>CM062836.1:9763274-10342097 GCA_031772345.1 Himalopsyche anomala | reverse complement strand
ATCATCATTTAGAGTTGATCTACGTATAACCGCCATACAATTTGTTCGTAAAGACAGGGATTCAACAGCCCGCTCAGAATTTGCTGATTTTCTACAGCACTGCTTGGAACTTAAGACTGCTATGACACTGTTCATTTCGGCAAATCTGTATTCCTGGGATTTTTGATTCGAAAATTTTTAGAAGACCTAAAAATGCGCCGAATAAAGCATGCTGGTTTTGCTGTTACGGAAATTGGATTACAAACCAAGGAATCATAATTGTTAGTTTTTGGAAAACATTGAAAAATAATAGTTTTTAAGTTATGTGGGTGTACGCGGAACACCTATTCAGGTTCTGTGGTACACCAATGTTCCACGTAACATAGTTTGGGAAAGTCTGCCTTAGGGGATATTGAACAATTATTGGCTTAAAACTCAATTTACCGAAATTTGTCGCTGAATTTCTTTTGCTGATTATATAATATAGAACAATGACTTCATTATTTTAATAAATATTTAAACTAATGTAGTGAGATGTTTTTTACGTGTAGTGAAAACTGTTTACGCTGCTAATAGTTTGCGCCATTACCCATGTGCCACTTACCATCCAGAAGAAAATTTCACTTACCGTTAGATTGATAATTTCATTTGAAATGTTTGCATTATCTGCAAGTTTAGTATACAGCTTCATCATGGAATCTAATTCATCTTCGACTGTGTATTCTGCAACATATTTTTCATCGAGTATTCTTTTTCGGTATTTCTTTTGTTTTTGAATCAATGTATTTTTGACATTGTGTTTACAGAATTTCATCATGTCGTCCACAATGAATATTTCTGTACAAAACCTAATTGTCACGGTATCCATAATCAATACTAAAATATATACCCATCCTTCTTGCCATGTTAAATCCCAATAAATACCGTCAAAAGTTGAATGAACTGCCAAGACAAATAATGAGCAAATATGAAAATTGAATATTTTCTTTGCTAAACTTTTATAATGCTGTGATTTATTTAAGACTTTGATTGCATATCGAACATTTGAAACCATTTCTTTCTCTTTTTTTATATTATTAAATATTGACACAGGCCATATCATTGTTCCACTCAGCATCCATAATAACGTAGTTGCATAAGTTAGGTTAACAAGCAATTTTTCAGAATCCACATTTTTATCAATGATACGCTTTATTAACATAACCATCAACGCAAAAGAAAAACAACAAAGGGTTACAAAAATCCACCTATATGTTACTCCAATCTCTTTTAACTTTGATCCATTATAACATAAAGGGTATACTCCCGCAAGCATGTAAAGTTTATATGTAGATTGAAAAGGGTGACGGAGGTTTAAGTTTTTTGGGACAGATTTGAATGAATTCATTATTTGA
Source organism: Himalopsyche anomala (assembly GCA_031772345.1). Classification (NCBI taxonomy): domain Eukaryota; kingdom Metazoa; phylum Arthropoda; class Insecta; order Trichoptera; family Rhyacophilidae; genus Himalopsyche; species Himalopsyche anomala. The sequence continues at coordinate 10,340,724 of CM062836.1, read as the reverse complement.
ATTTTTCTTTCACAAATCATTTGCCGTCGGCAAAAATTCCAATAATGGTTTCATAAACATAATTACTTATTCTAATATTATATTAAGCTTAGCAACACTGGCGCAAAAAAGATACTACGTTGGTGTCAGTGGTGTACTTGGGGCATTTCTTTAATTTCTTATTTTTTTTACTTCCATTAACAAAATATGTATTTTATATATCCTTGTATGGCATGAATATATCGACAACTCGACATTATACATGTTTGCAAAACAAGTGCAGCTGTTTTCATTATATTTATTATTCACCCTAGAAATAATTGAATACAGTGGAACCTCGATTCTACGTTTTTCAAGGGAATTGTAATAAATGAACGAATAATGGGGGAAACCGATAATGCGGGAAATCTTCAAATAACACCAAAAAATGTTTAATTTTCAAAAAACTCATTTATTTATCAATTAAAGAACAAATAAATCTCTTTTTAACTTGTTTAATACAAACTATGTAGCCTATTTGCAGTTTGAGACTTAAATTTTAACAAACACTCGCGTACATTTCTAAGTCAACTAACTCCTTTTTGCTATGTCGACTTGTTTTTCTCCTGAATTTTTTCCAATGTCTTTAATTATTTTCAGTTTCTCAAATAGAGTTCTAGTTTTCTTCATTTAGGTATTTTAGTTTTGACTTTTGCGAAAAAAATATTCTACAAAAATGGTCAATCGGGATAGATAGTAACTGGGACGGGACGATAATATTTAGATGATAGATTGAAGAAATCGGTAAATCGAGAAATGATTAACGTGGAATTACTAAACATTGCTATTACGGGGTGGGGTCTTGGTGGAGTAAAAAATAAACGATACATGCATAAAGACGAAGATAGTGAGAACGGAAGATTGAGGTTCCACTGTATATCAAAAAATACTTTTCCATAAAATAATTGAACAACTCTATATTTCCTACAAAATAATGAATTGTGTATCTTGATTTATTATATAAAATGTAAGTAAACTCCAATTGTTATGGTAGAAAGTTTTCAAAAAGGTCCATGCCACTGCATTACCAATAAATATTAAATGACATTGGCTTATACTGAACTCTTAATACTTGCTTAATTAAACATTTATTAAGTATTTGAAAAATGAGTTCTTTTTGACATTTCTAAATGATGGCTGATACACGGTGACATTTGTGTATCATTTTTACACATTACATTGAATTGTTATAAAATATATGGACGTATTTATAGATCAATACCAATAAAATGGAGTTATAACTCAAAACATACATACATACAATTTTAGCAGTTAAAAAATGAATCTATAAATAATTTTAGATTCCAACTGAAGATGCTTGGTTGAATTTTAATATTAAATTTGTACTCATTTAAATTATGCACATTCACACAAGTGTTGTCACTAACGACCCGGGTTTCATCTTTCGGCCTTCATGTTTAGTAAATAAATGTATCGTGTTTATATAAGAAATACATGTATAGTTAAAAGCTATCGATGGCGACATGGATTAACTTTTCTAATGACTTGCATTTTATGACGTTCAATTAGTTTGGGGAAATACTTACATAGCAAATATCTTTTTAGGTTTCTGAAATTAATATGATTATTGTAAAAACATTATAACATGGGAATACCAACATATTTAAATGATGGGTAATTTTAAGAATTATATTTATTTTGACCGCTGGAAAATTTTATGAAATTTAATTATATTTACTTACATATAGGGTACAAAAGTAGGCAGTTCGGCAGATTCACCTGCTCATTTAAAATTGGCAAACTACTTATCCTAACCATTTTCTTGTGTAGATAATTCTTTTATGGAAGGATAACTAAACCGTTTATTTCTATATGATGTTAATTTTGTTTAATGCATCTGAAAAATATTTTTAAGAAGTTGGCTACACACTGCTTTGCTGGCCTGAAGAGTTAGCCTCTTTTTCCGATTAAGAGCGCATTGGATATGCTGTTCAGTGCATAGAAAGTTTTCTTTCAATACTAAATCATGCGTTCTCTCTGAATCATTTATTTCTCTGCAATCAACAACAAAACCACTTGACATTGAAGAAACTCTTGCAGACAAAATGTTATTTTTATATTTCTAATCAATATTATGTACAACTTGTATTAGATATTATACATTTATACATATCGTACATTTTATGTACTGTATTTAGGAACATGCAAATGAAAGAGAACCCAAAATATATTTTACCACATTTTATGCACTTGTCATATAAATATGTATTGGTAGGGTGAAGAGTAATTTGTGATTTTTCTTAAATCTTAAATGAATCAGCCTCTTTCTGACAGTGATCTCCAAACATCATATACATACATAAACCTCACATAAAGTCGCATCTCTATTTTTTTCTTTGTAAATATAAACAATCTAGTGTCTCTCAAACTTATTCACTGCACCTAATTTATCCCAACTGGATAATTATGATAGCATAGGAAGCCAGAGCGCTTGCTAGTGTGTAAATTAATGTTTTGTCCAAACAAAACATATTATACACCATGATACGTATTTTTTGATTCTTTATCACTTGCTTAAATTGGAATAGCTTTCTTCGTATTGTGACATCTGGAAATGATGGAAATTTGTTTTTATTCAACAATTTAGAAATAAAAACTCGTTTTGACATAACATATTACCTATGTCAGAAATATTAGTTTCAATGATATGTAAATAAACAATGTTGTGTTAATATCATAAAGATAATCTATCTGTACAATCCATGAATTTAGTAATTCGATTCACATATTTTTTTATGTTACATATCACTTTCGTATATATATATAACTAGCTGGCCCGACGAACTTCGTACCGCCTTAGAATCAATAAATTTTGTGTTAATTTATTGGATGAGTTAAACTCAGTTTGAATGAATACTCAAAATGAATTAAGTTCAATAAATGTGCAAAATTAAAAATGAAAAGTATTTTAATTACATTGAAATGATGTTATTCACGTGGCACAGTCGATAGATTTAAAGGAATGCAGTGGACCAACGATTTGATTTTGAATTGTGAAGTTGAAATGATCCACATCTTTGTTATTTGCTGCAAGAATTGCTCGTTCACTCAACCAATTATGATGTTTGTGATTAGCAATGATGAGACGAAATTTCAAAAATTCGGCAAAAACGAAATCAATCCATTCGATTCGTCGACAGGAACACGGCCGTTACAGATAGTCAGCAAATGCTTGGAGAAATCTGCGGCAGATGGTCGTTTAGAAATGCAACTCGCATGTTTGTCGTTAGCTGAAGTTTCTTAACATAGCGCCACAGAGTCGATGTTTTAAGTCAAGCGTTTATTTCATCGGCAGCGGTCGATCTTGGAATAACTGGTAGTGTTTGGCGAAAATCGCCAGATAGTAGAATCATTGCGCCTCCAAAACATTTTGAGTCATTGCGCTGATCTTTCATAGTTCGGTTGAGCGGTGTTCGATTGCGGAGGAAAAATAAGCCACCATTTCCCTCATCAAATGCCTTCATTAAAGTATCGTACACTTTCTGTTGGGGGTTCAACAGTGGTACATTCGTTCGAAGTGATTGGTTCAATGCATCTCGATCATATTCACGTTTACGTTCCGATTCTCGATTGAAAGCGTCGTTCATTCCTCGATCTGGCGACGCATCATGCAGCGCATGAGGTAACACATATCTTCGATCAAAAGCAACGCCTGGTTATGTATCTCCTCATTCACCTCGAGATCGGGATTCCCTGAACTGACGCGAATTCGGTGTAAAGTGTCTTCGGACATGTCATCCTTGTACATTTTCCACAATTCACGTGGATTCGATGGGAAGCATGTCAAAAAAATGATAGCAAATAATTTGCGTATCTGACTTGGAGACGCAGAAACAATTGCTTCAGCGATTGTCATGTCCCAATGAGTTTAGTTTTCAAGCAAATTGAGCTATTGACATGCGAATGTTTGGCATACGACGCCATTGACAGTTCGAAATGATTCGAAATGTCGACCCGAAGGGAATTATTGTTTTTTTTTCAGATTTTTCATGTTCACAGAACTGAAAGACTCTTAGAAAACCATTCCGAGCACTCTTACTGATTGGTTTAGAAATACTTGGCATAGCTAATACCTCTTTATTTCACTGTATTTTAAATAATAAAATTACATCTTCACAATGTTGACAAACGACTACTTTTGTTTGACAGTAACTGTCAAACAAAGACTATTAAATTTAGGCAGGATAAATTTGTTCTCAATGCATGTCACCAACATAATGACAGGGATCTTTTCAAAATTATTCAAATAATACTTTTTTTATAATTTTACGAAAGTTCATTCTAAATTTTCATATTTTTTATATTACCAAATGATATAAATTCTCATTATAACAAAGAACGCAACATTTTCTAAATCTTCAATATTATATTTATGAGATTATCTTTCATTAGAAAAAAAATATTATTTTTTTGTTTAATGTTCCACACATACCAACAGTTATACAGTCAATCCTGTTTTTATGCGGTAGATGCGTTCCACGAAATATCGCAAAAAAAAAAATCGCATAAAAAAACTTGACTTCCATACAAAAATTGGGGTGCGTTACTTAAATTGTAAAATCCGCATAACTTTGAAACAGCGAGTTAAAATATACACTAAATCGCAAAGTATATGAAAATAAGGGGAAAACCACGGCGTAAAAATATTAAAAAATAGTCACTGTATGACAATTCTATGTGTGTTTTAAAGCATGTGGTTCTAAATCACTCTTTTTCGGAAGAAATAGTATGCGCATCAATTTCATAAAACTATGGCTGTTTTCTAACAATGAAATTAGTGATCAGAGTTTGTTCAGATTTTCTTTTTCGATAATTAATTGGTTATGCAGTTTGTTATACCCATATATATATATTTTAAAGTTATCGTTGAAACTTGAATGCGCGATCAGAATTTGAATCATTTAGAAAGAAATGATCTTCTAATTTACTGAAAAGTTGGATACCTTCTTCAATTATTTTCGCAGTGAAGGAACTGGAATTTCTTTTAGTTCGTCATTGTTTTCTGGTTTTTTGTCAATAATTAAATTTAAATTATTGACATCTTCGTCACTTATATGATATATGATTATGATATAATTTTCGCTAAAGGTATCAAACCTTTCTTCGCCAAGTTCATGTGCTAAAGTAATCATTTCAGCTGATATTACCGATGTTTCAATGGTTTCATCGACTGTAACACACCTAAGTAGGTGGACATAATTCAGCGATGGCAGATGCAACATGATTTAAACAGTCCGAAATCGTATTTTTTTTTCAAATGTCGGTTGTGTTTATGATTCTCTCTATTCTATCCATAACACAACGATATATGCTCTCGATGTAATATTTAACATTTTTATATATCGTAAAATATGGTACATCTAAAAAAATGCATTTCTAAAAAACCGCATTACTTCGAAATCGCATAAAAAAACCACATAAAAACAGGATTGACTGTATATGGGGATCAAAAATAAAATAATGATTTGATAGTATTCTATAACAATATAATATACATGAAAAGTATACTGATTTTTTTTTACATACCTTCTGATTTTATGTACTTTCATTCGTCTTTTCACATTTCAGTATATATTTTAGCGACGGTGATGAACATGAGACATAAATTCCTAAAAGTTTTTTTTTTAAATGGATATTGAAGATTTAGTTTCGATTTAGTTTAAAGTTGGCATTCCTAACTTGATTAACAAAATGCCTCACATGAGGAAACACATGTCTTCGATCCAAATCAAAGCCTGGTTATTTATCTCTTCATTCACCTCGAGATCGGGATTCCTTGAACTGACACGAATTCGATGTAAAATGACTTCCGACATGTCATCCTTGAACTTGTTCCACATGGATTCGATGTGAAGCATGTCAAAATAATGATAGAAAATAATGTGCGTATCTGACATGGAGATTCAGAAACAATTTCTTCAGTGATTGGCATGTCCCAATAAGTATAATTTTCAAGCAAATTGAGCTCTTGACATGCAAGTAGAAACATTCGTCATTTTTCGGATGAACTGTGTAAATGCGACCAAGAGCATCAATAGTCATTCGGGTGATCAGGAACCGCAACGCTTTGCTTTTGACGTTAAAATTTCTTCGATATAGCGTTCCAAGTGTAATAACGTGTCATCTCAGAGTAAAACAACGTTCGTGCAAAATATTGTTGTCAAAAATTTATATACCTAATTATAAACATAACCTTATTTCAATATTGTCCAATTTTCTTTCGTTTTAATTTCATATCATCGATTTCTTTTATTCTAATCCATATTCTAAATTTAAAAATTTTTATAAGTCAGACGTACGCAAAAGAAGCAAAAACAAACAAATATAGAAAACAGTGCGATCTGGTGGATTTTTCTGAAACCAGCTTACGACATTTTATCGTTTGATGAAGCTATTCGTCATTTGAAAATTTTATTCTGTATGAAGATATTTATTTTCTTTATAATTTATTTTCCGTGATATTTTTCCGATGTTTTAATGCTTATTCTGCTATTCTAGGCAAAAAGGAATTTTATAAAGCAAAGATCATTGAAATCCTTGGAGTAATTCTCGAGATATACGTGGTGTAAATAACCCGACTTTGTTTTATATATATAGATATTTCAGTACTGCTATTTTAGCCTTAATAAAAAGCAATATTTTTTATATATCTTTTTAAAGCATTCACATATTTGGGGTATAATAAAAAAACGTTTCATAGAAACTGTGAATTGACTACTGTTAACCCTTCAGGCACAGATGTCTTAAATATATTTTGAATAGTGGCTGATTCATATCCAATGAATAGCAGAATGAGCCGCAGAAGAACAAATAAATATAAATTAAAATTGATTTTTCGTTTTGAAAGCCCTTTCTGGTGATATTCTAACACTTAATTTAAAAACCAGTGGTCATCAAATATTGTATTTAAAATTATTACTCGCAGATCAGTGCTTTATCAGCGCTATATTGTAACACTAAAAAACTCCAACCATAGTATCAGATAATTTTTTTTCACGTCACGAGTTGTAGCACATATAGTGAAATAACAAAGTGATCACATTTCATTTTATATCAATAATTTTAGTATTAAACATATTTAAATTTACGTAATATTCTGTGTTCCGGAATTTTCTATGTTCAGAAGAGTCTGTGTGTGGAATAATCTTATACGAAGGATTCATGTTTGGAAGATTGTGAAGAGTAATTATGGAACCCATAAAAATATGTGTATTGTGTTTCTCCCTGAACATGTATTCTATTTGTAGTAAAACCTGTCTGACTCATTTGGGATAACGATTGCTCATTTTTCATGAATAGGATTTATTTTTTCTGAACCCTGAGAACCATAAGTGATACAAACAAAATGAGTTCTAAAGTATGAATTGATTAACTTATATGATAAGATAGTTTGTTTGTTAATTGCTATTGTTATCGTGTGCTGGATTCGTCTTTTTGGCAGAAACTGTTTTACTTAATAATAATATTTAGATTCATACAGAATGGATTTATTTTTAAATATGCACACCAATGAGGATTTTATGAAAATGGTTACAAGACCACTCAAATATAACCGAATATTGAAGTAGATGTCCAGTGGAATACTATTGTAACCAATGTCGAAATGAACTGAGATATTTTAAATCTTGTAGCTAACTAGATTTTATTAACTGCACACACTTTTATAAAAAAATATCAACCCAAATTAGAACAACCTTAGTATTAAAATCTTGAGTTTCTGTTGTAAATAAAAAAATATTTGTAAATACACAGTAAAAATAATGTAATTTTATTTAGTGTCCTTACCAGATTCTGTATAAAGAAAGAGCTTGTCAAGATCGATATTGAAATCGACGACAGAGCTATGCAATCGATTGGTGATATGAATTGTAATATAGACGAATAATAGTTCTCTTATATTCCAAACAAGTAACATCAGAATGTCCTATAAAAAATATTTGACAGAGTTGAATCACATTTTATTTTAAGTTTGTCCAGCTCTGCTTATATTCTCAGCATCAGATCAATTGTGTTTAAAGTACGACTGTAGTGTCGTTGAAAAAAGTGACTGCAACTCTGAAATTGCACTGATTTTTTTCCCTACACTTATCAATAACATACATATTTCGAAAGGTGTAGAAGTAACAATTCGTGTTGAAAAGAATTTACAAATAAAAGTACAAAATATGATTGATTAAGTGACACTAAGTTTACTAAAAGTAAATTCATTTCAATAAAAATTGTTTATTACACTTTTTTAATTTCATTTTGATTTGTAAAAATAACACAAACATTTTATTCTCTTATCAATTTATAATGCTCATCATGAGCGAAACCGGTCCTGATCTTAATAAATATAAGTGGGAATTAGTACAAATATATATTTTATTTTTTTAATGAAATGCAAAAAGACCGGTATTTTGGCATTGAAAATTAACCAAAAGGCATAGAAATCATCACATATTTTAATAAAATTGTTTGCTACTAATTGCAACATTTTAAATCTGCCAAGAGTTGTATCAATATTTACATGTATTATTATTTAAAGAAACAGTAAGTTATTTATGAAAATCACCTGTTTATGATTCTGATATATAATTTTCAATGACTGTATTTTATATGAAATATCAAACTACCAATTATGATTTACTCATCTAGTCTTGAGGTTCCAATAAGTCTTTTTTTTTTTTTTTTTTAAAAACAGTATTGATAAATCTGGACTCCTACACATGATTTTAATTTATTCTTAAAAATCAAATACAATGGCATATTAAATGGCACTCTGATTTTTACGACTCACTCTTCCAAAAACATCATAACACCGACTATATCTCTGGCTTAACCTTTTGACCGCGGCTCGGATCCAGATCGGTTCAGATTGGACTGCTATAGCAGTCAACCGCGGTCTAAAGGCTAAAGGCCTATGCAAAAATTATTTAATTTCATCACTAATCCTGATTTAAAAGTATTTATTAAATATTTGGGTTATTTCAACTTACATACATAGTTTGGGTCAGCACAACTGCTGTATGATGCTTTAGAACACTTACATATGATAACAATATCAAGAACATAGTTATCAATCTGAAAACCATCTGCAAATCCATGACATATCAATTAAAATGACAAATTAATCAAGGGGTTAATGATACTACTTTGGTAAAGAACAAAATCTAAGTGATACAAAACCAGCTTTGATACGGTATACACAACAAAACCTACCACATAATTTTTGACACCCATGTTCCAAATCTCACATATGAACTAAGTGATCATATAAACTTTATACAATAATAATATACTTCTCCCTGGAAGGTCGTGTGCAGGCCAAATACACAATCTTCAATGTCTTTTCCAGCAGAGCAATGAATTTAACAGCGCTTTTCCTTGTTGTTTCGTCAACTATGATAAGGCATTTGATAGTCCGCACAGATCTTTATGGAAGATACTGGATGCATACAAGACCCCACCAAATCATTGCGCCCCTCGAATATATTGTAGTAAAAATACAAAAGCAATGATTTCATCATAAAGGATGATTGAAACGACATATACGCATGGGAATAGCATTAACACATGCTTCATGGGTGTCAAAGATTATTACATTCGAATAAAGTATTGATAAATCCTTAGTTTTGTTTAATTTTTAGTTTTAATTATCTAATGAATATCAATTTAAGCCACAAAAAATCATCTCTTAATGAGGATGGTCAAAAGAAGAACTAAAATTTTAGAAAAATATCCAATATGAGTAAAGAAAATTCTCATAAATACACCTAATCCTTTTTTTATGCGATACATTGGTTCCAAAAAGTGGTGCGTAAAAAGACCTCATTTTCATATAATTTGATAAATTGGTTCCAAATTTGCGTAAAAAAGTATCAAAAATGTATGAAAAAATGTAACGGTGTATATAATTTTTACAGAGTTTGGCCATCAGTACTGGTTCAAAATACTTTTACACTTGAGGTAAGATGTCTTTTAATGGGTGTTGAAAGGGCTTTGATCATTTGAATTGATAATCATTTTTCTCCATAAACATTATACCTATATAAATTATATATGGTGATATACAGTTAGTAACTAGTTAAAATATATAAAAAAAACTTCATTATTTTGACTAATGTATTGGAATGTTTATTATGTGTTGTGAAAACTATTGCCCTGCTAACGCTGCTAATAGTGTGATCATTATTTGCCACTTACCACCCAAAAGAAAATTTTACTTACCGTTAGATTGATAATTTTATTAGAAATGTTTGCATTATCTGCAAGTTTAGTATACAGCTTCATCATGGAATCTAATTCATCTTCGACTGTGTATTCTGCAACATATTTTTCATCAAGTATTTCTTTTCGGTATTTCTTTTGTTTTTGAATCGATGTATTTTTGACATTGTGTTTACAGAATTTCATCATGTCGGCCGTAATGAAAATTTCTGTACAAAACCTCAATGTTACAATATCCATAATCAATCCTAAAATATATACCCATCCTTCTTGCCATGTTACATCCCAATAAATGCCGTCAAATGTTGAATGAACTGCCATGACAAATAATGAGCAAATATGAAAATTGAATATTTTCTTTGCTAAACTTTTATAATGCTGTGATTTATTTAAGACTTTGATTGCATATCGAACATTTGAAACCATTTCTTTCTCTTTTTCTATATTATTAAATGTTGACATAGGCCATATCATTGTTCCGCTCAGCATCCATAATAGTGTAACTGCAGAAGTTATACATGCTAGAAGTTTTTCGGAATTCTCATTTATTTCAAAGATACGTTCTATTAACACAACCATTAATGCAAAAGAAAAACAAGAAAGAGTTACAAAAATCAGCTTATATGTCACTCTGACCTCTTTTAACTTTGATCCATTATAACTTAAAGGGTATACTCCTGCAAGCATGTAAAGTTTATATATAGATTGAAAAGGGAGACGGAGGTCTAAGTTTTTTGGGACAGATTTGAATGAATTCATTATTTGAATTTTTCTTTTACAGAACATTTGCCCTTGGTTAAAATTCCAATAATGGTTTCAAAAACATAATTACTTATGATTATATTAGGCTTAGCAACACTGGTGCAAAAAATATATGTCAGTGGTGTACTTAGGTTTTACTCTATTCTCTTATTTTTTTACTTTCATTAACAAAATATGTATTTTATATATCCATGTATGGCATGAATATATTGACAACTCGATATAATACATGTTTGCTAAACCAATGCAGCTGTATTCATTATTCACCTTAGAAATAATTGAATATATCAAATCATTAAATACTTTTCCAGCATTTACTATATGAATAAATGAACCACTTCAGATTCTAAATCTACTTTCCCACAAAATAATAAATTGTGTATTTTGACTTATCAATACACCCAGGTTTTTTTTTTACGCCATTTTTGCACTAATACGTGATTTACTCGAAAATTCAATACATTTTATAACAGATAATTTTTTTTTAACCATGTCCGCTCCCAATGTGGAGCATATGGACTCCTAATGGAGTTTATCTCTTTCTTTCTACGAGAACTGCTTGTTACTCAGCTGCTCAACCTCACTTTTTCCAAAGAGAGAAGGGATAGAAGGATAGAGCTAGGACAGGACTAGTGGTAAGCTAATCGCTCTCGATACACCCTGTTCATAGGATAGGATGGGTGGGAGAAGGGAATTCAAGACATCACATACATCCATGCCTTCGAACAGAAATTCATAAATCGATTGAAAAATCAATTTATAAAACTGTCCGTACCGGGATTTGAACCCGTGCCCTCCGTAACCGAAGCCAACAACGCTGACCACTCGGCCACACAGGCGGCATAGTACAACATAGAAATATATATTACATATTATATTTCCAAACTGACAGTGATAGCAACATATAACTCTTATATTAAAAAGTGATTACATTTATGCATTGCTTTTTTTTTTAAAGAAATAGGTACCGGAACTCACTTCTTGTCAAGCTTTTTACTATAGTATTTTTTCAAATTTATTTCTATTCCCAATGTGTAGCATGTAGCTTGCTTATGGAGGGATTTCTAGAGAAGATTTACCATAACTGCTTGTTACTCAGCTGCTACACCTCTCTTTTTTTAAAGAGAAAAAGAATAGAAGGATACTGTTACGACAGGATTAGTGATTGATTAATCGATCTCCCTTTGCCCACTGTATTTTAGGATTGGAAGGGTGGGAGGACTTTTTTGAGATATCAAAGTAAAATAAAAATATTAATTTGAAAGATTAAAAATTTTGTCAAGAAAAAAGGTGCTGGAATGCCGTTCTACTGCGTTACATGGGAGAAAAGGTACTGCAATTATGCATATATACATATATATCTGTTTCTCATTGTATTTTTATGTGAAATATAGAAATTAATGGTTAATATGTAAAAAAACCCTTTTTTGCACGATAGATTTTTAATCCTCTTTGTGCAATATATTTTGATTTATGGAATCAATTTATCGAATTATATGAAATAAAGGTTTTTTTACACGATTTTTTTATATAGAAAAAGGGTGTAAAAAAAATGTATATTAAATCTAAGTAAATAGACATACATAGATAACTCAATTGTTATAGTAAAAAGTTTTCAAAAAGGTGTATGTCACTGCATTGCCAATAAATTTATAGTAATATTTAATGACATTTGCTCATATTGAACTCTAAATACTTACTTGCTTAATTAAACATTTATTAAGTATTTGAAAAATGAGTTATTTTTGACATTTCTAAATGATGGCTGATACACATTTGTGTATCATTTTTTTATACATTAAATTTAATTGTTCTATAATATATGGACGTATTTGTCAGGGCTTCGAACCGGAACTGAACCGAAAACCAAAAACCGTTAAAACTGTTATTTTTGCCGGAACGAAAACCGGAACCGAACTGAAAAAAATATCAGTTCTTTTTTCGACTTATACTAGTATTTTGGGGAAAATTGGTAAATTCCTGGACTTTTGGATTCGAGCGAACGATTTGGAATCGTTATTTTTGCTGGAACGAAAACCGGAACCGAATCGATATATATTTTTTTACTTGAACCGGAACGAAAAAAATAGCGGTTCGAAGCCCTGGTATTTATAATTCGATACCGATAAAATGGAGTTTTAACTCAAAATGTATATTTTCAGTAAGTAGTGAAAAAACTAATCTAACAACATTGTAAAATCATTTATTATTATTTTTTTCTTTCGGAATCTTCAGAGTAGTGAGTCCATGTTTCTAATATTTTTGAACTTGCCATAAAATCTATGAAGCTTTTAATTGTGCTTAGAATTTAGTTTGTCGTGTCCATTTGGTTAAAGAAGAATTGTGAATGTAACTACCTGACATTGAAAGACGAAATGTAATTTTTATATCTTTAATCAATATTATGTACAACTTGTATTAGATATTATATATTTCATATGTATTTGATTAATTTGATTATGTGTACTGAACTATTATATTTTATGTACTGCATTTAGGAATTCGCAAAGGAAAAGAACCCAAAATATATTTTACCATATTTCACTCACTTCTCATATAAATATGTATTGATAGTAGAAAGAGTAATTTTTGATTTTTCTTAAAACTTAAATGAATCAGCCTACTTCTAACAATGATCTCCAAACATCATCATATAAACCTCACATAAAACCGCATCTCTATTTTTTTACCTTGTAAATATAAACAATTTATTGTCTCTCAAACTTATTCACTGCACCTAATTTATCCCAACTGGATAATTATGATAGCATAGGAAGCCAGGGAGCTTGCTAGTGTGTAAATGAATGTTTTATCCAAACAAAACATATTATACACCGTGATACGTATTTTTTGATTCTTTATCACTTGCTTAAATTGCATTAGCTTTCTTCGTATTGTGACATCTGGAAAAGATGGAAATTAGTCATTCAACAATTCATACATAAACTTGTTACTCTGGCATAAGATATCATTATGGATATTCTGGTATATTATTTTCAAAAGCAATGTTGTGTCAAAATAAGAAAGATAATTTAACTGTCAAACAATCTAGAAATTTAGTAATAGGATTTACATATTATTTTTTTATGTTACATATCACATTCGTATATATAATATATCAGGACTACTATTTTAACCTAAATACAAAGCAATGTTTTCTACATTTTTCAAGAATGGGATTCATTTTTTCTGAACCCTTCTCATGATACAAACAAAATGAGTTCAAAAGTAAGAATTGATTAACTTAAATCACTAACACTACCCGAAGAAGATATAAATGTAGGTAGAAAAACTGAAACAACAATTTCTATCTTTTGTTTATATTTTTTTCTTTAATCCTGCTCCAAATAAGCACTTACATTCAAAACTGCATTGTAATCAAATATATTATTTCATTTTTCTCTATTGTCTGGCAATCACTTGAAAAAGTGTAATATTTCAGTAAAAATAACGCAAAACCTGACTTTTAATATACTTTTTTTTCCAATTATAGTTTGTTTGTTATTTGCTAATGCTATAATGTGCTGGATTCGTCTTTTTGAAAGAAACTGTTTTACTTATAATATTTGGTTTCATATAGAATGGATTTTTTAAAATATGCATACCAATGAGGATTTAATGAAAAATGCTGCCGAGACCACTCAAATACATATAGCGGAACATTGAAATAGATGTCCAGTGGAATATTATTGTAACCAATGCTGAAATGAACTGAGATATTTTAGACTTGTAGCTAACTAGATTTTTATAGTTACACAAGCTTTTATAAAAAAATATGTAATAATATGTTTCATTAATCCACCCAATGCAAACACTAAGTGTTAAAGTTGTGAGTTTCTGTTTTAAATTCAAAAATTTGTAAGTAAACAGTTGTAAAAGTAAGATAATTTTATTTAGTGTTCTTACCAGATTCTGTATGAAGTAAGACTTTGTCAAGATCGGTATTGAAATCAACGGCAGAGCTGTGCAAACGATTGGTGATAAGAATCGTAAAATAGACAAATAATAGTTCTCTTGTATTCCAAACATGTAACATCAGAATTTCCTATAAAAAAATATTTGACAAAGTTAAATTCATTTTATATATTTTTTTTGATGTTTTTTTTTTTTATAATTATTATTTTAATCTTTTTCCCTCTTTTTTTTTGTTATTTATTCTCGAGAGGAGGTCAAACCAACAGTGTCTGCGGCAGTCGTTCAGGTTTTGGAGATCGGGGTTTTAGCAGATGTTGATAACCAAACATGTGAATGTGGGGGATCGGGGGGGGGGGGGGGGCTAAGGAGGTTTCAGAAGGAGGACTCTTCGCGGTCGCGCTATGTTTTTGTGAGGGTAATCAATGTAGTCGTTTAGTAAATTTTTGATAGATTGGTTAGGGTGATCCGCCATGTCACTATAGAACTTCTTCCACAGTTTTATAAATAAACAACATTACTCTCTGACTTCTATTGATTCATAAGTCTAAAAAATATTCATAATCATCCCAACACTAAATCCACATAGAAATGGAATTTTTCAATAAAGTAAATCCAATCTTATCAGAAGAACTAAAGTATCTTTAGTAAAATTATTGAGCTTTTACACCAATAAATGGACGTTAAAATTTTGTTCATAAGATTGCGACGTTTTCATAACATCAAAACATGTATTAAAACTCTCAACAATAACATTAATTGACTTTAATTCTGAAATAAAAACTTATATTGAATACCAAACCACTAAACTAAATTAAACTATTTTTTTATGCTTTATAAAGTTTAAAAAAATGAACACAAAAAATCTATCTTAAAGCTATAATACCTACATTTGTCATTGTATAACATTAATTCACAAAGAAGTATTGCAAATTAAAAGAAAATGTCACAGTCCTAAGTATACTAGTCTATGGCCATCAGTTTATCTCAACATAAGTGTTTAAACGAGAACTGCTTGTTACTCAGTTGTCCAACCTCTCTTTTTCCAAAGAGAGTAGGGATAGAAGGATTGGGCTAAGACAGGACTCGTGGTGACCTAATCGCTCTCGATACGCCCCGTATATAAGATAGGATGGGTGGGAGGGGGGAATATAATATTAATCATCAAAACAGAGTAATAAATAGATCTAAGAATAACTTCAACTATACTTTCATTTCTTTCGATAATAATAATTGCTAAAATTATTTATTGAAGTCATTGCAATAAAAAAATTACAAACATATAATATGTTTGAAATTTGATGTACACATTTTTGCATTTATCAAGTGAGTGTAAAATATGTATAATATGTGTATCAAAAAGATAATAAAATTATGTTTAAAGTACTGTTTATATCAATTTGCAATTTTAAATGTTTATATGCATGGTATTTCCTTTCAATATAATCAAAAATATCAGCACAATTATAATACAACACAATTTTCAAAATTAATAAGCCAAAATACAAATACAATTTTAAACTGCTTATATACATGAAAATTAAATACGTTTCTTGTTTTCATTATGAAAAATATTTGGCATAATTGCCATAAAACATTCCACGTTACAATAAAACAATGATTTTTCTAATAAAAATATTTAAATGTTCGGAGTATTCGGTGTGCGAAGTATTCTTTATCCGGAAGGTTCTGTGTGCGGAAGATTCCGAGTCTGAAAGAATCGGTGTTCGGAGTATTCTTGCTCGGAGAGTTCGTGTTCGGACTCTTCCTGTTCGGAGTATTTGTGTTCGGAAAAGTAATGTTCGGTAGAATCACCGAACCATCGAAAATACCCTTTCGCTGGGTAATGATGTGGGGCATATGGTCTTTAAGCCATCAAATAAAAGATCCAGATTTTCTGTCCTTTTGTTTATAGACTCGTTTATGGAAAATTCGGCACAATCGGTTATGATGATGAAAAACCGGTTTTCGAATGCCACAAATTAACCCAAAGAACCAGTTTTTAAAACTGATTTTTGAAAACCAACAAATCCTATATGGACCCCTACACATACATATATTATTATTGTTTATCCTTAGTAATAAATTCAACGAGATATTTAAGTTGGAGTTGAGTCACTTTGATTTTTATGGCTCACACTTTTCCAAAAACATCATAACTCCGAGTTTATAGCTCTGGTTTAACGGCCTTTGCAAAAATGATTGAATTCCATCACATATACTGATTTACAATATTTACAATTATTTGAATTATTTCAACTTACATACATAGCTTGGCTTAGCACAGCTGTTGTCCGACGCCTTAGAACACTTACATATGATAACAATATCAAGAACATAGTTATCAATCTGAAAATCATCTGCAAATTCATGAAACATCAATTGAAATCACAAATTAATCAATGAGTTAAGGGTACTACTTTGGTAAAGAACAAAATCTAAGTGGTACAAAACCAGCTTTGATATGGATGATATACACCAATGCTTCCCAAACTTTTTCATACAATGGCTTTCTTAATTTGAAAAACATAATCTGCGGCACCCTGACCACAAAACATGTTCTGCGGCGACCCCCAGAGAAATCCTGTGGCCCCCAGTTTGGGCAGTACTGGTTAAATACACAACAAATTTTACCACACAATTCTCAACAGTCGTGTGCCTCAGTCTCAAATCTGAATTAAGTCATCATAGAAACTTTATGATACAGTAATAACATACTTCTTGTTGGTAAAACTACGGACTCGAATACATTGTCGCAAAAATATGGAAACAATGATGTCATTATTAAACGTGATGTTTACAAAAGGACAATTGACAAATTATGCATGGGAAAAGCATTAATACCCGCTTCATTGACTGGTAATTATCTAGGAAAGGATATTTTTACTTTTTTTTTTTACTTTTACTTAGTTACTTTAGTTATCGTCACATAAATTGTTGATATTTTTTCGTTTAATATTAAGTTTTAACTGTCTTATGAATATCAATTCAAGACACAAAAAATATTTTCCTAGGACGATATTCACAAGAAGAGAAGAGAAAATTTTAGAAAAATATCTAATATAGTATAAATGAAGAAAAATTCCCATAAATATTTAGTATTTACATAGTAGGACAATCAGAACTGCTTCGAAATACTTTTTTTATAATTGAGGTAAGATGTTTTTAATAGCTATTGAAAGGGCCTCGATCATTTGAATTGTTGAACATTTTTCTTCATAAATCTTATACCTATATATTATATGTGTTTGGTGATATAAAGTGAGTAACCAGCTTGAAATATGAGTTTCTTAGAGGTGAAGTGAGCCAAGTGGTATTTTTGTAAAAAAAATAGTTAGATGCGTTATACTATTCTACATATCTTTAAATATCTAATACATAGAAATGAATGTTTGTTTGTCCGTATTTTCGTATGCGTTGCCACATTGCTCATCCGATTGCAATAAAACTTTGACAAACTTTTTGCTTGCACTTCCGGGAAGGTTATGTGCATAGTAAAATTAACTAACAGTAGGTGGCGCAAGTGTCCTACCATAGACAATTGGCAGCAAACGTTAAACAGACAGAAAAAGAAAATATGCACTTCAATAAACACAATTCTTTCTTTCTTTGAGTGACATTGCAACGCTTGCCAGTAACCGGCTAGTATTATATAAAAATAACTTCATTATTTTAATGATTATTTTGACTAATAAATGTAGTGGCATTTATTTGAATAAAGTGTAAACTATTGCCCTCTTTGCGCTGTTTATAGTGTGCGCCATTACCCATGCGTTCATTATTTGCCACTTACCACCCAAAAGAAAATTTCACTTACCGTTAGATTGATAATTTCATTTGAAATATTTGCATTGTCTGCAAGTTTAATATACAACTTCATCATGGAATCTAATTCAGCTTCGATTGTGTATTCTGGAACATATTTCTCAAGTATTCGTTTTTGGTATTTCTTTTGCTTTTGAATCAATGTATTTTTGATATGGTGTGTACTGAATTTCATCATGTCGGTCACAATGAAAATTTCTGTACAAAACCTCAATGTCATGATATCCATAACTAATCCTAAAATATATACCCATCCTTCTTGCCATGTTACATCCCAATAAATGCCGTCAAAAGTTGAATGAACTGCCATGATGAATAATGAGCAAATATGAAAATTGAATATTTTCTTTGCAAAACATTTATAATGCTGTGATTTATTTAAGACTTCGATTGCATATCGAAAGTTTGAAACCATTTCTTTCTCTTTTTTTATATTAAAAAGTGCTGAAATAGGCCAAACCATTGTTACACCCAGCATACATAATAGCGTGATTGCATAACTTAAATTTGATAGCAATTTCACATTTTTCTGAAAGTTACGTTTTATTAATACAACCGTTATCGCAAAAGAAAACCAAAAAAGTGTTAAAAAAATCAGCTTGTATGTTACTCCGATCTCCATTAACTTTGACCCGCTATAATTTAATGGGTATAATCCTGCGAACATGTAAATTTTATATGTGGATTGAAAAGGGTGACGAAGGTTTATGTTTTTCGAGATAGATTCTAACGATTTCATTGTTTGAATTTTTCTTTGACAAATCATTTTCCCTCGGTTAAAGTTTCAACAATGGTTTCATAAATGTTTATTCTATCTATTATCACACTTAAAAATAATTATTTATATTAAGGTTTGACAACAACCGGCATAAAAAGACACCGCACCGCATTGACGTCATCAGTGGTGTAGAGGGCTTCACTTTAATCTCGATTTTTTTTTTTACTTCAATTGATGTATGCTATTTATATATCAGGTATTTTTTTATCCATATCCGCTTCCTAGTCGAAGCATACGGCTACCACATGATTCCTCCAAGATTCTCTGTCCCCCGCCAGTCTTCTTGCTTCCTCCAATGTCATTCCAGCGTCCCGTAGCTCCGCCGAGTACATCCTATAGTTGGTCTTCAGTGCCCTTCCACGAAAGAAAGTCTGAATTCTGCTTGTCTCTTCTATCAAACGGATGGATTCCACCGTATCTGGTATAGCATGCGAATATTTACAACTCAACATAAAACATATTTGTTAAAAGAATGCACTGTGGATTATATTCATTATTCATCTTACAAATAATTGAACATATTGAAACACTTTTCCAGAATTTCTTTTTTGAATATTTGAACAACTCTAGATTTCTTACAAAATAATGAATTATGATTTTTCGACTTATAAATGTATTCAAGCCATCCATACACGGAAATATTGTAACGTAATTGGTTATTTTGTTTAAAAGGAAACATGTGTTGTGTTAAGTTGTCAATATATTCAACCATACACGTGTATAATTAATGAAAGCATATAAACGTTTCAAACTCAATGTTCATGATTAAGAGTTTTCAAAAAGGTCTGTGCCACTGCATTGCTAATGAATTAATAACAATATTTAATGACATGGCTCATATTGAATTCTAAATACTCACTTAATTGAATTTTTATTGAGTGTGTGGGAAATGAGTTATTTTTGACATCTCTAAATGGTGGGTGTGAGTGAGACATAGTGATATTTGTATAGCATTTTTTTGTTAAATTAAATTTAATGATTCAAAAATATATGGAAGTATTTATAGATCACACTACCGATAAAATTGAGTCATATCTCAAAATGTAGATTTTTCAGTAGTCAAAAAACTAATCTAACAAATTTGTAAAATCAATTTTATATTTTTTTAGAGTGCCCATGTTTCAAATATTTTATCGTAAATTCTATAAAGCTTTTAATTGTGGTAATAGTTTAGCGCATCATTTCTCAATGATTGAGTTCATTTGGCTTAAGAAAAATAAGAAGTATTGAGAATGTACAATGAAGAATGACAGGATATTGAAAATAGAATATGTACAACACCTTGCATATTTAAACTGAGCGGACACAAAACAACAAACACAATGATCGTCCATGTTCACTTTAAATGTGAACCATTAAAAAAGCTGAATGTACATGGGTTGACCTACTTTCCTTTTGGGAAGTAGGTACTAAATTGATCAGAGGAAAAATGTATGAATCTTATTTTTCACACTTAACTCTTCTATTAACCCTTTGTACGCCATCGTCTCACCCGTGAGTCGCATTCGTATTGAATACTTCGACGTTGGCGGCTAACTGGTTAAATAACACAACTAAATTAGGATTTGTTTTTTAGATAGGTTTTGGGTATGTCTTAACAAAAAATATTCCATTCAAATTGTGCGTGTTGTTTGCGATTTTTTTTGTGATTATATCCATTAAACTTAACTTTATTTTAGAAGATGTATATTATTTCTTTGACAAAGATTAAAACTGTATTATCACATATTTTAAAATAACACTACAAATACATAGGGCACTTTTTTCTTAAAAATCGTTATTTTATTGCTTTCTTTATTTGCACAACCGTTAGCTCAATAACATCTATGGTGAATCAGATTGTTGTTAATTCTATAAAGCAGCAATTTCCAACCGAGGAGGCGTGGACTATTGCAAAGGGAGGCGCGAACAGTCCAAAATATATATTTACCCTTTAAAACATGTCTTTACTACTATACGAAATAAAGTATGGGGAGGTGCGAAGATATTTTGTTCTTCAAAGGGAGGCGCAGTGACATTAAAGGTTGGAAACTGCTGCTATAAAGAGTTCATCACAGCAACAAGGGAATTGATTCACTTATTACTTATTATTCATTTATATACAGGATATAAGCAGTATTTTCTGACAAGTTTTGTGTTTCTTTTATTAACACACCATAATGATACCTATATTGATATTTTTTAGCAATTTTCATTCTGTCACGACTTGGAAGAAAAATGTTGGTTTTGAACGGTCACAAGTTCACTTACCATAGAACATCAATGCATGGTAAACAGAGATGGCAATGTTCAAACCGAAGAGGCTGCAAAGCACAGGTTATGGTTGTTGAAGAAACCATTATAGACACTAACCTGCTACATAATCATTAAGTCTTCAAGTCTGGGTGAAGCAGCATAGCAAGTGGATCAATTGAAGTCTTTAAGATCTATTCTACAGTTTTACCTACACGGTTTATTTACTACTTAATCTTTCATACACAAATTAAATACCCAAGAAAACTTGGCGTGCCAATTATTACTGTTTCTATTTTAGATATAATTTATTGCTGAAATACAAAGCATGAGAGAAGACATTATATTTATTTAATATTGTTGAATATACACAGGACTAATCAGAGTGCAGAGTTTTCTTGTGCGGAGAAGAATCTTCTTGTATACTTAACTCATTTTTGTCGGTTTTGTTACTTTACCAACTTCTGCTAGAAAGGTGACAATGGGCTTTTCATAAACATTTTATTTTTCTGCAATCAACAACAAAACTGCCTGACATTAAAACTCCTACGGATAAAATGAAACAAGGTTTTTAAGAAAAAGTATTTTTTTATTTTTAACACTTTTTTATACAAACATCCTTCCAGCCACCTGCAGTGCATCCACTTATCACTGTGAGATCCACCCAGTTCCTTTTTACCTTATTCACTATCAAATTTATCTCAATTGAATAGTTATTATAATATAGGATGTCAGAGCACTCGCTAGCGAATAAATGAATGTTTTATCCAAATAAAACATATTGCAGATATAAATGCGAAGTTTTTGTTTTGCCATCACTTGTTTAAATTGTATGAGAGTTCTTCGTACTTTGACATCTAGGAACAATACAAATAATTATTTTCTTTTATTTATCATTCTTAACCGTGTGATATTTTATTGAAAAAGAAATATATTATTTCAATCAAACTAATATTGCAGCTCCGATAAGATAGAATCATAAATAAACACAAAAAATCCATCCACATAAAAAAAACATAACCATTACAAAGCTTTACTATTTTACTCTCGATTTCATTGTGATGTTATTACACCCTTACAATTATTTAAATTAAGTATTTTTTGTTAAGATATCCCCAAAACTCATTTTTTTTACGATTTATATGTATGAAACAAGGATATAACTATAATGTGATATGATGACAAAAAAGAGAACATTGTTTTTTAGCTCTACTAAAAAATCATTTTTTTGAGTTATGACTCTATTCTATTGGAGATGCTACAGTAAATCTATTATCCTTACCAGATTCTGAATATATCAGGAGTTTGTCCAGTAAAACATTCAATTCAAAGACAGAATTTTGTAATTTGTCTGTCATGTAAATTGGTGTAAACAAGAAAAACTGGTCTCTTACTGACCAGATAAGAAGGGAAAAGAAATTCTGTATTAAAAAAATATTTATTAGTAAGCAAAGATTATTTCAAGATTGACCATAGTATTTGAGGTAAAGGATAGTTATTTCAATGATCACATAGCAGCGTTGTTAATAAAATTGTACCAACAACAAGAATACCGTATTAGCCCAACTATTACCCGATGGTATTTAATTAAAAAGGCGACAAGTAAATAAGAAGGACGCCTTATACTCAAATCGCAAACATAGTGGGTAATAATAAATTGATGGAGCTTTAATTACTAGGTCGCATCAGCGTCAAAGTTTTTCGAGTCTCCTTCATTGCTTATGTTTTGGTCATTCGTATTCCCTTACCATCTTTACCAACGGAAGAGCGTGATTGCTATAGAGGTGAGCAATCCTTAGTGAAGCCAGTTCACGAGGACACTATATGCATTCATTTGCAAATCACTTTATATATACCTCCCCACATACTATATCCATACATATCCAGTGGTTTAATGGGGCCAGCCGACGACATGGCACCTGAAAATCATATTTTTTCTTCCTGTCCTGACCTATTAAATAAAGTGTAATAAAGTACAAAGGAATATTGTGTTTTTATTAATATAATGCCTTTCCACCAAGTATTGACAGTGAACACCCTAAAAGTGTAAAGCATTGGTTTCGTTACAGGGAATCCTGGAGGCGCCAAATGGTGGTATGTAATTGTACTTACATGTTCAAAGTCCAGTGTTGGATACTGATATGGGAATACGATAACTCTCACATAAGTTAACAATGAAATGAACATTACTATTATTCGTAGAGCCATCTGGAAATTAGTAAAATGAAGTCAGTAACTTGTAAGAGCTACACGCATGTGTTTATTCAATAATATCGAATGTGATATAGATTCAAGTTTATGTATCATGTTAATGTAGATACATAAATGAACTATCATTTTCAACCATAAATCATACGAGTTTCTATTTCATCAATCCATATTTCACAAACTAAGAACTATTTATTTATTTATTTATTTATTGTTAAAAATTAAAATTATAGTATATGAAATAACAGCTGACGTCAATTCGCCATGTACTTGACAAATATAGAATAACAGTTACATAATAGCACCAATTAAGTAGATAACCAGTGGCGGTTCTACATACTGGGCTAGGTGGGTTTAGCCCGACCTGAATTTTTCACCCAAAAAACTTTAGATGGCTGAATAAAATGAACAGCAATTCGGCCCCTGAACAAAATAAATACATTTCTAAACGTAGTTAACCTTTCCCAAATTTATACAATATATTTGTTTTGATTTTCTTCTGTCAATATAAAACAATGCTATGTCTACCTACAATAATACTCTCGATTGTGTTTTGTATTAAAATTTTAAACCATGCCAGCATAAAAAAAGCAATAACCCTATACATACTTCATACAGAACAGGCAACGTGACTTTGGTCTGTCGATACCTACGTATTAATAATAATAACAAAGGCTCGGGCTACTTTGAAATTAGTCTCAGTACTTTGTTTCCACTGGGGCGCAATCAAGCACAATTAGAAAAATATGTATTTTATTAACATTGGCCATACGGAAACGTTATCTAACCGTACACGACTGCGCCTCGGCATACAGCCTGCAGTCATTACGTCACACGGGCTAATTCAAACTAGCCCATACATACAAAATTACTTGTACCAATGTTAAAAAATTAATTGCAGAGTGTGTATTGCAGAGACAAGTTGTATTGTATGAGACGAATTTGAGGTCCAGTTTTTACTATTCATACTTTATCATACTACATTAGCTTTGATTTTATTATATAATAATTTATGCTTTGCAGTAGTGTCGTAGTAAAAAGTATACAATGCTAAACTTTTCTTTAGCCCACCCAAGATTTTAGGTCACGGACTGCCACTGTAGATCACCTACTAAAACTAAAACAATTTCATAAAGCAACTTTTCAATTATCTCTATTCAGGTAAGAATACTAATAATTATTTTTATCTGTTCTAAAATTTTCTATTTTGAGCCCACATTATTAAAAACATCAAAGTTGTTGCCAGAGAACATATAAGTGTATTGATACCATTATTAAAGGTTAAGTATATCAGAGTGCTTAAAGCTGCTTATATCAAGTAGGTTGGTAGAATCTTTAATGTTTGAATCATATCACATAATTCGTCACTGTACTGGCAGAAGTTGGTTAGATACCTCCATTAGGAAGCCATATGCTCCACATTGGGAGCGGACATGGATAAAAAACGATATGAGAAGTAATAATTTTTCTGAAAATTGTAAATACTCCAATTGAAAATGATCAAGAATTTTGTTAAATTAATAATCTAGAAATACTCCAACAAGTGTAGTAAAGGGTTAAAAATGAATATTTGCAATTTATATTTATAGTGAAGCCATGATCTATTGTTTTCA
Organism: Himalopsyche anomala; assembly: GCA_031772345.1. Lineage (NCBI taxonomy): Eukaryota > Metazoa > Arthropoda > Insecta > Trichoptera > Rhyacophilidae > Himalopsyche > Himalopsyche anomala. The sequence goes on along the minus strand of CM062836.1, from coordinate 10,315,146 downwards.
CATTTCTCATAAAATCTTTGAAGTTTTTGCTAATGAGAACATTGATAATTAATCCTGCATTCATGGTAATTTTTCAAGGAGCCCGTAAACAAACCATAACTCGGGGTTCCAGTGTAATAATTTTAATGTATATATTCATACCAGCGTTCTCCAATATGAAAATTTTATCACCATTTACTAATGGTATACATATTTGTATACTTTATTGTCTTACTTATGTAATTGGATTTTTCAACAGATTTTAACAAGACTTACCGTTGTGTTAATCAGATGATTAGAAATCTCGGTATTATCTGCTAACTTCAAATACAGTCTCATCATTGATTCTATTTTGAGTCTGTGATCATATGCATCAGCTGTTCCTTGTCGATAATAATTATGTCTCTGAAACGATACGCTTTTGATTCTAGATGTGCAGATTTTAATCATGTCCGTCACAATGTAAATTTCTGTATTAAACTTCATCATCATGATGTCCATCACCAATCCTATAAAGTATATCCATATTTCCTGACAGGTAACGTTCCATTGTATGATATCGTAAAGTGTGTGCACAATCATTATTATTATTATTAAAACGTGTAAGATAAAAATTACTTTCGATACATTTTTATATCTCTGAAAAATATTTATTTGTTTCAAGGTGAATAGAAAATTTGAAAAAAAATTCTTAGATTTGTTCACGCTAAAAAATGCCGACCAGAACCATATTATAATTCCAGTCAGTGTACATAGTATCATTATTGCATTGCTTAAATTTATTAACAAATTTTTCGATTGCTTGGCAGCGCTATGTTGTTCAAAGTTATCTTTAACATAAATTCCTATTGGTAGGAAAGAAAAACAACACGCAGCTACAGTAATAATTTTATACATTATTCCAATTTCTGTCACTTTATTTCCATTATGTATCAAAGGGTATATTCCTAATAGCATGTATATTTTATAGGTGGATTCAAAAGGATGATTTAAATCAGAGTTTTCTGAAGAATATTGAAACATATCCATCATTGAAATGTATATGTGTTCTATTATATTGTATCAAGTATAAATAGCGAAGCTTTTAAAAAACGCTCATGACACTAAAATAAACATAAAAGATCATGTGCCGCAGACAAATTTCAATTACTAATGTTTTTTTATGGTTTTGTCAATAAACAAAATAAATAAACTACTTACTAATTGTACTGAGTAGTCCTTTAATTATATAATATATATGTCACAGTACTTTTGATATTTGGATGATCATGTTAATTAATCCTTAAATATTATATTCGTAATGACTATAACTACTTACTTAATTAGATTTCTGACAGCTTCTGCTGTACGAGTTATTACATCTTAGACATCACTTAAATTAATTAATTATAAACACAATTTTAGCTTTTTTTATAAAATTGAAAGCAAGTACAGTGGGTCCTCTACTTAAGCGGTTATTGCGAAAGTTAACGAATAGTTATATTTCAATATATACTTGATGTGTAAATTTTATTCACAGATTCATATTGTGAGATTTATCTGCGGACCACCAAAATTTTCTCGCGGCTGGTGGTTACCACACTTTGCCGACCGCTGTGATATAGCATCATGTTAAAGTAAAACAGAATAAGTATATAATATATCCCCCATAAAGTATATTTTATTTATTAGGTTTTCAGAAAATAGATTTTCCTACATGATTCTTATTCATTACATTTAAAATATATATAAAATAAAAACACAATGAAGCCAACAGTGAATGAACTAATTCTACATACGTCCGCACATAGTAATCCATTTTAATATCCTCAGGCTCTACAGATGATAAATAAGTGTCTTATGTCTCTAAATACATTGAATGATTTATCCGTTGATGTTTGTATGGTAGTTTTCTTTTTCTTATAATAAACTAGCCGGTACCCGGCAACCGTTGCAATGATAATCGACGAAAAAAAGTGTTTTAATTGTGTTTATTGAAGTATATGCTTTCTTTTTCAGTCTGTTTGACGTTTGCTGCCGATTGTCTATGTTATGACACATGCGCCACCTACTGTAATTTTATTGTAATACGCCTATAACCTTCGCGCAAGTTGCATGAACGGTATGGCAGACATACAAACATTGATTTTTATATATAAAACCTACTGTAAGTTAATTTTATTATGCCTATAACTTTGCTCGAGTGCAAGCAAAAAGTTTGTCAAAGTTTTATTGCAATCGGATCTGTGGTTTGGCAGCCCATAGAGCAGCGGTAGGCAAGCTTTTTGGGCTCACGGACCACTAAATTCACAATTTTAATCCACTAACTGGACTGTATGTTAAATATTATACATAGAAATAAAAGTGATCAAATGCTTCTAAAAATGCACCTAGTTGATAAAATAAAACTATAATTATAATTAAATTATAAAAGCTTTATTAATTTTTAATGTGATGGATGTTCCTGGATATTTGAAATGATAAAATCTATATTTGGTTCCAATGATGTAACTGTAAGACGGATAACTAAATGTATTTCAAGACGAGATCGATACCGTATTTTGATTGCTGTGACAAATAAAAAGGTCTTTTTGCATAAATATGTTGTGGAGAATTGAATTAGAATTTTCATCGCCTCTTCACGCAGAGAGAATTTACTTTTTATGGAAAACCAAAACTGAGGTCTTGATGAGGATAAATGAAATTTAGCTTTGAGGGTGTCATCCGTGAAAGATCGATGAGGCTTTCTTTCAGCTTCACACATAAATTAGTATCTTGAATCTTATATCTACATATCACCATGTCTAAGATTTTTTTCTGCTGGTAGGATTAGAAAATTTAAATAATGTTAGATTTATCTGCAAACCACCAAAATTTTCTCGCGGACCACACTTTGTCGACCGCTACCATAGAGTACGAATACACAAACATTCATTTTTATATATTAAGAAGAAGAAGATACAATAGAATTGCTATGACAATCATATGTTATTCAAATATTCATAGTACTAAGGTATTTACTCACTTAATTCAATGTAACATGATATATGTGTTAATTAGCGCTTGCGATAAATAATTTCGATTTAATGTCACTCAGCGAATGACATGTGCCGTTTGACGTTGCACACGCCATTTACTGTAAGTTAAATTGTACTATAACCTTCGCTATCGGCCGCTTTAAGCGCACTTAAATGGCGATCAGTTTTGTTTTGATCGACTCTCAGTGCTTAAAACGTTAAAAAAGACGTATTGATATTTACCTTTTTCGACACCGTAAGTTAATTTTAATATGCCTATAACCTTTCTGGAAGTGCAAGCTAAAAGGTTGTCGAAGTTTTATTGCAATCGGATCAGCAGTTTTCCAGTCTATAGAGTATAAAAAAATGTCTGCAAACAAACATTCATTTTTATATATACATATAAGATAAGATATGATATAATATAAGATAAGATAAGTTTATAACAGATAATTGCATACTGCACTACTTTATGCACTTTGGTAAATCATTAAGTATCAGGATCTTATATATTTTTCTTTCTATCATATTAAAGCACTCTTCCTATTTTTTAGTTACAAATTCAGTTTAAAAAATCCATAGAAATCAATATAGAAAACAAACGGGAAGCGATAAGTACTCGCAGTTTTCTTTTTTTTTCGCAGTCAAGTTTTCTACGCAAATACTAAATCATGTCATCACTGCTCTGGTAAGAAATTAAGTAACAGATTGATAGTTCTGAGCAAACAACAAATGAAAAATTTCAGCATTTACGATAAGGCCTCTAGCATAAATATTTTATATTACATAGATAATTATGTTATCACTAATGCCGATCTGATACAAACAAGAGTTTCAAATTAATAGACAGGTACAAATTGCCTGTCTTAAACTAGCACTAATAATAAATGCCTAAACAAATAAATGCTTTTTGTGTAAACTGGTATAATGCACCGAGTGAGTTATTCCAGACAAATTTATGATATCAAAGAATCTTCTTGTATACTTAACTCATTTTTGTCAGTTTTGTTACTTTATCAACTTCTGCTAGAAAAGTGTCAATAGGCTTTTCCTAAACATTTTATTTTTCTGCAATCAATAACAAAACTACCTGACATAAACTCGATGGCTGCCACAGACGAGATATCTTGTAAAATTTATCGTACTCAACACGCCAGAGATGAGTTATCTCGTCAATAACTAATTAAATTAATAGTTGCAAATTATAGCCGGCGTGCTAGGTAATTACTTTTAATTATCTACGGCAGCTAATAGGCTAAAACTACTACAGATAAAATAAAACAAAGTTTGTAAGAAAAAGTATTCTTTTTATTTTTAACCAATTTTATTACGTGTCTTGGATTCTATTTTATTCAATTATATTATTTGTTTTTGATCAATTTCATTATGTACTTAATTTGTCTATTATATTTCATCCACTGTATTTAGGAACCGGCAAAAGGATAGAGAGCCCAAAATATTTTAATATAGGCTAGGAATTTGTTTTATCTTATTTGATACTGCTACACATGCTTGTTGAGGTTATGACCATTTGTGTATTTTGTTAACTAATATGATACTCTATCTTTTGAATTGAGAGACACAACAACTTGATTTGAAAACTGCTGGTTACTTAGTTGTTCAACATCTTCTTTTAAAAAAAGTAGGGATAAAAGGATAGGGCATGGACAGAACTAGTAGACAGCTCATCATTTTTGCTGTGCCCCATTATTTGAATCGAATTGAACTTTTGCGAAAACAACACAGAATGAAAATATGTATTCTCTTGAAATTAATTCAGGGTTCGATTGATGAAAAAACATTCTATACTTTTCTCATTTTGTGTCAATGCTGTGTAACATCAATCTGTACCGATTGTATTGCTGATACATAACTTTACACAAGTGCTCTGCAATCTTTTCGCAACTCAGCTGTTGCGGAACACTTCTTTATACAAATGTCCTTCCAGCCACCTGTAGTGCATCCACTTATCACTGTGAGATCCTCCCAGTTCCTTTTTACCTTATTCACTATCAAATTTATCTCAATTGAATAGTTATTATAATATAGGATGTCAGAGCACTCGCTAGCGAATAAATAAATGTTTTATCCAAATAAAACATATTCCAGATATAAATGCAAAGTTTTTGTTTTGCCATCACTTGTTTAAATTGTATGAGAGTTCTTCGTACTTTGACATCTAGGAACAATACAAATAATTATTTTCTTTTATTTATCATTCTTAACCGTGTGATATTTTATTGAAAAAGAAATATATTATTTCAATCAAACTAATATTGCAGCTCCGATAAGATAGAATCATAAATAAACACGAAAAATCCATCCTCATAAAAAAAACATAACCATTACAAAGCTTTACTATTTTACTCTCGATTTCATTGTGATGTTATTACACCCTTACAATTATTTAAATTAAATATTTTTTGTTAAGATATCCCCAAAACTCATTTTTTTTACGATTTATATGTATGAAACAAGGATATAACTATAATGTGATATGATGACAAAAAAGAGAACATTGTTTTTTAGCTCTACTAAAAAATCATTTTTTTGAGTTATGACTCTATTCTATTGGAGATGCTACAGTAAATCTATTATCCTTACCAGATTCTGAATATATCAGGAGTTTGTCCAGTAAAACATTCAATTCAAAGACAGAATTTTGTAATTTATTTGTCTGTCATGTAAATTGGTGTAAACAAGAAAAACTGGTCTCTTACTGACCAGATAAGAAGGGAAAAGAAATTCTGTATTAAAAAAATATTTATTAGTAAGCAAAGATTATTTAAAGATTGACCATAGTATTTGAGGTAAAGGATAGTTATTTCAATGATCACGTAGCAGCGTTGTTAATAAAATTGTACCAACAACAAGAATACCGTATTAGCCCAACTATTACCCGATGGTATTTAATTAAAAAGGCGACAAGTAAATAAGAAGGACGCCTTATACTCAAATCGCAAACATAGTGGGTAATAATAAATTGATGGAGCTTTAATTACTAGGTCGCATCAGCGTCAAAGTTCTTCGAGTCTCCTTCATTGCTTATGTTTTGGTCATTCGTATTCCCTTACCATCTTTACCGACGGAAGGGCGTGATTGCTATAAAGGTGAGCAATCCTTAGTGAAGCCAGTTCACGAGGACACTATATGCATTCATTTGCAAATCACATTATATATACCTCCCCACACTCCATATATATATCCATACATATCCATACACACACATGCGCATACATACATAAACACATCCACAAGGAAGTCAGCCAAAGAGTCTTTTTTTATTATTATTTAAAGAGGGTCGTTTTTACAGGTTTCATTAGTTTTAGATGAAAAATAAAATGATCATGCCTTTATACCAGTTGAAAAAAAACCATCTGTCACTGGTTCCGGTGCATTTGGTAAGATGCTTTTGTTGTGGCGCTTTTGTCTGGTTGCCGTGGACAATACTTAAGATAATATTTTGTGATAAAATAAGATTGAAGATTTCAAAGACTATAATACCACTAAACATGTGACTGGTATTGAGGATGTTATAGCCATATGTAAACCTGACTGATCTGATTAGCTGTTGTAGCCTTTCATGTATAAACATGTACGTCACTATTTCCTGTGTACTTACTAGGTTTTAATACATATTTTTCATTAAAATTGTATTTTTTTTATTTTTCAAAATATTATCATAATTTGAGAAATATATTTTTCCCAAAACGCAGATAAAAAAATAGGATTCGCCTTATAATAAGCCTCAATGAGGGTCACCCTATAGTCAGGCCAATACGGCTATTATGTTATGTAAGAGATGAGAATTTTACGATGACTCCAACTCCCACCCTATCTTTAAATAACCTATTACATAAATTTATACACTCCGAGCTCTGCAAACTTATTCATTTGATTATGATGAAAGATGGCTGTATCAAATATTTCAAAGGTAGTTTGACATTAAAATATTCTAAGCTTAAAACTGACCATGCACTAGTATGTGAACTGAGGAATTCTGGTATGAACTGTAACGCAGCAAAGCATTGGTCAGGTTACAGGAAATCCTGGAGGTGTCAAATGTTGGTATGTGATTCTACTTACATTTTCTATGTCCAATATTGAATACTGAGATGGGAATACGATAACTCTCACATATGTTAACAATGAAATGAACATTATTATTAATCGTAGAGTCATCTGGAAATTAGTAACAAGAAGTCAGTAACTTATTACAGCTACGCGCATGTGTATATTTAATAATATCGAATGTGATATAAATCTAGTACATTATATGTATCGTATTCATGTTAATCAATATAGGTGCATAAATGAACAATCATTTTGAACCATAAATCGTACAAGAGTTTCTATTACATCAATCTATATTTCACAAACTAAATACTATATAATAACAGTTAAATAATTGCACCAATTAAGTAGATTACTAAAATGAAAACAATTTCATAAAGCAACTTTTCAACTATCTCTATTCAGGTTAGAATAGGTACTAATAATTATTTTTATATCTGTTCTAAAATTTTCTATTTTGAGCCCACATTATTAAAAACATCAAAGTTGTTCCCAGAGAACATATACCATTATTATATTAATAATGGTATTGCCATTATTAGTATTAATACTAATAATGGTAATAAATGGTAATAATACCATTATTAAAGGTTAAGTATATCAGAGTGCTTAAAGCTGCTTATAACGAGTAGGTTGGTAGAATCTTTAATGTTTGAATCATATCACATAATTTGTCACTGCACTGGCAGAAGTTGGTTAGATACCTCCATTAGGAGGCCATATGCTCCACATTGGGAGCGGACATGGATAAAAAATGATATGAGAAGTAATAATTTTTCTGAAAATTGTAAATACTCCAATTGAAAATGATCAAGAATTAAACAAACCATAACTCGGGTTTCCAGTTTTCAATAATTTTAATGTATATATTCAAACCGGCGTTCTCCGACATGAAAATTTTATCACCATTTACTAATGGTATACATATTTGTATACTTTATTGTCTTACTTATGTAATTGGATTTTTCAACAGATTTTAACAAGACTTACCGTTGTGTTAATCAGATGATTAGAAATCTCGGTATTATCTGCTAACTTCAAATACAATCACATCATTGATTCTATTTCGGGTTCGTGATCATTTTCACCAACTGTTCCTTGTTGATAATACTTATGTCTCTGAATCGATACACTTTTGATTTTGGTTGTGCAGCTTTTAATCATGTCTGTCACAATGTAAATTTCTGTATTAAACTTCATCATCACGATGTCCATCACCAATCCTATGAAGTACATCCATATATCTATACAGGTTGCATTCCATTGTATGATATCGTAAAGCGTGTGCACAATCATTATTATTAATAATAAAACATGAATGATAAATATTACTTTCGATAAATTTTTATATCTCTGAAAATTATTTATTTGTTTCAAGGCGAATAGAAAATTTGAAAAAAAAATTTTAGATTTCTTCACGCTGAAAAATGCTGATAAGAAAAATATTATAATTCCAGTCAGTGAACATAGTAAGTTTATTAACACATTTTTCGATTGCTTGGCAGCACTATGTTTTTCAAAGTTATCTTTAACATACATTCCTATTGGTATGAAAGAAAAACAACACGCCGCTACAGTAATAATTTTATACATTATTCCAACTTCTGTCACTTTATTTCCATTATGTATCAAAGGGTATATTCCTAATAGCATGTATATTTTATAGGTGGATTCAAAAGGATGATTTAAATCAGAGGTTTTTGAAGAATATTGAAACAAATCCATCATTAAAATGTCTATGTGTGCTATTGTTTTTTATTAAGTATAAATCGTGTAGCCGGAGCTTTAAAAAACTGCTCCATTGCTACAGCAATCATAATACAATCCCTTCCATATTTGACTCACTAAACATATTTTATTCAATAACACACTATTCATACATTTTCACAAATTTCGATTACTTTGTTTGATGACTATAAGTACTTACTTAATTTGATTTCTGACACCTTCTGCTGTATGAGTTATTACCTGTTAGACATCACTTAAATTAATTACTTATAAACACAATTTTAGTTTTTTTTTATAAAATTGACAGTGGGCCTCTTCTTACGCCGTTATTGCGTTCCCAAGGATTCAGCGTAAGTTAATGAATAGTTATATTTCAATATATACTTAATGTGTAAATTTTATTCACAGATTCATATCATCGGTTATAGCATCATGGTAAAGTAAAACAGAATAAGTATATAATATCCCCCATGTCTTTTTTATAAATATATTGAATTTGTGATCTTTGTACATCGTCTTTTTTTTTCTCACAATAAATAAGATTATAACAGGCAATTGCACTTTCGTAAGTATATGAATGTTTAATAAAATGTTCATCTTGACATGACATGAAATTATGCTGAAATTGGCTGGACTGAATTAACATGTTACTTACTAAAAGCTTTAAATATTTCAGGAAAATTCATACTCTCACGATTCGGGAAACAAATGTTGCTGTTAAATGAATACACATTTAGTTACCAGAGATCAACGTTGCACGGTAAACAGAGATGGCAATGTTCAAACGGCAGACGTTGCAAAGCAAACGTTATATTATTTGGTGATATTGTACTATCCACTAACTTGTTACAAAACCATTTACCACCACATATTCTTGACAGGTAACATGTTTTCGTTGTCATTAAAATAATACTGTGATACAAGAAAATTTCTAACAAAACAATAAATTTATTCTATAAACGCATCTTTTCTTTTTATTAAATAAATATACCTAGTTGATCAACCGAATTATCTGAAATCAAGTATTATAACTTCTTTCACACAAAATTATTATTAAAAATTTCATAGTGAAAAATTAATTTATTCCTCAATATTAAAAAAAAGAATGAAAGCTATCTCTCATCGAGATTGATATATTTAAAAAAAAAATATTTAAACATACATAAACAAAATCACCATTCCTATTTTCTTCAAAAAGAGAGTTTGATTGGCTGAATCAACATTAGTTCTAGTAGAATAAATTCGCGAGCAAACATGTCTTTCTGGGAGTTAAAATTGTAATATTAATGTACAATGCCTTAGTGCAAAACATACTAGGGAGTTGGTCGACTGTTTGTAATTCTTTTGTGATTTAACTTTTTCGGTTCTAAGCTCAAGAAATGCGACCCCAATACCCACAGTTTCTTAAATATCTATTTTAATATGGGTGATACAATGTTTATAATTAAGGTATTTTTATATCATAGTTTTTGGACCTTTTGTAGTATATATATATATATATATATACGCGATAACGAGATAAGCGCCTGCTTATCAGCGATCGTTCGTAAGATAACTAGGCTGAACGCGTCAGTTGCAAATACATATTTGTACTGGAATGACGTCTTTTTTACGCGCAACTTAAAATATGATTATTTATTAAAAAACCTCGGATTTTTATAAGAAAAAGTATGAGGAATGATGCAGAGAGATATTTTAAAGCCCTTAGACTATTTTTTTTGAAATTCATAAGAATAAGGCCAATAATGAGGACACTACTGGGGTCCCTAAACGACCCCCATCGGCAGAGAAGTATTTTTCTAGTCTCCGAGCCGCGAGAGTTAAATAAACAAATCTAAATGTTTTAAATAAATCAGAATTAAAAATATTTCAAATTTCTTCGATTTCCATGAGAGCAAATTTATGGATTGATTAAATAAATTTCGTATTATTATACGACACAATCATTGGACATTTTCTTTGTCGCATACAAAATACAAAGGTTATATTGTGAAGCAACTGAACTCTCCTTTCATGTCTTAACTCTTAACCCTTTGAGCCTCAGAGCACCGATCTATCGGCGCATACTTTGGTGTATCATGTAGGAGACAATAGCAAAGGAATCATTGTGAAACAAAAAAGGGTCGCTAGAAGAACATATTGTCAATAAAAAAAAACTCATTTAAAAACATTCTTTTGCTGATATATATATTTTTTTATATCTATATTTTGAGTCTGATTTCCTCTCCAACTAACCTCTTGGAAACTGACGACAATCGAAGAGATGATATGCTTTTTAACTTGTATAGTGGATATGGGGATAGTAAAAGGGCCAACAAAATTATACTAGAGTTACTATATCATCATAAGTACCCCATGGCTCGGAAAAATATTTTCGATACAAAAATTATCCCACATTTTACATCAAGGTCACTAAAGTCCTGTTGGCTTAGAAAAACCTCGCAATAACTAAAAACATGTTGCTTCTGTACCACACCTGGAAAGCGAACAATATTCCGCATAATCTACAGGTGAAGAAGGAATAACATGGTCTATGCTTTCCTAACCATAAATATAGTATTGATTTTTTTTATATATATGTGAATATTTTATTATATAAACGGGTTATGATGTACTTTTTTGTTGTTTTCCGATAGGAATATCATGTAGGCCTTCAACAAACCTTCAACATACCCGGTGTAAACTTTGGGCTTGCATTTTATGTTTTTTTTTTTAAAACTTTTTGCTATATTTTTTTATCTAGGACAATAAAATAAATTATTGCATTTTTATTTTTTTAAATGTTTGTATGTAATAATTTAAACCAAATTAAAAGGTACTTTTTTGAGAAAACAGCTCTGAGGCTAAAAGGATTAAATTGCCAATGTTAAAAAATAATGATTTTATCTAAGGATTTTATGGAAAACAGCAAATATATAACAAAAACTGGATTTGTATTGAATCCATCCATTGGTATTGTTTTGTTATTTCCCAAATTATATTCACTCTCCGAGCTAGTCTTTATGTGTTCGTAGTATTATGATACATGTAGGAAATTCATTAATATGAGAATGGTTTATCGGTGTTCCGCTGTACACTGTTTCCCTTTGATGTAACATATAGATAACATATTTCTTTTTATTTTCTAGGAAAATTCATCCTATCAAAGTTTGGAAAAAAGATGCTACTTTTAAAAGGCTACACGTACAGCTATCAAAAGATATCAATGGGCGGCAAACAAAGATGGCAGTGCTCAACTGGTACAAATCGAGGTTGTAAAGCAAGCGTTATGCTTATTAACGACACTATTGTGCGCAGTAACTTGGTACACAACCATTTATCTTCGCTAAATATTCTTAGCAAACCTGGACATTTGCATAACTAGCGTGATTTTTTCGTCATTTAGCCATAAGTATGAATGTTCTCCAAAAACAATTCTCCCCTTGAACCCCACAGTTGATCCATCGACGGAAATAGTTTTTCAGGCACAAGGAATTCTTTAAATTTTCTACCCAGGTAGATCAAGTAATTATTAACCTTTCAGTCTTCAAATTTAGACTAGACCGAGGTAAAGTTTAGTGTTATTGCTTGACATGTACTTCTTTTCTAGCAAGTTAAAGTAGCAAGCAAAAGACGACACTCATAAATTTTAAGTTAACATGTTACAAAAAAAACGTCCAGTGCCATTCGACATAAGACCCAGTGGAATAAAAAAGATGTCAAGTAGCACACTCGACATAAGACCTCAAAGAGTTAACAAATATAAGGCCATTCTTTGAATGAAATTGGTTGTGTAAAAATTAGCCATGTCTCTTCTCAATCATATCATTATCTCCTTTAACACACCCCCAATCATTGCATCGTACTCAAAAATTATAAATGCTCTCCCTTAACCACCACTGCTTACCCATACATTAATTTTATATGGCAGTATCCAGAGGTCCAACAAATATTAAGTGTAAGATATATCTAACCTCTGCTGAACTAATATAATTTTATAAAACATTTTTAGGTTAGTATTTATCAATGGTCTATTTTCAATTTTTCTATGTTTTTCTAAAGCATTTCAACCCTTTAGGCTCGGCAACCTGTAATCGATTTTCAGTCCCAGGGACGTAACATATTTTTTTACGGAGACGGTGAAAATTTGGCATAAATATTATGTTTTACAGTTTTTTATTGTTATTACTCGATTTTAATTTTATTGGTTCCAATGAATAACATAATGTACCCAGCTTGAACTCTTTGATTCAAAGATAAATTGATTCTTTTTTTTGACCAATCACTTTATGATACCAGTGGTTGGCAAGTATTTTTCTATTTAAAATTGTCTCTCAGAATGCGTGATCAATAACTCTAAAAAACTTCGACTCCTGACTCATAGGCGCTCAAAAAAACGTTTAATTTATCAGTTGATAACTTTTTCGAATCAAATCAAATATAACAAAAATAGTCACAACTCAAATTTGAATCTGTTCTTTATAGTAATCAAGTTATTTGAATGAATTCGTTTGACTACTGCTCTTGTAAATGGAAGATAAAACAGGTCATGGAGTGGTCCTTGGGAGTGGTTTTTAGTCCGCGTACACAGCATGTCAACAGGGCTTAAAGGGTTAATCATCATTTATTACAATAACAGTTCCCGAATATGGATGATTCAAAAAAGATTGTGTTATGTCCAAAATCACATGACATCATTTCTGGAGAACACGTTATTGATAAGTGAGTGAGTAAGTTCAGTCGAGTACTTATATTTGTGTTGTAAAGTACCGTATTTATTATATTATAAGATGCATGTTTTTTGGTATCTTTGAATTGCGTCCTAAAATAAGTGTCAAAAATGCAAAAGAAGATATTTTCTATGAAGTCTCGGAAGTTCTTGCTCTGATAAGTTCCTGCCGATTGACATTTTTTTTTCTTCTTTGATTTTAACATTCACACACAATATACATTTAATTTATATTTTTTGTTGTGTATAAAAATGTATATTCGTTTTAAGGTGTAATTGTCAATTATTGATGGAAAGGCAATATTGTTTAGAAAACATACAATATTTTTAGTACTATTTCCAAATTTTTTATAAAGATTAAGATCAGTTTCATCACGAACATTATTAATTAATGAAAAAAATAAATCTATGTTTAAAAATAAATGTTAAACTGTTCATATAAAATTGTGCAAGACTAATAGAAAGGTGTATAAAACACTTGGTACAAATATTATGACGGGAGTTAATGGATAAATATACAAATTAAACAGAAATTAAATAAAATATTCTTCTTAAATAGAGACTTCTTACAAACAAAAAATATGTTAACAAAAATTAAGCTACATTCAAAATGAATTAAATAAGACATTTACATATTATTCAGAGTGTTGTATAGCCACCAAGGCTTGTGTGAAGGGAAACATCAGAAATGATTACAATGCTAAGTATAAAATTATAATGTACGTAAATATTGCTCCTCCAACAACCATAACGAAATCAAAATCGATGGTGAAGAAGTTGTTGGCTGTAATGAATAACTTCCGTCGGCTGATCAGTCGAACCAAACATCGAAGGCGTCTTGCTTCATCATAATCTACAGATAACGAAGAAGTTTTTTAAACCTGTCGTTTTAAAATTTTTGTTTCAACATAAATTGTTTGAAATTTGGAACATATTTTAAATTGATTAAATTTACAAATTTAAGCTTATTGATATGCCAACAATTAATGATGAAAAAATAGTATCTATTGATTTTGTCTTTGAACCCTGTTTACGGTATTATAAAAAATCTCAATACTATTTTTGAGTGTGCTTGATAAATATAGTCATGATTTTTGTTACAAAATAAGTGAAAAAACGATTTTTTATAGATGATTGCTGCATTTTGCAGATCTTTGTCAATTTGACTCTCTTAGGAGTAAATGAGTTGTCTCTTGTGTTTTCCAATGCTGGAAACATCATTTTAGGCATTTAAAAATTCCCCTACGGTGCTAAAAAAAATACTTCCGATATGTTGCTGGCCCTTTAGGAACCAAGTGAAAAACATGTTTTTTTAAAAATATACATCCTGGATTTTTACTGTCCATCAAAAGTGGGCCAGCAACATATTGGAAGTATTTTTTAGCACCGTAGGGAAGTGTTAAACATGTTGTCAAACTTAGGTTCTATAAATATAAAAATAAACTTTAGGTAAACATGCTGCTCTTTTTCTACCTGAAAATGAACTAAATTCCTATAATGACAATGCAAGTCTATAGGATATGTAATTACAAAATGCAAATATATCTTACATGGGAAACTCACAATTTACGCGAAATACGAATCTAATATCAGTATGAAAAAGACAACATAACATGCCAAATGGAACTTCTTAGAACAAATCATAGAACATATTTGAAATACGGTAATGAATTTTCCTAAAAATATATTTCCTAATTCGCATGATTTATCAGATTCCTTGATTCCAAAGATGGATTTTTTGATATTTTTGTATTTGCAATTAAGTTTCCCAAAGGATTGCACTGTTTTTTTTAAGGTTTTAGTTAATTTTCAAGAAGACAAAGAGTAGCATGTTGTAAAGCAAATTTATCAAATTTTAAATTGAAAATGGTAGGGTTTAGTAAAAATCAAATCTCAGTAGGTCTACCATAATTTTGTCAAAATTATGAAAAATCATACTTCGACTAACTGCAAAAGCATTTACATTACATCAAAAGCTAAGGAAACTATTAAAATTGTCACATAATAAATCTAGCACGACACATAAAATGAAAGAGATCATACCTTAAAAATATCACAGCGAAATGAACGAATACAATAAAATCAGATAATGATTCAATTATCATTTTTTTACCTTGTTTTTGTGACACCAGTATTACTTTATTGATTAAAATACTCGTTCTATTTGATTCACTTCTGAGAGCCTCATTGGCAAAACTTGGACCCAATATATACCAAAGGTAATGTATCGACCATGCAAATGGTGATATTAATCCAAGCCCATACTGTAAAAAATATGGATGTCAAACAAAATTTGAATATAATAAAAGTGTTAATCTTTTATGAGTCAATATTTTTTTAATTAGAGCCGGAAGCTTTAATGCAATTACCATAATACCGATGCAGGTCTGAAGTGAGTTCATCACATTATGCATCATATTGTAAAGCTTACCTGCCAAAAGCCATTAAATATGGCTTTAGCTTTGGGTTTGATGGGATTTGAGACATCACAGATATCCATGCCTTCAAGCAGAATTCCATAAAACAATTAAAAATAAAATTTATGAAAAGCCCGTAAACACGGTGACCAAAGCCAAAGGCGTTGAAGACTAAACCGCGAACCAGGCACATTTCTCACTATTTTTATATCATACAGCTTGTTACAATAATTTACTTACATTTTGAAAAATTTTTGCCTTTGAAAATATTAAGAAGTTAATTGACGCCACTAAGTTCAGACATGTTGAAGTAGATGATAGGATTAACTGTAAAATAAAGATACTGCCATAAAGAACGAGCCGTGTTTGCAAATAATAGCCTCATATAATAAAATCTCATGTTTATTTTGTAATATAACACAATGCAGTGGCGTAGCAAGGGGGGTGCAGTAGGGACGGATTTAATATTTTTAGAGAAATTATATTTACAAAAAAAACATTAAGCCACCTGTGTTAAAAACTCCTAGATCATAGTTAAAAAATATTAGAAATGATTAAAAACAAAAATAGAGGCAATATTGGGGGTAGCAAATTCAAGGACCCCGGGTGGTAGGGCCCCTTCCTAAGACACTGATACAATGTAATGCTTTTTTGCAAACAGAGTTAACATTTTCACACTGAGATGTAATGCAAAAGAAAACTATGATAAGAGGCATTTGTATTGGCACAATCTTTACATCATTTCATTAAAACACTAAACAATTGATAACTCATTTATTTTTGTATACAATCCATGAACGTTTCTGAATGGAATGGAAATGGACATAGGTAGTTTTTCTTTTGATAATTTGATGCTAAATGCTTCAGATTGTTATTGTTTATAAGTTGAATGAAAAAAACATGTGAATATTTACAGCAATGCCAAACGTTGAGTTGATTGTATCGACACATTCAATAATTTTACTGTAAACTTGCATGTAATTGTACATCAGTGAATATTTCTTTTCATCCATGTATGAAACGATTTTCGGTATCATTTTTAAAGTACTTATCTTACGTATAAATATATTTGTCTTTTGAAATATGTCTTCCGATATTTCGCGAGACATGTTTTCTATGCGATAGTTTAAAATTTGTAGCCTGTACAGGACCTGATACATATCCCGGACGCACTGATACGTGATCAATGTTCCTATCGCGATAACTACGTAAGCCAATATATATTTTGCGAACTTGTAGTCTGCGTAAAAGTTTGACACGACCACATACAAAATGTATAATCCATCAATAAACAGAATGAAATATATTTTCTTTTCAAGGCTTGTGATCGATGCTCTCTTTGTCACGTTTAAATCGATATCTATCTTTATAATTGTCTTTATAAAATTTAAGTATTCCTTCGATTTTGAAAAGGGTAACATTAACCACGAAACAATGGCCAGAAGAGTTTGCGATATGTAAAATACGATGTATCCATAGCGGAGTAGAATCGGTATTCCAGCGTAATAACCAGCATATTCAGGAAGCATCCCATATTCATGATACAATGTAAAAACAATTAATAATACAGAGTAACATTTCATCCAATTGCTGGTAATATAATATGAGGAATTGTGTTTTTTTACACGCGGCACGCCAAACAACATCAATGTTAGTTTTATTAATACTGGTTCAGAATTCAAAGTCAAATTATCTTCACAAAATACAGACTGTGACAACATTTCATATAAAAGTATTAAACTAGAATGTTGACAAAGAAATTTATGTGTAAGTAATATCTATTTTTCTTCATTAGCTAAGTGATTAATGGGTGTTATAATTTTTTTTACATCTACTAAAAATTGAAACAACTAAAGTAATTTGTTTGTGATAAATCACTTTTTATTCAATTTATGTAAACACAGACTGATTGATTGAAAGAAAACACATTTTTTTGAAAATGATTTATTACATTATTTTCATTCTTAATGACCTACTTCAGACGTTTGTATCAAAATTATTATGATCAATATATTTACAAACCAAATTGCAAAGCTGGTAATATGTGCAGTGCAGTGGCTATCGGTGACTTTTAACTAGAGGATACAGTTCAAAAAACTGTCAACATTTTTTTTAAATTGGATTTTATTTTTTGCTTGTTTTTGTAAAATTCGTCGATAACCTCAGCTCAGATTTATATTTCTGGGCCCGAAAAAAATCGGATTCTTTTTTAATTTACAATAATATATTATGATATAAGTATGTTTTTTAAAAAATATAAGAGTTTTCTGAAAAAAGAATTGTTACAAATTTAAAACCAATGGAAAATATATCGATGGCCATACATTGACAACACGTAATGAGTACTGACATTTTTTCATAAAATGAGTTATGAATATAATTTTCTTTGTTTTTTCAAGCTCTATTAAAATACTGAAATCTCGTAATTTACAAAAAATATTTTTCATTGAAATTGTTCTAAAGTTGAAAACACGTAACATAAAAAAAGCCCACCAAACTGCCAGAAACAGTAAAAGAGCTACATTTTTTTCCTTCTATTTGAAAATAGGTGAGGAAAAATTCCAATTTGTTTACTGCAACATTTTGTATTGGAGAATGGACAGTCCGAAACTGGATTAATTATTTTTTATTACAATTATGTGTAATTTTTCTATTATTATATGGATGAAGTTTAACAGGTGCATTGAATTGATCAAAATACTTGAAATTGTTTCCTCGTATCATCATAAACGAAGAAACAAAATAAAAATTGTTAACTCTTATCAAACATTCTCGTTAATAACAAGTTTATTTGATGAATGTTATGTCAACGGATTATTGTAAATATACATAATAATTATTTTACTCCAAAGTGTCTTTCATTTTCATTGATTTCCCAATACTTTTTTATTTATACAGTTTTTTGACTCTCTTGTAAAACTGAACTAATGTCAGTTATGTGTTGTCAATGTATGGCCATCAATATACTGAATAATATTTACAATGGCAAATAGTTAACATAAAATAACTATTGGTTATTCCTAGTAAAGAAATCATTGTTTCAAATTTAGCCCAAATAAGTTCACTCAATTTTATTGATTTTTTAGCGTTGTTTCCAAAAAATATATATATATGATGAAGACATGATAGTACTCATATGTAGTGAAATAGTAAACTCAAAATAAAGTTAAACTACCTAAGCTCACTATAGCTCCTTCCAAATGAATCGTCCTTAAAGAAGCCAATGGAAGAACCGCATCTACTATAGAAGTTATGCACTTGTGAACGCCAGCCAAGGGTCTTAGTCAGCCCTATAATGTGCAGACGTGATAAAAGGCAAATTCTGAAACTGATTTTGTGACTTACATTCACAGTCTGCATCTCATCAGTCGGTTCATGAGTGCTTTTGCCGCTTAGCGGAGGAGGGTAGTAATGCGAAATTTTGAACCATTCAAAATATTATACATACTATAACTAAACAACAATAAATATATCAAAAAGAAAGAAAGCTACATGAAATTCATATTTGCCACCGCAATATTCTTGATGTTAAAGATTTTTGGAGATGTGCCACATACCTATGGACCGCACGCCACTGGTGCAGTGATATTAAAATGGCCCTTTGACTACACATTCCGTTCAATATTTTCATTACGAAACACAATACTTCCAATGTTGAAAAGATGTAGATTAGTTGATTATTCATTGTACACATAAAAATATGTTATACTTAAAAATTGTCCTGAGAAGCCGTACCTAGCATAATGTTACATAATATTGAATTCCAGACAATATCCTATAGTACGCCACTGAATCCTTCACTTGAGTTTTTGTTTTCATCCATGTCCACTCCCAATGTAGAGTGTATAGTATCTCAACAGAAGTTTTTTTTGCAAGAATTGCTTGTAACACGGTTGCTCAACCTGTCTTCTTTTTGTCGAGTTAAAAGGATAAGGCTAGGACAGGACTAGTGGTTAACTAATTGCTGTCGCTACACCCTGTAATTTTAGGATTGAAAGGTGGGAGGGAATTTGTAGACATCATAAGCACCCATGCCTTCAAACAGAAATCAATTGTTAATATATTGTTCGTACTGGGTCTCAAGCCCATGAGATCCATCACGAATGCCTAAGACGTTGACCGTTGCGCCACGGTGTAACTTAAGTTTTACTTAGACCTATTTTAATATAGTAATATTTTGGTCAACGTCGTTGTCTACCACTACAGAGTTCACAGGTTCGAATCCCAGTACGGGCAGTTTTATAAATTGATTTATGAATTCCTGTTCAAAGACATGCATGTATGTGATGTCTTGAATTCCCTCTTCCTACCAATCCTATCCTATGAACGTGGTGTATCGAGAGCGATTAGCTAACCACTAGTCTTGTCCTAGCTCTTTCCTTATATTCCTACTCTCTTTGGAAAAAGAGAGGTTGAGCAACGGAGTAACAAGCAGTTCTCGTAGAAATACTTCTGTTGAGATAAACTCCATTAGGAGTCCATATGCTTCACATTGGGAGCGGACATGGTAAAAAAAAAATATATATATATTCACAGCTGTGACCCAATGATCAACTCTGGTCTAAGGTTTGAGACCATGAATAGATTTCTTCTAATTATTTAAGCAAATCATTTTCTTGCGGCAGCCGAAATTTACGCTAATGTAATGAGTACCTTTGTGTGAAAATCTCACTATAGGTAAAAAAATATCAGTAGATATCTAGGATTAGTGTTTTATTACCTAAGTAGGTTTTCGCATACCAAAAATCCAAAAGTACTAACTACTAATTAAGAATTATACATTTCTATTTATATATGCATGTATACATAAATAGTTGTTGAATATGTACAAAATATAAAGTTTAAACTATGTACAAAATTAAAGTACAGGGTGCTGCTCTACCGTTATCCTAAGTCAAATAGTAAGTATGGTAAATTTGTCATATTATATGCAGACATCGTTTGAAACTAGCTTAAATACATTTTAAAGAAGAGCTGAAAGTTCAATAAATCCCATTTTTGAATTTTAGGTTAGAGTAATACGCGGCTCTGACGTCTGATGATAAAATTGCCATGCTGCATACAAAAATAAAAAAAAGATTAGAAATTTCGAATATGGCTACTATTGTCCTGTTTTTTTAGAATTTGGTCCTTATTAATTAAATAGCTGCTGTAAATAGATTTACTTCAGTATGCGCGCGCTGCGATTTGTCAACTATGTGCAACTCTTTCACCATATTGTTGAAGTATTAATTGTCCTGCAGTTCTTGCTATATTACAATTTATAATGTCGTGAGTAATATGTGCAAATAGACACCAAATGAATCGATCATGTATATATGAACCCTCTTGTAAATGTAATAAAAAATGTTTTAAGCAATACGGTATGTAATCGTATCAATCTTTTCATGACGATGACTGATATATTATGACTTGAATTACACGAAGGCAACAGGTACATTACTTTATTGAACTTTTCGTTGATAAATCACGAATATTCAAATAATCTATAACTAATAGTACCTACTAGACATCAAGTAGAACAAACACAATCTTTCTGGAGTAATTATTATCAATGATTAGCCAATTACAAATAAATAACAAGCTTATATTAATGTAATCCTTTCGAAAGTACAATCAAAATAATATACATGCAAAAAATGAAATAAATTATATAAAAACTAAAGTTTCATAAACGTTAAAAATATTTTTTATGAACAATCATTTTTCATTCATTTTTAATACCTCGCTATTTCAACTAAATATTAAATTTAGTAAAAAAAGTAAATTCTTCATAAAATGGTGAATTGTTTTGCGAGTAATACGCATGCACAGGCTAAATTCTTTAAAATGTATTTACATAAGTACACACCTACTCTAATAACAAGTAATATTTGATAAACTATGCTGATAAAGTTATTTCCTGGAAAAACTATTAAATCTATTGTATACCAAGAAAATTTTATTTGTCAATAATAATGCACGCTATATTGAGGTTTAACTTTGGAAGCTGATATCTCAATATTTGGTTCATAGTTTGATTTTTTTTAATTTTAAATTCAAGGCGTGCCACCTACCTAGCAGCACTCATGGTATAGGTTGCCGGACACTGCGTTATACAATATTATGCTGTCATATTTAACGATACAAAAAAAGTTGATGTAATTTTTTGCACCGTCAACCAATAAAAATAATACTTTTGTAATCGTATCTATACAAGTTCTAATTAATTATATATTTCACAAAATAATACTTTTAAAATATCACATTTATTGAGATATCCTGGGATATCATAAGACATCTATATTAATAATAGAATTTCAATCAAAAAAATATGTATCTTTTCAATCAATGAACAGCATCAATAATAATAGCAGACATATATAATTATTTCATTCATAAGTGTTAAAGTATCCACAGTTGTTGTGGCAATAATTAAATTTATTCTACGCTGGGGATGTCGATGGTCGTACTCGCATATTTTATGGTTTAGGTTTGACATCTTCGCTTGCGGTTAAATTAGTGATGAATATAAAATAATTATTATGAATATACGATAGAAATCGTGCGATCATGTATTAAATAATAATTTTATAATAATCAGTGATGTGTTTTCATTTTTTCGCAACTCGTTCAGAAACACCGCGATCGTAATTAGCGTTTCAATTTCCGTAATTGAATATTTTAATTTTTAATTGTGCATCCTGTGATTTAATTTATTTTTACATATTTTATTAAAAAAAACCGCTTTACTCGCGTGTGAATAAACTCATCATTGTTGGTCTATATAACGTCGTTCAGAATTTTTAAACACAACGTTATAAGTGTATTCAATGATTTACTAAGTTTACGTTACCTAAAATTAGGTATTTTTTCGTTCGGTTTTCACCAAATTTTTGGAAGGCATTTCCGTGATGTGTGTATATTTTTTAAACATTTTATTTTCGTTTGTTGACAGGTGCATTTTTTAGGCTAACAAAACAAGGTACCGCTGTTTTGATCTATCATAACCACACATTCTACAAAAATTATGGAACTGGTTCCAAAACAAGCTGGGCTTGTAAGTACTCTCGCCAGAAATGTCATTCTCGCGTGGTAACCATCGATAACAACATTGTAAACACTTCTGGCTGGCATAACCATGCACCTCCTCCAATTGATCCTTCCAACTATATAGACATAATGTAAGTACTCGACTATAATACCTATTATTAATGGTAATTATACCGAATATCTGTCGTCAATTGTGAAAAATCTCCCATGTGTTAATTGCAATACAACATGTTTCAGCACGAGTGCTTATGCCATAATTTATATTACTTTGCTGCTATAATGTTAATCAAATGGTTGATTTAAAATTGGAACACAATTTTTGTATTCACTTTTCTGTCAAATTTTATGTATATACATATTTACCTATGTCTGCTCCCAATGTCGAGTATATGAACTTCAGATAGAGTTTATCTCAACCAAAATGTTTCCATGAGAACTAATTGTTTCTCGGTTTCTATTTTTCCCAAGTGAATAGGGATAGAAGGATAGGGTAAGGACATGACTAGTGGTTGGCTAATTGCTCTCGCTATGCCCCGTTTTTAGAAAAAGTGGGTAGTAGGGAAATTTAGACATTGTAGACGTCCATCCCTTAGTATTGAAATCCATTAATCGATTGAAAAATAATTTATGAAACTGTCTGTGATTTGAACTCGTGAGTTCCGTGACTGGGGCCAACAGCGTTGACCACTCGACTATGGAGAAAATATATATATTTTCACAAATGGTCAGAAAATATTCAAAATTGTATTACTTTTAATCAGTGGCGGTTCCTGACCTAAAATCTTGGGTGGGCTAGAGAAAAGCATATTTCTACTTCACCTTATACATTAATCTACAAGCAAATTAACAAATACTACGATACTACTGCAATGCATAAATTATTATATAATAAAATCAATGCTAATGTAACTAAGAAATAATAGAATAATAACACGGAATCCTTTAATTCGTCTCTTTCAAAGTGAAATAACAAGTACCTACTAAAAGCAATACAGAACTGTCACACTGAAAGTCAATACCTGTCACTTTCATACAATACAACGATATTGGTTTTGTGTTTCAATGCATAAGTATGTGTAATGGGCTGAATCAGTTCAGCCCCCAACGATCAACAGAAGTTTGACAGATTAAAACACAATCCTTTGTGTTTGATGACGTTTCCGTACATACAAATATAAAAAAAATCTAATCGTGCTTGATTGCGCCCCAGTGTAAAATTTTTTTTCATGATATTGTCTGTGGTTACGGACTAATCACATTACAGCCCCTGAGTGGTGTTGCCAGAGTGACGTTGCCTTTTCCCTGTGAAGTATTCATAGGGTTATTGTTTTTTTATGCCGACTCAGTTTAAAATTGTAATACAAAACACAATCGGGAATATGATTGTAGGTAGACGTAACATTGTCTTATATTGACAGAGGATAATTAAAACAAAGATATTAAGTATATTCATTTGGGAAAGGTTAGTTACGCTTATAAATGTATTTATTTTGTTCAGCGGCCGAATTGCTGTTCATTTTTATTCAGCCATCTAAAGTTTTGGGTGAAAAATGCAGGTCGGGCTTAGCCCACCTAGCCCAGTACCTAGAACCGCCACTGCTTTTAATACATATTATTGTCCTATTTTAATTTTTTAGGTGGTTATTGAGGATAAATTTATCACATCAACCATTCATGTTATTATAAGTTGTGTTCCAGTATTTAATTTCATATACCATAAGTTAGTTACACGGTTAATAAACATTAAAAAACTTAGTTATTTTAGTTGAGCCCATTATAGGTGAAGTGAGCCAAGTGGTATTTTAGAAAAAAATAAGTTAGATGCCTTATAATATTCTACACGCCTTAAAATATCGTAAAAGTGAAGTAACCTCAGTTGATACACATTGCAATAGTTTTATATGTGTAAAATAAATATATATAATCCATCAAACCACCAAGAAAATACGTGATAGTACTTTAAAGTCCAAGAAAAAAGTTTTACCATTTTACTAGTTGGCTCAGTTCCTCTCTAATGGGCCCAATTAATAAAGTGTCTAATGTAGTGGAGTGTTTCACGTCTTACTTACTAGAGTGTGCGATCAGCCATGCATTAAGTGTTAAAATTTTAACTTAACCTTATCATTTATTTAAATTCTTTACTTAGATTTGAATACTTTTACTAGGTGTGGAGGGGGGAATGATAGAAACACGCATAATAATAATTACAATATTCAATACTTGTGTTATAGAAAAAAGTATAAATTTCTACTTTTTCTACTTACTGACGCCAGCACAATTGCATAACGAGTATTTCAGACTATCCAAATTAGGTGTTTATCTGAATATTTATTTTTTTGATCGGCATATTTGCCTTTAAATTGAAACACATTGGAGGTTTTTCACATTTGACGCTGATATGAAATAGCCCCGATGCCTGGCTTATAATTGATCTCTCTAAACTCTGAAAACATAAATGTTCATTTATATGTTTGAAAAATTCTAAATATTGTCTATGTACCATCTCCACTCCCAATATGGTGTATACGGGATCCTAATGTAGCATCTCAAAAAAAATGTTCCGTGCGAACTGCTTGTTATTCAGTAACTCATTTTTCTGTTTTGAAGAAAATTTGATTATTACAATGGGGCTAAAACAGGACTAGTAGTAAGCTATTGCTCTCACTGCGTCCTGTTTTCTCTTAAGATGTTCACTAACTCAAAGTGTGCAATGAAATAAATTACTTTGTCATTAGTAGTTTATATCAGTTTTCCTGTCGATGTATAAAACGGTTATAATTTTAGTATTGGGGGTGAATAATTTATAATGAGAGTTTTTATTTCTTTATGTATTACAATCTCTTAAAAATCTCGTAAATAATAAAAATTGTGCTTTAGATATGAAATAAAAGATGACATTTCATTGTATTATTTGGAAATTAAATGCCTATTTTTGTGTGGTATGTTTTAGCAATTATTGTATCAATAAAATGATTGTGCTTAATTTATATAAATGTCTTTTTCCGAGTATTATTATAAATCAACTTTACATTGACTTTTTAGTTATAATAAAATAATACATGTATTTTAGGTTAGTTTACTAAGTGTGAATGTTTTATTTTTTCATAAATAAAGATGGTTACTCGTAAATATTGACTTTTATTTAAAACTACATGAAATGATTTTGATACTTTTTTTTTGTCATTGTATTTATCTACTAAATAATAAAAGCTTAAAATATCCCACTGTTGTCTTTTTTGTACCTTTATTAAAATAATGTACCCAATGGGTAAAAATATTTCTTTTAGATGAAAATTAATCAATGATTTTGTTTCATTTTTGCTAATCTTATTAACTCCAATAGTGTAGCATTCGAGTGTTAGATCAAAGCTGATTATATAAGAAAGAAGATTCAAGACCCATGTTTTGCATCACCGAGAATAATGACAAGATACCTATTGTGATTATAAAAATGCTGGTAGAAGAAGTCGATATCACTGACATTGAGTAAAATTGTAACATAATTATTTGCGATACGGTAAAAAATATCTAAGTATTTAGTTTTACAATTTTTTCATAATGCCAATTCAATCAATAATTATTTGCCTTGTTTTGAAGCTATTATTCAAAATTACATATATTGATTAATCGACCATTGTATAAGGTGAGGTTTCTCACATATAGCTTCCTTAAAAAGGTGGATCCTATCATTCATTGGCCATAAAATGGGATCTTCTCATCGGTGCTTATCTTCAGATGTTAACTAATCACTTTAAACTCATGAATTTTTTTTGCTATTTCTACAAAACTTCTTTTTTTATTTTATTTTGGATTAATGAAGTCGTATGCTGCCTTATCTACTGGTCAATATGCTTAATACTTCAGTCATTGAGAAGCAAAATTTAAATTTTTGTTATTTAAATTTTTATTGGTTTATAACTAGATAATATGTTGCATTTTATCATCTATCTGACAAATTTTAAGTCATGTTTAAAAATGCCACAAAATTTCTTGGAACACGGGGAACTAGGAACATTTTACCTTGTCTCGATTTGTTCATTGAATCCTTACCGTGTCATGATGATTTGATATATTTTTTTGAATAAATATTCCAAAAAATAAATGATTTACATTTTACTTTCCCAAACAAGACAGTCCTAAGTTCGCAATGAAACTGAAGAAAAACAGTGATCGCGAAAGGTAATTAGTGTTGTAATAAGGTAATTTTGTATTGATTTTTAGATTGCTCTTAGCTGTAGTTAAAATGTTGAAACATTCCATTTATTAATTTGTTGTCAATTTTTTCTATCTCCAGATTGGTTCTATATAAAATCATCGAAAGGAACAGTGCAGCTCGTAGCGACAAACAATATTTTTTACGAAGACATCAATAGTCACGCAAAACGAATCACCTGGCGCTGCTCGAAATTTTACACTAGAACGCCGGACCGCGACAGATGCCAAGTCTCGATTTGCCTCCGATCCGGATTGATCTCGTACGTGAAAGGTACCCACAACCATCCGGATACGTACATCGAATCGAAACACGCTTGCAGAAGATGTGAAGTCGACACCACGGGAAAATATAAAATAACCGGGGAGTGGGTCTCCACCAGTAAACACATGCAGGCCGCTATGCCGATACGAATGAAACCGAAAGATATTACGAAATTGAAACCAAAGAAGCTCGAGAGAGTTTCGCTCATTCTTCCGAACGCAGACGGAAACGTTTCCTTGAATACCAACACGAACAATGAAGTGCCTGTCGTTAAAGATGCGGGCCCTTTAGAGATTGCGCCTGAAAACAATTGGCCCGTGGCGACCCAGGTTTCGGAAGTCTGCAGCACTGCGGGCGAAGAGGGCGAAGCTCCTTGGCATATTCCTACGTTTGAGGGATTTTTATAAAGTATACAAATGTTATACAATTTTTTTTAAAGCAATTTTTCTTTTATTATTCTCAACATGTTTTTACAATGAATTGATATTTACAATATGCGTGTCCGTATTGGAGCGCCGCGTTTTTGCAGCATGCATTTTCTACCTATGATTTGTACTTATACGTAATTATTTTTGAATCTCCTCCCAAGATCTGCGGACATAGTATTAATTAATTGGCATAATTATTATTAGATAAAAATGTTTATCACAATTTAGCGTAGCATAAAGAATAGTTTTATTTTCATAATCATTAGTTTAATTGCTTCTCGATAAAGAACCTTTGTGAAATGATTCTGAAAATATCAAACATTGCCTATTGATCTCTTTTAGTTATTCTTGTTAGACGATAATGTGAATTCTCGAGAACTCACTTTCCTATGCATCTTTTCATTTTACAATTCATATCACTATTTTAAATATTATTATCATCATTATATCTTTGTTTTGTTTAATGTGTATTATTAATAATTATTTAACAATTTGAATAATTCACCATCGATTTTTATCAATTAAGTATAATGTGAATAATAATCAGGATACACCACCAGTATTTACAAACATCTGGGCTACTATATAGAAGTGGACGAACCTTGTGTGTTGCCATTTCCAATGTTATTTATGAATTATGAATTTTTAACTCGGAACTATGATTACTTTCAAATCTGATTTTTATTGTAGATGAATATTTTGTTGTCGCTTCTAAATTTTCTTTTCATCAAAAAGTATTCCATATACGCGATTGAATACGAAATTCAATTATTGTCATTTTAATTGACATATCAGTTGTCCTCCAGAGAAAAGGTTTAACCCACATTTATGATACAAGTGATTTTACTTGATAATCACAATGTTCGCAACTAAGTATACATTCTGTCAAGAGACACTATATAATATATACATATATATATATCCATGAAAATTTCGAGTTATTGTCCAAGCTCTGCATTTAATTTAAACCAAAAAAAGTTTTGGCGGGAAAAAATGCATTGATCCTCATGAGTTTAATGGTTTTTCTTTATTCATTTTTTCAATTATTTTCAGATCAGGAAAACAACACCAGTTTTTTGATGAAGTTTGCACATATTCTTAATTTTGACTGAAACTCAAAATTGTAAAAAAAATCATTTTTTGTACCTTTTACAGATCCAATTTGTGGTTTGAGGCTTAATCCCTTCAGTGTAAACACTCATTGGAATATTATAATGTTACTCAGTGACAGTTAATGACCAATTGACCCATCTGTTGGGACATCATTTCAAACACTTCATGCGTGGTTGGTCATACACGACATGACCTCGTAATGCTAGAATTAGCTACGGGCGTCACATCTGAGATAGTAGCTCGACGTTTAAATTTTTTTAATCATATTATTTTAAAATATGATCAAATACAATAGAACAAATTAATGTTAATTATATCTATAATATAATGGAATTGATCATTGTATACACTATTGTCTCTTTGGACTCGAACTATTGTAGGTGATATTAACCAAACCGATTGTTATTATTGTAACAAATATGTACAGATTGTTGAGGTGGTTTCTTATGATAAAATTGTCGTTGGGTCTGCTCTAAATTTCCTGCGTCAGGATTTTCAATTTTACACGTTGACTGTTACATTTTTAATGGTGTGTTTGAAATATTTTTAAAAAGAGCAAAATGCTCAAACCATTTTTATTAAACCATATGGAGAATTTGGTCTCCTATTGCAGATATCTCAACAGAAGTTTGTTCTATCAAAGAACCGCTTGCTATTCAGTCGCTCTATCTCTCGCCTTTTGAAGAGTGTAATAATAAAAGTAGGGGCCTTGAAAACTCCTTTAAGTTATGTAATATCTTGCCACACTCCTTTTTTTAGGCTCAAACAGATGAGAGAGAATTTTAAAAAATCGTTGACATTCATACCTTAGAATGAAAATTCATAAATCAATTTATGAAATTGCGAGAACTGAGATTGAGAATGAGCCTTAGAACATGGCAAGTGAAGAGCACAATGTCGAGCACTGTAACTTTTTTATGATTTTATTAAATTTGTTACATCTTATGTTGTGTTGATTTCTTGTGACTGTTTTTGTCTCCACTACCTTGGGAGAATTCAGTGAAAAAATGTACAAAATTGAATACAAAATTAACAACGAAATACCGTCTTAAAGAAAAAGCTATCTAACTAACCAGAGGATTTGGCAGGTTTGTCAATCAGCTAAAACGTGTTGGAAAAACACGGTAATAATTTGATCAAGATGAGGAAAAAATTGTGTTTTGTGGCCTTTTCTGAATACTGCTAAATTAATTTTCAGTAACCTCTTTGCCTAGCCTTAGACACCTCGAGACCCTCATATTAACCGTTTTGTACATATTTACACCCAATTGATTTTTGTATAAATTATACATAACATGTTTTGAATGAAACGTTTGATAAGGCATATTTGATGTTTTACAACGTAAGATTTCAATGAAACAAAATGTGGTGTTCTCTATACACAGAAGAAGGGTATTAACGTAAAAATTGTAGAGCCATTACTTGACGCTAATAAATTACGATATGTTCCTCTCAGATTGAAACGGACTGATGAGCATAAAAATATTGCAGAACCAACGACATTATAATACTTACAAGTATTTACATTCATGTCTTCAGTGTTAAATTAAATGACAGTTTACAAGTAATGAATAAGTAAATAATTTACACATAGATTATGATATATATTCAAAAAATATTCTGGGTCATTTTGCATGTATAAGAAAATAATGTGTAATAATAATAATTAAAAAAAAATGCCATCGAGCCTTGAGAAATGCAATTCTGTAATATTTCTAAGACTGATATTTTTGTAAATCTATATGGTCAAATTTGATTCATACCTCAAAATGATCAGCTACAGTTTAAGGAAGACTTACCTGTACATTTTCTATTAAATAAACTTTCCAGAACGCTGAGCGACAAAGATTTACATATCGCTGATCAGAAGTTGACTACTCGTAACCCAGAATCGTTAAGTTAACAATCTGATACTGTGAAGTATATTTTCGCCGATAACGTTTATGTTTTATAAATGTATTTTCTAATAAATAAATGTTTCACTATTTCAACATTGTGTTTTTTTGAATTTGCATTATTTTCAATACTTTTTATATTATTTAGTTTAATACTATCCAGTATGTAGTTAAAACGGCGGTTCCGAGATGTCAACGTTAACACGAATCTGGGTTGGGTTACTAGTAGTCGACTTCCGACCGTGGATTTGTTTATTCCTCTGCAATAATTGTATTAAAAATGAAACTATGTATTGTTAGGAGGAGTGATAATCTCATTAATTTTATTTTATCCCACGAAGCATCCCCAAATATGTGAAACTTAACCGTTTTGATATGTTAGGTATTATTTTATGTGTGTCGTAGGTTTTATGTATCGATTATGAATAATCTGAAAATACTATGATAAGACTATAAAAGTGCTCCAAAAGTTAGATTTTAGTATACAAATATGCTTTCCTTAGACTAGAAGGTGTGGAATATGTTATATTTACGTAACTGACTTAATGAACGCTATCTATAGACTGTATTAGTCTTACGCTATTAAATGCCTATTTAGAATGTCATGTGAAATTTACAGAATATTGGCAGTACATTAATGTAATTTCTATGAATGTCGTAGTATTCTTTATATAGATAAATAAAATGAATTAAAAATGAAATTATTCAGCTTTTATTTACTCACTTTAACCACTGACGACACGCCGGTGAGCGACATCGTTTTCACTGTTAAATAATATTACTTTTCACTTTCTATGGCCGGAAGAAATCATCATATCGAACATATAAGACATATTCAACAAAAATCTGTGTTCAACTGTTTGTAACGAACGCTGTTGTAAGACATGAATAATTTTGCATTTCAAAGCTCACTTATATGTCATTTTTGAGATGTTCGGATATTGGTGCTTAATTTTTAATTGTGATATGTTTGAAGCTATGCTTCAATGTAATTTTTCTCAGCAATCGAGAAGAAGATCATTGAAATACATAAACCACGTAAGTAGATTAAAGGTTTTACCTTTTTTGTTCATATAAATTCTCTATGCCATGACTTATTATGGTTTTGCCATTTTTATATCATTTGAGGTAAAACACAATATGAAAAAGGTTGCAAGAACCAAACTGTTAAAGTTTTGTTTGAATGTGAATTTTTATAGAACCCGTGTTGCGTTTTATACAGTGGTAAAAATACATTGTTGCTATGTACAGTATGGAAAAGGGTGAAAGTGACAAACTGTTCTGTTCTTTAGCAGAAAGTGTCACTCAAGTTATGGTGTATACAGTGGAAAGCATTGAAAGCGTCTAAATCTACACTATTTAAAAGAGTAAAGGTGTCAACATATTAGTGTGGATATCAGTGTTGGAAAGTGTTATCAGAGTCATGATGCATAAAGTGCTATATATTGAAAGTATTGGTGATAACGCCACATAGAAAATGGTGATTGTATCAAAAAATAAGTAAGTGCCAGACAAATCAAGACAAAGAGGTAAACGTTAAATCTCAGTGTCTTATTGAGTTTTTTTAAAAAAATTTTCAGCTTTGAAAAAAAATGTATTTGTGACTTCCACCTTTTATTCGTCTTGAGAAATCATAATAAATTATTTTTGGATTGATAAACCGATTGTTTGCAAGTGTAATTATTTTAATGACTATGGATGTTCATATTTATAAATATTTTACTAACTTGAGTACAAAATACGAAGAGTATATGGGTTAAAGTATAAGCTTTTTTGAGGCCCCTAAGATTCGGAGGCCCCAAGCGCCCGCCGTATTCGTTTATAAGGTAATCTGACACCGGCGGAGTCTGCCAAGAAGTCTTCGTTATTCGAGTCACCGCAGTTACAAATTCAAATAAAATGGAAATGATCTCAAATCTGGATTTTTTACTACATCTTTACGAAAAAACCCAAAGAAGAAAATAGAAAATTTACAGATATTAGATGTGATATTTCCATCAACTCCAATTCAGTAAGTAATTTTGGTTCTTGTTTTAAGCTGATTCGCTAAATGATGTATTTTTTTGATACCAATTACCCTCGGATAATGAGCACCTCCTCTATATGTACAACTGCAATTTAATTTTAATCTTTGATTAATAGTCATGTTATTTTTTCTTAGTAATGATTTGTAAAGTTTATTGTCCTTTAATATTTTATATACAATGGAACCTCAACCTGTGATTTGTGATATATTTTGTTTTCTGAGTTTCTAAATTTCATTGCTCAATTGTTTTCTGCAATTGGTTATTTGACACTCCACAATTTGTACAATTATATTGCATTATCTAGAGTTGTTTAAATATTCACATATGAAATGCGTGAAAAGTGTTTTTTGATGTTTGGTTTTCCGGTTGATCACATAAGCTTTTTATAAGTCAATTTAATAATTTAAAATAATACTATCACAAGATACCTAGTAATTTTCATAGAGCTGTGTATATATTTTGCAATTTTGCTAAAATTTATAAATATGAAAAATTCTTCACACTGTGCATAATATCAATTCGGAATGTTGATCTCGTGTAAGGTAGCTTGAATAATATTGTGTCAAGTGGAAACAATTGATAATTTAAAACAGATAAACTGTGTAACGTGTAAATTTTAGTTCCATAAAGTAGTAAACATCATTCTATCCTATCTCTCTCCGAAAAAGAGAGGTTGAGTGAATATGTAACGAGCAGTTTTAGAACAACTGACAAAGCTGAAAAATTATAATATTTATATTTAACGCTTCAAATATTCGAGGACTGTATGCACAGTAATGAGGAGCACACGCTGTATAAATAGTGAGTGTCAGTACAATTTGATTCTGTTCCGGGCTGGCGCTATCGTGAGACTAAATTACTCCAATTTTTATTTTATAGATTTAATTTCCCCCAACGGAGAAGGAAAACATCACAGAAAAGCAATTACTTTGGAACAGAAAATTGCAATCTTAAATTGCTTTGCAAAAGGAGAAAGATCTACAGCGATTGGCAAAAAATTTGATCTCGGCGAATCTACTATAAGATCGATTAAAAATAATGAAGCCGCCATAAGAGAATCAATCGTTTCCGGCACAAAACTCAGTGCCAAATATTCTTCATACTCGAGAGACGCCTTTTTAGAGAAAACCGAGCGAGAGCTCATAATTTGTATTGAAGATTTACATCAAAGAAATATTCCAATAAGCAATTGTTTAATTAGGCAAAAAGCTATTCAGTTTTATGAACAGATTAAGTATTCAGAGCCATCTATGAACGCTTCCCAGGCAAATAAAGTATTTTCAGCTAGCCAAGGATGGTTAAAGGGATTTCTGAGAAGGAATCCAACTCATAATATGAAGATGACTAGGACAAAGAAGCAGTCAAACGTTGTCGAGAGCAGTTAGCATTTTTTTAAATAATGGGGGTCTGTAAAATGACTGAGTGCTTAACACTGATGAATCAGGATCGTACCAGAAGAAACTGCCTATACTAATTTACATTGTAATGTCTTATAATATAAATATGTCCGTTAAAAGTGAGTAAGGATAAACAATGCTTGTCATTGTTAATTTGTAAGTACTGCTTTAGGAGATTGAATGTCGAAACCCTAATAAATCAATCTTTAACCTTCGAGTTCCCATTGCAAAATTATTCTTATTTTAACCATTTACTAAATATCAATAATATCTTGCCGATATTTGTTGTAATCTTCAATGATACATCAATAAATCCATTGCAAATATTACGCAAATTTGTCTGGGGTCACTTTGTACTCCTCCAATCCTATTTTAAATGTTTCGGTACTCGATTGTTAAAGAGTTTAATACCACATGCTTAAAAAGGTAAAAAACAAATGGGTTTTAAATTAAATGGTTTGGGTAAAAAGTTCTGTATTTACTGGATGGCTTAATTGCTTTCTACAAAAAGTGGAAAGTTTGTCGCTGTCGATTTTAAAACTATCAATTGTTGACAATACACCAGGTCAATCCACTCTTGGAACATCGAAATGTGTGGATGGTGTTCTTTCCACCCGATACAATAAACATTATTCATCCATGAAATCAAGTTATAATTGCAGTGCTCTTTCGGAATACAGAAGGTATTTAAGCTGTTAATGCATTCCTAAGGATTTAGTGTAGGTCAAAAACCATGTAAGCCGAGGAATATTTAAATTGCCATACATATTTAATGTGTAAATTGTATTCACAGTTTCATATCTAAGGATATAAAATCATTTAAAAAAAGTAAAGAAGAATAAGTATATAATATCGCCCTTGGAAGTATATTTTATTTAGTAAGTCTTTTTTAAGACATTTTCCTAAATAATTCTTTTTCATTAAATGTATAAAAACAAAATGAAGCCATCAGTGAATATAACTAACTTTGCGCACATCTGTACATACCATTCCATTATAATATCTTCAGGCTCATATATTGGTGTCTTTTTTATTTAATTTATTGAATTGTTTATCTAGTGATGTTTGTACGACATCTTTTTTTCTCTCATAATAAATAAGTTTATAACATACAATGGCATCCTTCACTGCTTTAAGTACTTTTGAAAATCAATCAGTATCAGGATCTTGTGCTTCTAAGCCATACATTTCTCTATCTGAGAGACATATCTGTTGAATAAGTGAACTCTGTATTATCATTAATTTTGTGTACATATTAAAATCTATTTTAACATTGGATCATATATATTGAGAGTGTTTGGCATTTTTGAGGGAATAAACACTTTTCTTAACTTTTGGGTTCCTATCTGGTGCATTTGCTTTGCAAAATTCTTCTTATATCAACCATTAGCTAAATACCAATAATATTTAGCTGATATTTAATGTAATGCAATTAATGCAATGCAAATTTGTCTGGTGTCACTTTGTACCCCATCACTCCTCGATCCTTTTTTCGACCTTTTGGTACTCGAGTGTTAATATGTATAGTATCTTACTTTAAATTGTGTAAAAGCTATTTTAGTGATTTTTGAAACAAAAATATTATGCGAATCACACTTGTCAATTATATTGGAACGATTTGAAAATGAGTCATAATCAGTAGCTGATTTTTGTTTTTTTTTCAATTTTATATTGTATAATAGCGATATGGCCACACACATACAGCCAAGTGTTGTGAAAATCACACTCTTATATTCCTATTTTTGTCATTTAAATCTTTGTGTAAATTTAAGGTACTTTCCTGTTATATGGACACATTATTTCAATTATATTTTTTAAAAAAGCCAAATCTAACCTAACATCTCAATTAATTGAGTCAGTTATGGATGCAATTAAAGTTTTCCGGCCTCCGTTAGGTTAGGTTTCCACACAAGGCTAGCATACTCGGACAAAAGTAGATCTTCATTTCGTGATTTCTTTCACAGAACATCTTGTCTGGCAGTATTCATTTATCTTGCAAAAATACCATAACTTTTTTCCGCTACACGGCGGCAGAGTGAATAGTTTCATTGTTAAATGTGACTTAGGCAAGAGAAACAGTGGGAAAAAACAAATGAATGAAATTATTGAAAAATATAACAGGAAAGAACACAATTTTATTATTAAACCAACTGTATGTAATATATATAATATTTAAATAAATATATAAAATAGTGCATTCGCAAGTGCAAAATCTTTTTATGCATTTTTTCCCCAAATTCAATGTTCAACAATATTAAAAGTCAACGGCTATACCTTATATTATTATACAAATCACTTGACATCATACAGAAGAATGTATTCCAGAAAAAACATAGCATAGATCTTGAAACATAAACTTGATCTTATGCTGTGTATGTAGTTTGAGATTGGCTGATTAGGAACAATCATTTGGCAATCGAGTAATCGAAAAATATGAAGCACTTAAATATTAAGCTTTCTAACATAATAATAAACCTTAACTTTCAGCGCCTGGTTTCTTTATACTGCCTAATCTACCAACAGAGATACCTCCTACTGTTAACTCCATGCAAACGGTCAAAGCTCATTACCCTAATAAAGTACCAAGTATTAATTCAAGCAAAAGAGTTCCTACAAAAAGATGTGTTGTCTGTAGTAACAATGGAATACGAAGAGAAACAACATATTGGTGCTCAGACTGTGAAAAAGCCCTTTGTGCGTTTCCATGTTTCAAACTTTACCATACAAAGAACTTCAATTAATTTAATTGTCATTACTTGATATACGAATGAGGCTTCTGAAATAAAAAAAGTGACATGTCCACTTTGTAATATTCGCACCAAGTATACATTTTGTCAAAATCGAAAACATACATATTTAATAATTCATTTCAGACAATATGAAATTTATGTACATACCTGCCAAAAGCATACGAAAAAAATTCTCGATTAAATTAAAACTATATTATGACAAAATTAGTTCATAGTTATTCATAAAAAATCTTAATTACATTTTTATTCCATCTAGAATTGAAAATAAATTATACTAAATGGCTTAGTTTTTTTGCTCTAGTAATGAAACGCTGTTACATTAAAACATGCATATCATTTAAAATATTAATTATATATGTTTTACAGATTTTAAAAATAAAAACTCAGTAAAATAAATAAATTGTATTTATAGAATATACGATACATAAATAAATCCTGTTTCTAGGGCTTTCCAATTATAAAATATAAATATAAATTTTATTTGCATTTATGTTTCGAAAAAATATATCTTACAGAAATTTAAAATAAAACCCAACTTATACAAATAAATGCTACTTCAAGTGCTGATCAATCCACAATCGGTGCTAGTTATAAAAGTGTATTATTTTTTATGACCCATTCAATTTTTAAAGTGACAAATAAATAAATCCATATTCATTCATATATATTATACATGCTTCATAAGTCTCCACTGCGGCATGATTTTTGGCAACAAAAGAAATTCAAGGCATTAATTAATTATGTCATAACTTATTCCATGCATGCAATGAACAAAAAATTTCAGGCAAGTTATCAAAATAAAAAAAAAACAAAGAGACCCTTTTAGGCTGAAACTTGCATTGCGTTTCTGTGGTGTAATTTTTACAGCCTTAGCGGGGGGGGGCTATAAAAACATTCCAGGTTTCTGTAGAATACAGATGTTCTGCAGGATTAAGTTTGAAAAATCATGTGTGAACTAATAGTCACCACCAGTATATACAGGGAATAGCCAATATACAGGGAATGCATCATCGTAAATGGTGTCAAACTGCGGCTATGAGCTACCATGTTCTCGATAAATATGCTGCACTTAAATATTAACCTTTCTAACATAATAATCAAACTTATCTTTCAGCGCCAGGTTTATTTATACTGCCTAATCCACCAACAGAGAGATATAGCCATAACTCCATGCAAGCAGTCGAAGCTCATTACCCTAGCAAAGTACCGAGTATTAATTCCACCAAAAGATGTCCCACAAGAAAATGTGCTGTCTGTAGTAACAATGGAATACGAAGAGAAACAACATATTGGTGTACAGACTGTGGAAAAGCCCTTTGTGCGTTTCCATGTTTTAAACTTTACCACACAGAGTACTTCAATTAATTTCATTGTCATTACTTGATATACGAATGAGGCTTCTGAAATTAAAAAAAATGACATGTCCACTTTATGATATTCATAGCAAGTCCACATTTTGTCAAAATCGAAAACAATGTACATACATATTTAATAATTCATTTCAGACAATATGAAATATACATATGTACTTGCCAAAAGCATACGAAAAAAAAATTCTCGATTAAATTAAAATTATATGACAAAATTAGTTCTTAGTTATTAATAATTGACCCTATGTGATCTGTTTTGTTTTTGTGGGTTCGCAACGGTGTTGTGGTATTATTTTGGTTAAGTATAACTTTTTAATATATATCCGTACTGTACACGGAGAAAGTGAGAAATCATATCTAGAGAAACACTATGTTCGCACCATATATGAACCTAGCAGTCAACGTTTTAATGACATGCACAATCTGAATGAATCCGTGCATCAATTATTTAAAGCTTGGATGATTTCATTTCAAATAGTTGTGACCTACATGAGTGAATAAAAATAATGGCATCCATTGCTAATTGTTGACAATGGCATGTTCCGAAAATCAAATTCAGAATCCGATAAAATTCAATAGTTATTGGCAAATATCGATATGTCTAATGTCGGTGTACAGAAATAGCAGAGATATAGGATATCTCTCTAAATCTTCAATAATTAACCTTTAAACGCCCAGCGGTCCCGTACGGTACCAGTGATTATGGTAAATTTCGTTACCGGAGTACACTGATTTATGATAATAGTATTCAAAATATGAATTTTAGCTTACATAAATAATGACTGAGATACCGATCCATAATTTTATTTTCGGTTTCGATAAAAAATTTTGTCATGAGTAATATAAAACATCTGCGTTACAAGGTCGACTCTTGGGATATGCATTGTGTTATGCATAGTGCGGACCGTAATTAATCAGCTTTATCCACATCGTGCTATATATATCAATGGGGATTTATTCTTGGTGACAGATTCTTTTTTCAATATAACTGTAGTTAAAATGGGTTAATTCTTTAACTTTAATGTATGATTATATAAAATGTGAAAAATTGTAAATAAAGCTTTCGTCAATTATACAAAATCTTTTATTTTGCTAATATTTTTTTTTTACCCACATAGGCTGACTAGTTTTAGAGATATAAATATTTTTACAACAACTACGGGTCGCGTGGATATTTCGCAAAAAGTGATTGGGCAGAGGGCTACTTCTATTGCTCACGGTCCACGGACGTGTAAAGGTTAACAGTTGATTCTTTTTTTATATAATGAGAATATTTTTTTAACCTCAGATAAAATGCAAAGTGTAAAAAGAAAACGCTATTCTGTCGAGTATAAGAAAGGAATCGTGGAGGACTCGCAAGGAAAAAATCTTACGACTTTCTGCAAAGAGAAGAAGTTGGATCTACGAATGGTTCGAAAATGGCGAGAACTCTTCAGCTCGACATAAGAAATTACGACCGACGATTATACAAACATTAGAAATTCATGCCAAATTTCAGGATTTGATTATATATGACAATGTTCCAGAAGAAGATGGTAATGACTGTAGGTTTTTGATAAATGTAGATTGTTATATATAAATAAAAGATTATTACATAAAAATATATATTTTTAATTGTACATAGAAAATAAAACATCCGTGAAAATCAGCCACAGTGCTTATTTTGGATTGGTTCTAATTTTCGGAAAAACACGGTATCACACCTAAGTGTAAAAACTATATTGATATATCTAGAACTGAAATTTCTTTTCATGTATTAAATACAGTAAAAGATAATTAAAAAATGACTATTCAATTCAATTCAATTTTTTAACATCAACATCTTTATTTTTAATTATAAGAAGATTCCATTTGTTTTAATATGATCCAGCTGTGAAAGTATCTTGGTCTAACAAAATGGCAGATGTCAAAATAACACAAATGGTGCTACCTGAAAAAAAATACATTTTACAATTGTGGGGTCATAACGCAAAATGTACTATTTCCAAAACTCAAACTTTTCAGTAGAGTCAAATACCATAACGATTAACACAAACAAAATAAAATTCGCATAAAAATATGATTTCCAATTTGAAAACGACAGTCTTGTAGACATTTTATATTAAAACTAATAGGATCAGTCGATTCCTTTGGCTTGAATTACCCTATCTGCATACTATCAACTCAATATCGTTCATTTTGGAAATAGTACGTTTTGTATTATAACCCCACAATTACAGTCATAATTGCTTTCTAAACTGCATATATTTTTGTTGTTGTATAGAACATCAGTCAGTCACTCACTGTTTGATATGACACGCCTAAAAACCAAAACTGATATATCCAGTTAGCAATGTTTGTAGAAAACAGCATTTTCGTTTTTCGCACATAAATTATTAGTTTTAAAGAATATTTATTATTCAATGCTATTATATTTACTATACTGTTTTATTTTATTAGTCAGTCAACCACTATTTAAATTATAAGTGAAATAAAATAAGACATGAGTATTTGCTTGTAACTATTGAATTTATCAGAATATGCATGTCATTAAATGACTTTGATTCTGTAAAATATGGACATATCAGTCTTTTCTCTTAGATGTCTCTATCTGAGTCCATATGTTCTTGTATTAACCTTTTATTGAAATTGGTTCATGTCAAAGTCAGCCAACTCTTATAATAGTAGTATTAGATGTAGATTATGTATTACGAAATTTTAAAGAAGTAGATGATATAAGTCATTATTAAAATCTAAAATTAAAATGATACAAATTGAAAAAAACTTAAAATGAATGAACTTTAAATTTCCCAATATCCTTAACATAGTATAAAATGCCTCCACACTGAATTATGCTATAATTGGTTATAATAAGTCCGCCACCCAGCTTCTTTTTTCAGAGAATATAGCGATAGTAGGCTGGGCTAGGGAAGGAGTAGTAGAAAGCTAATCACTTTTCGAATCAAAGTCACATAAGGTGGGCTTCGAGGGACAAAAATATCACAAACATGTCCATGCCTTAAAATTCAAATCAATATAACAATATACGAGTGTCCATTTACTGATTTTAACTGAGTAGGATACAATGAATCAGAGCCGAAATGGATAATTTTTATGTTACAATGTCCACTCTGAATGTGGAGCATATGGGCATATGTTTGTTAGTCAGTCGCCCAATCCTTTTTTGAGAGAGTCGGGATAGAAAGAAGAGGTTGAGCAGGACCAGTAGCAAGCTCATTGATCTCGCTATGCCCTGTTGTAAGATCGACTTAGTGGGAGGGTATTGTAGACATCAGATACATCCATTCCTTCAGCACAAACAGATGAATCAATATGCTGGAGCATGACTAGGGATTGCAATACCAGTATTACCGAATCTGGGATCCCGGTATTCATGATATTTTTTGAATACTGAAATACCAGCTTAAAAAAGGAAAAACACCAGTATTTCGGTGTAGAAAATTAACCATTTTTTTTTATACAATTGCTCACAATAAATTGAAATATTTTATCTCTGCTAAGAGTTGTATGAACATTGGCAGGTTCCAGAATTGATGAACCTTTCAATGATATACAGGCAGACCTCCTCTTCCGCACACAATTGGTTCCTGAAAATGTGTGCGAATGTTGAATGTTCGAAAGTAGAGCAATGTAAAAAGAACACCAAAAATTGTCCTTTAAAATTTTTATTTATCAAAATATACGTATGTATTTGATAAAAATTATAATTTTTTAATAAACTTATCAAGAGTTAGTTGTATTTTACTCTTTTTTTTCTTTTCTTCATAGAGAGTTCTGTAACATGCAGTGCTTTTATGGATTGCCCTACGCACATAAGATATGCGTTCTCCATTGGGATCAAATTCTTCCATAATATTCAAAAATGTATCGAGATGAATAAAAGTTTAGTTCATATTTTTTATTGTTAAAGTCTTGATGATTGTTTCTGGTTCTTCTTCCTCACTTTCATTTGTGCGAAATAGCGATTTGTGCGAAAGTAGAATGTGCGACAGTAGAGGTCCGCTTGTATTATTATTTCAAGAAACCGTTAGATATGTATGAAAGTCATCTGTTTATGACTATGATATACTTTTAATGATTTTTAATATAAGAAATATCGAAATACTGTTTTTATTTAAGCCACGTCTGTTTCCAATGCGGAGCCTATGGACTCCTAACAGCGTTTATCTTAACAGAAATATTTCTAGGAAAACTGTTTGTTACTCAGTTGCTCAACCTCTTTTTTTCCAGTTAGATACATACACTCAAGTCGCGGTAACACACAACTGTTAGTGGGAGGATATACATTTTATAACCAAGTTAAAGCGTTCAATGGTAGAGTACGATGGGCTTGTACTCGGAGTAAGTGCTCATGCAGAGCCTCTGTCCACACTTTTCAAAATACTGTTGTAAATTTGAATAATAACCACAATCATCCTCCGTCATCAAAATACTAAAAAAATCTCAACTGATGTTATAAATGAAACATTTTCTATAATAAACGCCTTTTCCTTATCTCTTTCCCTCAGATGACTGTCACTGACACAAGTCATCGTGAAAACTGTATTATTAAAGATTCTGTTTGATAAAAGTTTTGAATAGGGACTAAAATTCAGAAAAAAACACCGTTCGAATACTGGTTGTGGCTGTTCATTTCATATCAGGAATTATTTGTAACTTTAATTTTGACTTGAAGAGTTAACTTATACTTCCTTAGTCCCGTACTGACTTGTGATTGACTCGAGAGGCATCACATGGACATTCTGCTAGAACAGGTCTGGCCAACCTACGATTATATATGACAAATAATGTTTTTTTTAAGTATCAGGCACTTCCAAATATATTTAAAATCACATTTAAGTAATAAAAACCAATAACGTTTTTAAAATTACGTGAAAAACACATGTTATAAAAACAGTGACCGATAGATTTCGAGTATGGGGACATCGTTTATTTTACCAATGCTAGCTAGATGGTTGAGTCACGGAAAATGTTTAAGATGATTTTTTGAGTTACGGGAAGAAATTGATGTTTTTATGATGATTCCCGGATTAAGAAATGAAGAGTGGTTGCAAGAGTTATGTTTCTTGATTGACACTAGGGAAAAAATTCCTAATATAAGATGTTTTCCACAAAAAAATATTATTATTTAGATCTACGTACATTAGTGAAGCTTCTTTTCCAAAATGAAATATAATTTTGATTGTTAAAACTATTTATGTTAATTGCCATACAAATAAAAAAAATTGTTGGTTCAATACGTGTTTTCTTTTCACATCTGGTTGTAGTATTGTTTTTTTTCACAATTACCTTGATTAAATGGATCCAGATTACCTCTGCATTCAAATTATTTATTGTACCTACAAACAAATTAATAAGCATGAAATTCATCGTGATA
This sequence comes from Himalopsyche anomala, assembly GCA_031772345.1. Classification (NCBI taxonomy): domain Eukaryota; kingdom Metazoa; phylum Arthropoda; class Insecta; order Trichoptera; family Rhyacophilidae; genus Himalopsyche; species Himalopsyche anomala. Next base: position 10,271,378 of record CM062836.1, on the reverse strand, counting down.
TATTAGTTTCTTTTGTGCGACTCTTGGGAAAATTTTAGGTCTTCAATGCGACCTGGGGTGCAAATTGGGTTGGCCCGGTCAGTGCTAGAAGATTTGATTAGACAGTTTATAAATACATTTCTAATTTATAAACTCAATTGAAATTTTGTCTAGAACATTCTATAGAAATTATTTTTACTAGCTGCAAGCCCGTTACTCTCAAAATTTTAATTTGCATTTAAAATAATCAGATACTGGCATGAAAAATGAAATGGAAATTTATTTATTGAATAAACCAGAAGGTCTAAGCTTAATTAATTAAGCTTAGGCCTTCACGTGTTCAATCAGGAACAAGGGATAAAAATGTTACACCCAAATACGGACAGTCATAAGCTCTTTTTCCAGGAAATTTTAGAAATCAATAGGGCACAGTTGCATAGTCTCCCGATATTAAATGAAAAATTAAACCTTCCGGGCTCTCCACCTCTATATCCTATATAAATAATATCATAAAACCTTTGCCGACAAACAAATACATATAATTCTTAAAACCACTCACTACTCAAATCTTTGGGTATTCCCATGAGCTTATCCTTTTCGCCAGCAATGGCTTTGGACTCAGTGATGCATTTGTTTAATATATAAACACGAAACACTCATTTAATGGGCGTCAGTTCAAGTTCATCCGTGCACTTGAACGCCTGAAGATGCCGAAGGGCGAAACCCGGGTCGTTAGTGACAAAATCTGTGGGAGTGTACATAATTTGAACGATTCAAATTTAATATTGAAATTCCACCAAGCTCTTTCAGTCGAAATCTTAAATTTAACTTATTATTTATAATTTAAAAACTTCTATATAATAATGGTGAAAACATTCATAGTCCAGGCCTTCTCTCACATGTCGTACAATATATGTATCAAGTTTCTTTTTTCTCGATTTTAGGCATTTTTGCAAAGTTAGAATTATTTCAACAAAAGCAAATTTCGATAACAGTTTTCAAGTGCACGGGGGAAGTGTAACTGTCGGAGAGAAAAATGCAGAACGCCCGTGTTGCGCGGGCCGAGCCAGCCTCTAAAACGACCCTATTATATCAATGCAGGAAGACAGTGACAGATATAAATGTTCATAAAAACCATTTAATCCTCTGCTCAGAATGCCGTTGTAATAGATACGAGTGAAAAAAAAATATTTAATAAATTTTAACTAAATCTAACTTAATACTAATAATGAAAAAAATGTCGAATGACATTTGACATAGGACCCACCAGAATAAAATCAATGTCGAATGAGATTCGACATAGGACCGGTAAGGGTTAAAAACTGACGTTTTATTAACTCAATGTATTATTAATTTAATAAGTTATTGAAGAAAACCTTTTATTATGAAGGTCCTATATCCTGGTCTCAATTTTTCCAGGCCCCCTTTCTTTCAAACTGAAACACTAAATTTAGATATTAATTCGGTATTTGCAGCTTATATCCTTATGATAGAACGTGCAGTAGGTTGTATATATGTAAAAAAGGTATTTTGAAAACAAAATATGGTTTACTTCCTTTTACCTGACTATAGTCGATATCAACTCTCCAATTCAATCTATGACTTTGTCTTTACTTCATATATTTCACATTTTGGGGTTTTAAATCGATGATGGTCCACCAATGCAATCTTATTTAGCTCACTTCATGTAAGATCAAACACGACATGGTTTCATGGCACATACAATAGGAATTAAATTCTCCATTTGACAGTAGTTCAATATATGTTTGTTTGTCTATCTCGTTAAATTAATAATGTATTTAATTTTCAGCATCGCTATTTATGACCACTCGGGGTAAGCTTCCGCTGCTTATGTTAAATCATTACACGTTCTGCACGCACAAAACGTCACTCAATGGAAGGACCAGGTGGTGTTGCTCACAGCATAGCACCAAAAAGTGCCGAGCGTTTGTATTCACGTTGCCAGATAACACTATAATTTCAAAGGATACCAATCATAATCATACTGCTCCGAAATATCACATAACACACGAAGGAATCCTTTTGAAAATATAAACTCTGAAAAATCTTTACATTGTACCACATTGTATTTACTGGTGCTTCCAATTTATAAGGGGTATTTTTCGAAATAAAAAACAAATAGAAAAGGCGTCAGGTCAGATATTTTGAAATACCATGAGCTTACCTCATTTAATGTCATTTTAAATCAATACTAAGAAAAATCACACCCAAACATCCAGACACAAAATCTCAAATTGTATGCAAAAAAGCAATTTTATTTTTGCCTTGCTGTGGCTTGTGTACAGCTCATACCACTGGTCCATGTAGGATGACAGAGGGTATCTTGGAGTACAGCATTATTACGAACTAAGAATAACTGAGTAAATGAAATTTTTCGCTTAGCAATCAGAATATTAATGTTTCAAGCTGTGACTAGGTCAATGTTAATTGTATATATTTTAATGCTTGATAACTTGAGCATGGTTCTTCTTGATGTCTTTCCTCCTCAAGTTGATGTTGAGCAACTTAAAACCAAATAATGCTTGAGTTTATCGTATTGAGAAAGGGTACATTCTGTAATTAAATGTTGCCTGATAATAAAGTATGGTATTTTATTCTAGGAGTACCTACATTAAATCAGTCCCTGTGGTACAAAATATTGCAAAAAAGGCTTTATTTGTCAACAAAATATGCGAAAACACATGTTTTATACAAAATTACTTATTTCCAATACTTTTTTTGCACCCTTATAAAAAATCATTCATCATGCATTGTTATATTAAATGTTAAAATGATCAATTAAATGGCTGGTGTGGAATTATGTGAACAATACTGAGCACAAATGTGTAATATTTATTTGAAAAATATAAATTACAACAAAAAAAAAACATATTATTTTAGTTCTTGACCAAGTCTCGTAATACCTGTATGCTGATGGGATGGTTTGGCTACCTGTAGAATTCGGAGGTTGAAGCATGTGCTGTGGATGACTCCGTAGAGCCTTAACCCCACCAATAGAAAACAGATGTCAACATCATTCCTTTCAATGAGAAATTATTGTTTAAAGTAGCATTGTCCATATGTGGCATAAATAGTTGAAACTTTTTTTTGACCCTTTAAGTGCCGCGAGGTATTAATATCGGTATAATATTAATAAGTCGCCCGCTGTGGTCTATTTGGTTAGAGCTTGCTCTACCGACCAGGTGGGTCTGGGTTCGATTCCCGGTAAGGTCAATGTCAAATTTAGATTTTTCAATTTAAATTTAAAACCTCAATCAATATGGAAAAATCAATATGGCAGTATCCAGCAGGCCGCGAATTCCTTCGAAAAATAAAACCTAATAAATATATCTTTTCTGGAAATATATTAAAAGTATATCATATAGACCTACCAAATATATTTTTTTTTAAAACCATGTCCGCCCCCAATGTGGAGCATATGGACTCCTAATGGAAATGAAATAAATACACCGCCATTTATTAAAAAAAACAAACTATACCAGCGATTTTTAATCTGGGAGGTGTGGACTATTGCAAAGGGAGGCGTGAACACTTCAAAATATTTAATTACTCTTTAAAGCGTTTCTTTATTACTGTATGAAATAAAGAATGGAGAGGCGCGAATATATTTTTTTTCTTCAAAGGGAGGCGTAGTAACATAAAGGTTGGAAACCACTGAACTAAACTATTAAAAAAACATCAGGGTTGCCACATAACTGATCATAGAAAATTTACCATCTAGTGTAGAAAAGTGGTTCATACAAAACAACATTTTGTCATATCTATTGTATTTCGATTTTATTTTTAAAAACATAATTGTGTTATGTAATCCCCCTCCCACCTTTATCGTAAAACGTCACAATTTGTTTGAAGCCTCCTTCCCGTCTAGAACGTAATATATCAAAGGCTACTATAAAATTTTGGACATCACACTCGGCTAAACCTGTGGCGCTAATGTGGATTTAATAAGTGATTATTGATCTCTGCATCAATAATCCGAAAGTTGTTTGATCAACTGATTGGAAACACAGTTACCACATTTTTTTGATTGATATCTATACATCAAATTATGGGGCTGGTGGAGCCGAGCTCCAATTTCCCTTTCATCTGGTGTATTTGAAGTTGCTTTTCCCGCGTAGCGTCCTGGATTTACCTGGGCGTAGGCGGGTGCGTGGTCTTTGGTTTTTGTTTTGTTTTTGTGGTGGTATTAGTTCTCATTCGTAGGCATTACATGTGACACTAGTGGTTGATTCAGTAACCTCGAGCTGCAATTAATTGGGGTTATGCTTATCTGATCAGTTAATATATATTTTTTTTGATCTGTTTTGATTGAACTTGAACAATTGAGTTTTTTGATCTGTTTTCAGTTGAACATTGTTCTGTTAACAGTAATATGAATTTCAATATGTATTGTACCAGATTTAAATTAATAAATAATGTGGAATTAGCACGAAAAGTGTTTTATTTTTCAATAAACAAATAAAACAGATAAATATCAATTGATTTTCAAAACGCAAAAAAATACTCTATTAATATACTATTTTAAATTTTGGTAAATATTTATACTTTTAAATCAATATTTGCTATGACCTCAATTTCTAATTAATACTGCAAATACATGTGAGTAAAGAAAATTCATTTGGCAAATGGCTCTCTCTCTCTCTTTGTTCTACCATCATTGGGGATGTGTATTTCAAACTGTCAACCTTCCCAATGGCCTATCCTTTGCCAGTCAGGGTCCTATCAGAGACCTGAAAGGATTACACCACATTGCTCTTATTTTCACTTATTTTTAGACCGATGCTACCTGATTTATTTCCTAACCTGTCAATAGTCTCCTGGATGCCCTTAACAGATTTATCCAACAATGCACCATCATTGACATATTCAAAGACATTTAGCTTCACACCAGGAAAAACAGCTTTACCTCAACCAGGTGATATTGACCTCTGAAGTATGAAGTCGATGATAATAATAAACAGGAACATAGCAATAACGCAACCTTGCTTCATTACGATTGTTACTTCAAATCATTTAGTTAATGCGACACCGATTCAATGTGCACTATCCTCGTGCTGGGATCTGATAATGGCCATAATCCCATAGGCATCCAATATCACTCACAATGACGGCAACAATAATCAATTAAGACATTTAAAAAATTTGAGTTAGCTATATTTTTTATCAATAACATGATTGCTGTAAAAATCATTTAACAATTTTTTACATCGATAGATGTCACTGTTTTAAAATGTGAATCTTTTATCTCGTCCTCGGATCGAAAGTATTTGATGTAATGGAGTCATTTTTTTTATAAAGTTTCAGTGAAATATATTCGCACCAGCAAGAGTGGAAACCAAATGCTGATGATAGATAATTTCACAATGACCATGCAGTTAAAAAGTGCTTCAGGAAAGACCCGATGGAGGTGCTCCACCGGCAGGAAGTGTTGCAAGGCAGTCGCTTACACACAGAACGAGCAGGTTGTTTCCATGAATAACCTTCACAGTCACCCACCTGCAAATTACCATATCACACTAGAAGGCATCTATGTTAAGCTTTAATAACCGTTAAATTGATCAAACAGCGAGATGCATTTATTACTTCTGATTTACATTATGATAAATTTTGTATCTTGAAATTTATTACACATTAAATGTCGAAATAATTACTTTATTTTGTATTCATTATAAATAAAGTGTGCATTAAAATACACATATCCCTGATTATACACTGCTGATAAGTTCTTTAAAAATAAATGTATTTATTATTCAGTTCATCATCAGTTCATTATTAGATGTTCAAAATGTTGTCTAAGGTAAAACGGTTTATATTTGAGATGTGGATACTTGCTTAGAGAAATTTGTAATGATATTTATCAAGATATAATTTATCTGAAGCTCACATTTTACAATACAAAACTGAATTTTTGCAAGGCGCGCGAAACATTCTTGCGCGTACTGTATATTTTTTTTCCTCACCGTGTCAATATGATTTTTAATATTGTTTCAGCAATACAAACAAAAAAAATATAATAATTCCAGTATGTATAACATAATATTTTCGTATGAAATTTCAGTTAAATACATTCCCGTCGGTAATGGCTCCAAACGACTGCTGATGATAAATGGATTTACAATGAATATAAATACAAGATTTCCATCAGGGAAGATTCGATGGCAGTGCTCCACGAGGTCTTGTAAGGCAAGGGCTTACACTTTGGACGACCATGTTGTCTCCATTAATAACATTCATAAACACCTGCCTCCAAACTATCATGTGACATCGACTGGAATCTATATCAAGATTTGATTTATGATGAAGAGCTTATAAATATGCTGAAGTACAGCATATAAATGTGGCTTCTTTTTATTAATTTGATCATCTTTTATTATACATAGATATAATATAAATTTAATGTAATAAAACATGCATGATATCATAAAAAAACAATTGAAATTTTTATTATTGCAGGATTTTTGTCAACTCTTATTCACATTTGATTGTACTAAATTATGTAACAGCAAATCCAAATGATTACTCATTATATTTCATAGATTGACATTTGCGGTTGAATGACAAGATCTTTATCCGAGTAATCAAATGTGTCTTAGTTTAACTGTTTTAGATTTAGTACTTTCAAATGTTTCCCATTGTTTTCAAATGGTCTAGTAGATATTTTTTTTTGGAGAACTGTTTGTTGACTTTATTATTTATACAAACATTGTATTTTACCCTTAAATATTTCCTTGCCCATCCCGATTTAGGTTTAGGGTTAAATTGCATGGTAAGTACTTCTTTTTGATGAAAGTCTAAATGCAACCAAGGCTATTGAAGCTATTGAAGAAATAGTAACAGGAGACTAGAAATAGATAATGTACGGCAATATAGGTCGCAAAAAACAATGGCTTTCGAAAAATCAAACATCCATTCCTACTCTGAAACCAGGATTAATGTTACTCTAAGTCATTTTCAATTATTGAAAAAATTGAAGTGGGCGAAAGAATAGCATCAAAAGTTTATTATTGTCAATTGAAAAGACTCAACTTAAAGTTAAATGAAAAAGTTTTTAAATTTAACCTAAGAGGAGTATTCCTGCAACATGACTACACACACCCTCATGCAGCTAGAATAACTGATAAAATTCCAAGAGATGAACAAGAGATGGAAATCAATGCAGCTGAAAATGACTTAATTTCAAACTGCAGAGTTTTTAGTTTTTACAAAATGGGCATTGAAAATTTACAAAATACATATTTTGATTTTGTCTAGTTTTTGTTTTATATAAAGTTGAATGTTACACTAAAAAATAACGGTTTACTTCCTGGTTCCCCTAATATATATATAAATATATATACATATAATTTTGAATTTAGCATTTGAGATCTTGGGCGTTTCTAATGCATTCATTTTCTTTGAAAAAAATCTTATCGAGCTTATATGATTTAAATCTCTAATATCCGGTACCTTGGATATTATTTTATTAGCTGTAATGTGAAATATTTGAAATTATTTCAATTATAATTTATATTTTGAATTTTTTTTTTAATAAAAGTAAATTTATTTTAATTAAAATTACTAGTAATTTTACATTTAAAAATAATGTTTTACTACAACTAACTGTGGGAGGACCACTTGTTGGACATGTCTCCCATATAGTAATAATTATTATCTGTTGTGGACATCTTGTTACTTCTGTGCATTTGATTTTATTAATAAATCCTTTTAAAAATTGTATTACATATTTTTATTTCATTGAAAAAACACACCATTGTCAATCAGTTGTAGAATTAAATGTGGAAGGCCACAATGGCCTCAGGCATCAGTCAAAAACCTATTGCACACAGAAGTTTTTTTATAAGCAAAATTTTAATAAAAAATTTCAATATACCATTAATGAAATTATTATTATTAATTGAATTATTTGGTGCATCCACGCAACAAATATAATTTGAGGCTAATTTTAACTAAGGTTAATCTTAATAGTAAGTTAACAGATGTCGGTTTGTGTAATAAATTCAAAAAAATGGATCCAGCTTCACATTTAGATGCAATTTACGTTCTCCAAGTCAGTAAAGGTTATCTTGTATCTGACAATTAGTATGATGCTACATCCTATTTTATTGATGATCATATTATGTTTATCATGGAAAATGACAGCTTTAAAATTTACTAATACGAGTATAAATTTAGGATATTATCTACTAAAGATATGATCAAATATTCAATTTAATTTAGAATTTCGACTGAAGGTACACCTATGTACTTGAATTGAACAAGTACATTTCTACACTTGATAAAACCTGAAGATGTCGAAAGGTGAAACCCTGGTTGTTAACAACAAGATTAATGGAAGAGTACAGCATTCGGACAATTCAAAATTAATTTAATGTAATATGTTGACGTTCCGTCCGACCAATCCAATCTTAGCAATCAATTCACGGCTAGTTATATCCTAGTCCAGTGATGCACAAACGCGGCCCGCGGGCCGCATGCGGCCCTTTTTGAATTTTGTGGCGGCCCTTAATTCTCTTTCTCAAACATCCTTTTTTCACGTAAAACATTTATTCAACAAATTTAAGCAAGCTTTTTCTTCAATGAAGGATAATAAATCGGTTCATAGAAACAGGCTTACAAATATTATGTCAAATTAAAAAAAATAGTTAAAAATTAACAAAGACCATGAACGCATTAACTTATGAATTGCATATAAATGAAACACATGGCATATTTATTTTCTAAATAACACGGTCAAAATAATAAAATGGAACCTATTACTCATTTATCTAAATTCACTTAATCTTTTTTACACGTTTTTAAGGCTGTTTTACATGGAACATACATATTTTCTGTATAAAAAAAGGATTGAGCGTACTTTAAATCATTTTTTTCTTTGCGGCCCGAACCCACAATAAATTTGTTTTATGCGGCCCGCTAGAAGGTAGAGGTTGTGCATCACTGTCCTAGTCCTATCTTTCTATCTTTATTCTCTTCAAAAAACAGTGGCTTAAACACTGAGTAACAAAAATTTCTCTTAGAAAAAATTCTGTTGAAATATTCTTCATTAGGAGAGCAATGTGAAACACACGGGCAGCAGAAATGGTTAAACGATATATCTAATTCTATGAGATATCTAACAGTAATAATTTTATCATGTTTTAATGTAAAAAAGCCATCAGCGTATCTTGCCGTTGCATATGCATTACTTAAAAAATAATTGAAAAGAAAACTAATGCTTACTGATACATTTCAGTGAAATATATTTACACCGGCAAAGGCTCCACTCGTCTGCTGATGATAGACCAATTCACAATGAATATCCATGAAAAATTTCCTTCAGGAAGGATGCGATGGCAGTGCTCAACGAGGGCCTGTAGGGCGAGTGCCTACACCCTGGACGACCATATCATGTCAATGAATAATATCCATAAACATCCGCCTCCAAAATACTATGTCACAAAGGATGGAATCTATGTCAAGATTTGATTAAAAAATAAACTTTGAATGTAAATTAATAATTTTTGACTCTTTTAACCAGTTAGCCGCCAATGTCGAAGTATTCAATACGAATGCGACTCACGGGTGAGACGATGGCGTACAAAGGGTTAAAGAGAAACTTAAGATAAATAAAATATTTCAATGGAAAATTTTGAATTGCTCTTGTTTTGTTGTTAATTTGATCTATTTTTCAATATTCAACAGAACCTATGTAAATTATAATACTACATTACTTATAGTATATAATTCATTTTTTACCTAATCGTAGTATACCGTAGAACCACGATCTATTGTTTTCAATTCCCCTTTCCGATCCTTCAATAACTGGGCGTAGCTAGAGCAATTAGTTAACCACTAGTTCTGTCATGGCCTTATCCGTCTTTCCCTACTACCCTCTTTGGAAAAGAGAGGTTGAGCGACTGAATTAACAGTTCTCGTAGAAAAACTTCTGTTGAGATACCTTCATTAGGAAGCCATATGCTACACATTGGAAGCAGACATGGATAAAAAAATCGTTTTAAAGAGACTTTTCAAAAAATACGATCAATGAACAAAAACGATGAATGCAGAACAGTCCAAAAATCACATAAAATATTAAAAAAAAACACATTTCATGAAATTATTTAAAATCTTATTTAACTATTAGAAAATTTCAACGATAAGGTAATTAAAATCAGTGCATTTACTAACAAAAAAGTCTACTTAAGGTGTTCACTGTCAATATCTTGTCGGATATCTTGCCGGGTCCATGGCGCAGTGGTCAAAGCTGTTCTGTTGAGATAACTCCATTAGCAGGCCATTCCGCATCAGAAGCGGACATGGATTAAAAATAATTATATTCGAAACCAAGTAAAACTAATTACAAACAGTTGGTAATAGATATATGAAAAGAATTTATAGATATACATACATAGGTACAAAGTCTTTCCATTTCACGTCTTGCATTTTAATTCAAACAATGAACAGATTTGTGCATATCATTAGAATACAAAATGATTTTACTGGTTTGAATGCTATCAATACTTCTGCAAATGTTTGAACAAGGTTATAAAATATGTTGCTATGAAATCTTTGCAAACAATGTATGACTCAATTATAAATAACTCATTTGAGATTAAAAACTGCTTAAAACATTTCAGCAAGATATATACGCAATGGAAAGTACGCCAATCGTCAACTGTTGATAGATGGGTTTGCGATGAGTATCCATAGAAAATTTGCGACAGGAAGGGTACGGTGGCAGTGTTTCAAGAGGTTCTGCAAGGCACACGCTTACACCCTTAATGACCAAATCATCTCCCTGAATAATGTCCACAGTCATTTGCCCCAAAAGTACCAATCCACTACAGACAGATTCTTTGATCCGAGATGAAGATATTGTACTAGCATTTGCTAGTTATTTTGTCGAAACTTTTACAGACAAGCAACACATGTAGTTTTTTCAACTATATTTAATATTGTTTTAATGTTCTTCTGTTGACAGTTTGTGGACCTGCTATGGTCCCGTTGCATGCTTTCTATTCTTCTTTCATGTTATACCTATTGATGTTTCACACCTAATCGGTGTTTTGCTACCACTGTAAGGGATAACGGGAATAATATTGATATTTATGTTTTTTTTTACTGTATGATGCATTTAATTTCATTGCACATAAATTAATGTCGTCAGAACTTTGTCATTACACGACATGCCAAATTACCTATCAGTGTGACATTTAATTTAACTGTTCTAAAAAAATTTGTTGGGTCTATGACACAATGGTCAACGCCGTTGGCATCCATGCCGGACCTCACCGGTTCGAATCCCAGTAATGGAGATATTTCAACATCATATTTTCATATAATTTAAGATTTCGACTGAAGGTGCTTGGTGGAATTACATTCTTACAGATTTTGTCTGAACTGACAAGTCAGTTCAAGTTCATCCGTGCACTTGAACACATGAAGATGCCGAAAAGCGAAACCCGGGTCGTTAGTGACAAAATCTGTGAGAATGTACATAGTTTGAACGATTCTAAATCATATTTTCAATTATTTTTCGATTTCTGTTTGAAGGCATGGATGTTCGTGATGTGTAAATATTCCCCCCCCCCCCACATTCCAATCCTAAAATAACGGCGTGTAGCGAGAGTGATTAACCAACCACTGGTCCTGTCCTGTCCCGTCCCATCTTTTCTATCCCTACTACTCTCCAGAAAAGAGAGGTTGAGCTGATTAACAAACAGTTCTTGTAGAATCAATCCTGTTGTAATACCTGCATTAGGACGTCATATTCTCCTCACTGAGAGCGCATATGGATTAAAAAAAAACTGCTTACTGACTAAATCTGAAGTGTTTGAAGTCAAATTTTGGTTGCACTTGGATTGGCGTTTACTTAGTAGTACTCCGTTATAATAAAGTCAAAATAACACTACATTTAATAGTTGCTATTTTGACTTCACCCCCTCATCAGTACTAGTTCTTTATTCATCAATGGAACCTTGAGTGTAATAAAGTTAAAGAGACATGTAACAGCTCAGGTGTTTTTTAACTGGATGGCTGCCACAGACAAGGTACCTTGTAAATTTTTTCATGCTCAACACACCAGGGACGAGTTAGCTCGTCAATAAATGATTAAATTAATAATTGTAAATTATAGCTGGCGTGCCAGGTACAAACATACTTTTTTCTACGGCAGCCAAAAGGTTAATAAACTTGTCTAAATATAGTTGAATAATAATTATATATTTATTTTCTTGACTCAGAACTCTACAACACACTGTGGTTTTGCTAATTTCCTTATAAACTGTATTTATTGTATAAACTTCTGCATTTGCATCAAATTCTTAAATGTCATTTCCTCAACTATGATAATCAATCTGAGAAATATTGTTTGACGTTGTAGATTTGAAAATACATTTTATATAAGACTGAATAAATATTTTATTTCTTTTTAACAGTACCACATTGCCTACTAAAATCTCCAGCCATGCTAATAAAGGATTTAACTCCTCATTACTTTACACCTAACCAGTCCATATTTATATCCTTTGAAATTGGTGTCATGTCTTCCACTGTGGTCAAGTTGTAGGAGTAACTGCAAATGTAATGCAAACAATTTTGTTCTCAAATCTTATGATACAGTGAACAGTTTTCAGTTATATTTTTGTTCCAAAACCTGAACGACCGCCGCAGACACTGTTGGTTTGACCTCCTCTCAAGGGTAAATAAAAAAAAAGAGGGCAAAAGATTAAAATAATTATAAAAAAAAAACAGATCAAAAGAAAATGTTAACTGATCAGATAAGCGTAACCCCAATTAATTGCAGCTCGAGGTTACTGAATCAACCACCAGTGTCACCTGTAATGCCTACGAATGAGAACTAATACCACCACAAAAACAAAAACTAAAGATCACGCACCCGCCTACGCCCAGGTAAATCCAGGACGCTATGCGGGAAAAGCAACACCAAAATACACCAGATGAAAGGGAAATTGAAGCTTGGCTCCACCAGCCCCAGAATTTGATGTATAGATATAAAAAAAGGTACCAGTCTAATCATTTCTTTGTCAAATTGCACATTAACTAAAGCAGGGTTTCCCAAACTTTTTCTGGAATTGAACACAGCAAATCTGGAAATTTTAACGTAACACATAGCTTGTTTTTTAGGTTGGGTTATTCATAGTAATAAAAAATAAAAAAACGTTATCAAAACATATCACTTACAATTATGAATAGATAGAGCTCTTAATGACTGATGATTTGCGATCCTTAAATCGCAAATCTTATCGATATCAGGCACAATATTGGTGAGCCCAATTCTTATATCTGGAATGGTGTCAAGCCTATTCCTGCATATTTGACTTTGGTGCGGCATAATAAGAAAATCATGCTTTGTATAAATAGGTTGTAGAAAACGAAAGTAAAACAACGTCTTCTGGCAAACTCGTCCAGAAATCATTTAATGACTGATCTTTGTATTTTTGTTTCAGATCAGAATCACTGATTAAATCAATTAGATTTTCTTAGCTTAACCCTTTTGGTTTAGCTGTCAAGATGGATTCCGAATCCAGGAATCATCCATACTAGTTTACGGAATATAATGCAAAATAGTTGTTTTCAAGTGGGCCCATTAGAGGTGAAGTGAGCCATGTAGTATTTTAGAAAAAAAAATGTGAAACGATTTGTAATATTCTACATGTCTTAAAGTATCGTAAAAGTAACCTCAGTTAATACACATTGCAATAGTTTTATCTCCGTAAAATTTAAATATGTAATTAGATTGTACTTATAAGTCCAAGAAAAAAGTTTTCCCATTTTACTAGGCTCACTTCACCTCTCGAGAGCTCAAGTTTAGGTGTTCACGGAACACCAATTCATGTACTGTGGAAAACCAGTGTTTTGCTGCACATAGTTTAGGAAACCCTGACCTTAAGAATCAAAATGGTAGTTAGTCACTTTCAGCATGGTAGAAGTATCTGAAATAAAATAGAATGGGTTGCATAGGGAACTAATAATAGCCTTATCTATCCTTAAGAGACCATGATTCATTGATTTGTCAGTCTCTTTAGATAGTACAAGGTTACATGTTTTGTATAATTTTAATCCATGTTTTATTTCCTGGAAGTGAGCGGTGATCCGATTAATACAATTGATTTTTTTTTAACAAATTTCAGTAAAATATATTTGGACTAACAATGGAAGCAAACGCTTGCTGATGATAGACGGGTACACAATGAGCCTCCACAAAACAATGACATTGGGAAGAAAACGATGGCAGTGCTCTACTAGTAGGAAGTGCAAAGCAACTGCACACACGAAGAACGATAATGTCGTCTTCATGAATAACACCCACAATCACCCTGCTCAAAATTACCATATTACGTCAAGCGGGATTTACGTAAAAATATAATGACATTTATATTCAAGGCGTTCACTGGTTTCATGATTTGACCATGCTTGATTTAGGCAGGGCTTGAATTTAGAAAGAATGCATCGCTGAGGCTCCCTGTTTCGTGAAATTCACCGAGAGAAGCACTCTGCATTGTAAATTGTAGTTCAAATATACATGTAATAAATTGTTGGGGTAGTAAATCTTACAAAAGTAAAAAGAGGGGTCAAAATGCAGTTGCACACAAATCTTGCAGTTTTTCTACTGTTGATATCAATTGAATAATATAATTTATATAAACATCACCACTACTCTGGCAGAAGTTAGTAAGTAACATATTGATAGTTCTGAGTTAACAGCAATGAAGAATTTCAGCTTTTAGGGTAAAGCCTCAAGTATTGATATTTTATATTACATATATAATTATAATATCAAAATATAGATGTATTAATGGCGATCTGACACAAATAAGAGTATAAAATTTATAGTCTATAGACAAATTATCATCATGTATTATTATCATACAATTATCATATAATAATTATTATTGTTGTTTACTTTGCTGGTGTAACGAAAGAAACAATTAAATTTTTACTTTTTTGTTCTCCTATATAAACTGTTTTATTTTCTCAAATTGGTGCAACTTTTCTTTAGTTTGAAATGTCCTTTGCCACGCACCGTACAAATTAACTTGACGATCGTGCATAAATTAACAGTAACGTGCACAAACAAGTCCTCAATCTAGATCACAATACCAGAATTACAAAAACCAATAATCCAGTATTCAAGGTGTTTTTTCAAAACCGTAATACTGGCTTTAAAAATACAAAAACACCAGTATTTCGACAATTAACCAAAATCGAATTTAAACCTGGTAAGTGTTGTATCAATATTAAAAGGTTATTTGTGAAAATTGTCTGTTTATAATTATGACATATCTTTTAATGAGGGTATTTAATATTATGAAATATCGAAAAATTAATTTTGATTTCCTTTTTACACCCAGTAATGTGATCCCATTTGGCCAAATTTTTCGCTTTGCTTAAAGTTTTTTTGTAATACTGGAAATAAATATGAAATATTGAAATATCGGTATTGCAATTCTTAATTCCAGACAGATAAACCACAAAAAAAAATATTTTTATATTAATTAACCGTTGTTATATTAATTATTTGATGATGTTGAATCCTTGAATTATGTTTAACTTCTCCATAACGAATGTATTTTGATGTTATCACCAAGGAATGTGGTTTATAAATAATCCTGGTAATTCAGATTTTTCTTGTAATTTTTGTATTATTGTAATTTAATGGGATTAACCCCATCGATATTGATTGAAATAAAATTTTCAATTTGAATAATACGTAGTTGAAAAAAAAACAATGAAATCAGACCTTTTTTGGGTAAACATATGTTTTTTTTTTCCAGTTATCTTTATTCCATCGCGAATCGGTAAGAGACCTCGCCTGATGCTGGAGAATTTTACATTCTGCTGGCAATGGCAAGCGGTCTCCGGGAAAGTGAGATGGACCTGCTCGTCATCCAGTGGCAAAATTAGGTGCAATGCTGTCGTTTTTACTATCAATGATAAACTAATTGAAATGAAAAACCACCACAATCACTATCCTCCGAGGGTACTCACCACCGACGATGGAAGACTTTTAAAAGTAATCGAGTCGATTCAAGCAATGTAAAGTGCCGAAAAATTCATTTCAGAGCCTTACATTTGTTGAACTCTTCTCCCGATTGAAATGAAATTTATATTTAATATCGTAGATTACAGTAGAACCTCGACATAACATACTTCAGACACAATGTCTGATCAAATGTGAACATTGTTAAAAACATTTGTATAAATTCAAACGTCACCGCGTGTGAACAATGTTCCCTGCGTGAAAATCACGAAAATGAATTCGTGTCATCACGCTGTCCCTCTCGTAATTTATTTACTTTAAGTAAAAAGATGCATTTTTTACTCAATTCAATAGACTTAAATAATTGTAAATTAAATATAACTTAATATCCTTAATTATGGACGAATGGAAAACAATTAAATTTGAATCATTCAAATTATGTACACTCCCACAGATTTTGTCACTAACGACCCGGGTTTCGCCTTTCGGCATCTTCAGGCGTTCAAGCGCACGGATGAACTTGAACTGACCCTCCAATTAGCCCTCCAATTATATGTAGATATGTCTACTGTTATTCACCTATCTAACATGGAAACTTGTTTTAGTTAAAATGATCATTGCTGGACGCGGCAGAGGACTACTGATGATTGACGGATTCACCTTCTCCATGCAGAAAACATCCACCAAGGCTAGAACTAGATGGTTCTGTTCTACCCACAGCAGCAAGCAGTGCCGAGCGTTCGCTTTCACGTGCGAAGGTGTTGTCGAGTCTATGAATAACACCCACAATCACGTGGCTCCAAAGTATCACGTCACACATAATGGAAAATACATTAAAATAGGGTAAATTCCATACCAAGTCGGCGACCTCTTTACTAAGATAGTTTATTTAAAAATAAATATAGCCATACAGAGATAAGGGAGCGTACAAGACAGCGTCCCGTCACGTCAGTGGTTATGGAGAGACGTTGGAACTGGCTGGGTCACGTGCTGCGGATGCCTCCAAAAAGCCTCAATCCTGCCTGCCTTTTCTTTCCACCGGTGGGATTCCGGCGTCCCGGACGTCCGTCGGGTACCATCCATAGGATGTACTCGGCGGAACTGAGGGATGCTGGCATGTCATGGGAGGAAGCAAAGCACTTGGCAGGAGACAGGGAAACATAGAGGTGCTGCGTGGCGGCCATATGCTCCACATAAGGAGCAAACATAAGAAAGCATTACTAGGCGTTAACTTCGCCTTACTAGGCGTTAATTGTTCTTGTTAACATTAAAAGGCGTTAACAAGAACAATTGAAGGAGTGTGTTGTGATTGCATATTTTCGCAAAATAAATATTAAGTAAGATACGGTGCATAAAAACCTGAACACTAGCGCAAAAAAATCAACACACTCGTCTCACAAAGATTAAAAGAGAAGACTGATTACTTAATCCCAATATTGAATGATACAATCACACATTTGGATATCAGCAGTGCCTTCCGAATGTTAAAATACACCCCTACCATAAGAAAACTACATCACTGCAAGCCCTTCTTAAGAAAAACTGTTTCTGAGCTATGAATAGAGTAATGTGACAATGTGACTGTGACAATGAAAGAAGGCTAGAGATGTATAAGTATACCTCAATCATCTCAAAAACCAAAGACCACGCACCCGCCTACGCCCAGGTAAATCCAGGACGCTACGCGGGAAAAGCAACATCAAAATACACCAGATGAAAAGGAAATTGGAGCTCGGCTCCACCAGCCCCATAATTTGATGTATAGATATCAATCAAGAGACGTCTCTACCATTTTATCCAATTATATTTTATCATTTACATGAAAATTTGTACTTTTTTATTGATAGATGTCATTGTTATATATGCTTCAGCAGTGTTCTTTACCTTGAAGTAAGAATACAACCAGTCAACTTAATTTTGAGCCATATGTTTCCACTGTATTACATAGTCAAATTAATATGACATTTACCTTTGAAAATGTCAAATATAAATGTTTGATTGTGATGTAGTTTGTCTATGGATACCAAATATAATCATATTTTAACCATATCACGTTAAATTGTCAAACAAAGCTTTTTTTCAGTTACTAGAAATGATATCGAAGAATAAAGTAAGCTTAGCGATGAGTAAATGCTAGCAGACGAAAGTATTTTGTTAAACTCTGTTTTATTGAATTGGAAGCTAATTTTATATTGATATAAAGTTGATAAAAATTAATGGTTCAACATATTTATTATATATTTTATCACTAAGGACAACAATAATTATTAATAAAAACCAACCAATTTCAAACATTTGATTATGTTCGATTGTCACTATTATTCTGGTTTTTATTATTCTCTTATTATTATTCTTGGTTGAACGGCATTATATTGAAAAATAAAACATTTATTCATTCCACATTATTTAGTAAGAATCACTAAATCATCTTTAATAAATATTATTTAATAAGTTTATAAAAGTGCTTAATTTTTTAATAAAATGCCATTCCA
Source organism: Himalopsyche anomala (assembly GCA_031772345.1). Taxonomy (NCBI): domain Eukaryota; kingdom Metazoa; phylum Arthropoda; class Insecta; order Trichoptera; family Rhyacophilidae; genus Himalopsyche; species Himalopsyche anomala. The sequence continues at coordinate 10,252,904 of CM062836.1, read as the reverse complement.
TCAAGAATTGTCAGCGAACACCTTCAAAGTAAAAACAACAAATTCCCATCGAGTTAATCTCGTATGACAAATTAAAAAATATATGACGCATCGGTATTAGCTGCAGTGCCAAATAATAAATTAATATCCAAATATTTCATAATCTAAGAAATGGTCGCTTTTTTTACTTCTTAAATATTATATGTTGATAAAAGTAGAACATGATTAACTTTACTATACAGGTAGACCCCGACTTACGACGGTTCGATATAGGACGATCTGCACTTACGACTGAAAAAATTAGCAATTTTTTAAATTTTGAATTGGATCACGGGGTACTTTTGCACACAGCTGACTTAGTAAAAAAATATATATATCTTGTCCTTGATTCTTTTTCAAGATTGCCGTGCTTTCCCGAAGATAATGTTTTATGGCAGACGTTGCTACAAAGCCCAGGAAATATGGTTTTTTCTCCGACCAAGTTTTCGCCTTCCAAAAACTGTGAAATATGTGCAGTAGAGTCTCTTTTGTTATTTTCTGACTACATAAAGAATTTGTATGCATCACTTTTAATTTGTGTGAAAATCTTATTCCCATAGACTTTTCTTGACGTGGGTGTTTGTGATGTCAATTTACCTTGAGTTAACTCGAGTGAATTACAATAAAATTCTCATCGAGTTTTTCTTGTATGAGGTTCAACTTTTAAATATTTTGTGCATTGGCATAAGCTGTGATGCAAATATATAAAATAAAAATAAAAAAGACATGTACAAGGCGGGAGCTATTTCGACTACTTTAACCCTTTGTACGCCATCGTCTCACCCGTGAGTCGCATTCGTATTGAATATAATACTTCGACGTTGGCTGGTTAACTGGTTAACTGAAATCATAGCTGTAAAATATGAACCATATACCCGGTACATGTGCAGTAAGATCACATGGTTTATATTTAAATGTTTTTTTTTAAATGATGGCACATAGTTTGTTTTCTATCTCATTTATTATGTTGTATTTTTACATGGTTCATACTTAAGAAGGCTGAGAAAAAACTAGAAAAACTGTATATTTAGCTCATTTTTGTAAAATCGTCACATATACCCATATTTGGTGTGCAGCGATGACATATTTTGTATGAAATTCGACATACGACCAATTCGACATACAACCAAAGCTCAGGAACGCATCTCGGTCGTATGTCGAGGACTACCTGTATCTGTTTTACAGAAAAATTGCATTATTTTGCTATCTTTGAGTTCCACATTTAATGAATGTGTTGAATATGTATTTGTAAAACATTAACTGTCTACTTTTTTAAATAAATTTGTACTATAAAGATGTGTTTTTTTTATTTTTGATTATTGTATTATGTACATATTTATTGAAAAATTTGAGCTTTATCTCAATATTAAATACTATAATATAGTAGTCAGAGGTCAGCCTTTAATGTCATGACAAAGTCAATATCAATAGATAACACAGACATAAGTGGGTGTCCCGCTTGAGTTGATCTCCATTGATTTACATTGTTTCACGCCATCATTGGTTACAACAAATTCTCGTAACATTTCATTCTGTATTTAATTATTGTTAGATAGAAAATATAACATTAATTCAGTCTGATCAGGCGGGAACCACGTTATAATCTTTTTTTTTCAAATTAATAATTGTGTTTCTTTCCAGTTTTAGCAAAGTTTATACCGCCTGCTCGTAATGGTCTTCAGCCTTTGCTGATGGTGGACAACTACACTTTCTGCGTTATGAAGAAACTGCTTAACGGTAGGGTTCGGTGGTGCTGTTCTAAGCATAGCCAAAAATGTCCAGCCACGGCTCACACTCAAGGAAACGTTGTATTAGCTGTAAACAAAACACATAATCATTCGCCTCCAGTCTATCACATAACCAGCAGTGGAATGTACATAAAAGTACGCTGACCAATACATATTTGAAAGAAATCTATAGCCATGCTGAAAATATAGTCATAAAATTTGCAAGGGGAAATGCCAACATATTTTCATATTTACACCCGTGTTTATTTATACCATAAAACATATTCCCTTACATATTGTGTTTAACCATATCGCAAATTGGATAATGAAAGTTGACTAAATTGAAAATGATCTTTTAGCCAGTTTTTAACAGAATTAATAAAACAAAGATTGATCTCAATAATATATTATTAAAAAAACAACAGTGTTTTATTGTTACATAAAATGATCCACACAGTCAAATATTCAGACATGAAAACATGGTTCGAGTATATTCAAAAAATTTTATAATTTTTTGAATATACATATATATATATATTTTCACAGCTTTGTTTGTGATTTCAAAAAACCGGGAAACGTCAAATTCGCATTGAGAAATATACATTTTACAAAAAGGCACAGCTAGCGAACGGAAAGGAGTTGGGTGTGTTTTACTAAAGGATGCAAGGCGCGATTGCATAGTAAGGATGGGATAATTATATATATTAAAGATGATCACACTCATAATGCTGCACGAGAATGAATAAATTGTTAAAACGTTACTTGTTAATCACTTTTAAGGTGTTCACTGTCAATACTTGGTGGAATAGCATTATAATAAAAATAATAAAAGATTTTTAGTACTTTTTCCACGTAAAATTTATTTAATCAGGACCGGTTTCGCTCATCGCGAGCATTATCAACTGATAAGAAAAATATATAAACAGTGCTATTTATACAAATTAAATTGAAATCATTGTTAGTAGTTGCTTACACCTTTATTGCTATTATTGTTACTTGTTAAGTTAATTCCTGAAATAACGTATTTTTTATTCATGATATCGTTGTCATTCTGATGAAACACCGTACTTAAGTCTGAAAGATTAGTTGTAATTAATTTTGTTTTGAATACTTGTGTCAAACACACGGGATTATACTGTGCTTAAATACGAATAGTTGATATAGTAAATATTAATATTTATTATTGAATAGTAAATATTAACTGTTGAATAAATACGAATAGTTGGATCTGTGATTAACTTTTTCGTTGCCGTAAATAATTAATAGTAATTACCTAACAAGCCGGCTATAATTTGCGACTATTAATTTAATTAGTTATTGACGAGATAACTCGTATTTGGCCTGATGAGCACGAAAAAATTCACGAGATATCTCGTATGTGATCATCGAGTTAAGTGGCTAAAATGTAAGATCTCACTTGTTTAAGTTCCAGTACAAGCAGCACTTTTTCAATCGATTTCACCCATGTCAAAAAAGATATGGGTGTTTGTGATGTCTAAAGGTCCCTCCCACTTTTCCCTTCCAATCCTAAAATATTGAATGATATCTATACATCAAATTCTGGGGCTGGTGGAGCCGAGCTCCAATTTCCCTTTCATCTGGTGTATTTTGATGTCGCTTTTCCCGCGTAGCGTCCTGGATTTACCCGGGCTTAAGCGGGTGCGTGGTCTTTGTGGTTTTTGTGGTGGTATTAGTTCTCATTCGTAGGCATTACAGGTGACACTGGTGGTTGATTCAGTAACTTCGAGCTGCAATTAATTGGGGTTATGCTTATCTGATCAGTTAACATTAGTTTTTGATCTCCAAAACCTGAACGACCGCCGCAGACACTGTTGGTTTGACCTCTTCTCAAGAGTAAATAACAAAAAAAAGAGAGCAAAAGATTAAAATAATATAATTTAAGATTTCGACTGAAGGTGCTTGATGGAATTTCAATATTAAATTTGAATGTCAGTTCAAGTTCATCCGTGCGCTTGAACGCCTGAAGATGCCGAAAGGCGAAACCCGGGTCGTTAGTGACAAAATCTGTGGGAGTGTACATAATTTGAATGATTCAAATTTATTAAAATAATAATTATAAAAAAAAAACTTAGATCCTAAAATAATGGGGTGTAATGAGAGTGATTTTCCATCCACCTATCCTTTTTGTCTTTACTCTCTTTGAAAAAAGTGAAAGATAAAACCATGAATAGTGTTTGGCCAGGACTCGGGATTGAATTGACTTATATTTTAACTAGGTTGAAATTTAGGGCCTCAAAGAGCTTTAGAATTTAACGATATAATTATTGTTTTAGTAATCAAGTAAATAAATATCAAAAGGTAGTTTTCTAACATAGTAAAGCAAATGTATTTTGTGCACCCAGCATAATATTACTTTTTTAAAAAAAAATAATCCTTTTTTGATATCAAGTGCCTGTCACCACATAGTAAAGGTTGCTCTCCTTCTAAATTATTTAAAATATTTGTTCATTTTTTTCAGCTGTTTTTGAAAAATCAAGGAGGGGCTTTCCACTTATACGTATTGGAGAGTATACTTTTACCAAACAGAAAACAAATACCCACGGTAAAGAAATATGGGTTTGTTCATCGCACCACGCTAAAGGCTGTAAAGCCAGACTTCACGTCATTGAGAATTCCATAGCTAGTATGAAAATTCATCATAATCATTAGAACGTTTTGGTGACATCAAAAGATGAATATAAAGTGAAAAAAGATTTATTATAAGACTGCATGATGTACAGCTTACAGATGATATTAAAGGAAACACAAGTTGTTTTTTTTTCGAGTTCTCAAAGATAAGTCCTCTGTCCGCGTGGAACTATAATTTATATAATAATCTGTAACTTTTTTTATAATAATTGTTTTATTTACTTTTTATTAAGCCATAAATCATTTTATATAAATAATTAATGTTTGTTTTTATTTTTCATTAGTTGTGAATAAACGCAGAGTTACGTTTTCTAAGTAATTTACAAATCAGTATATTTAGCTGAGATGAAGGATTGCAATACCAGGTGAATATATCAAAATCAGTATTTTTGTATTTCATATTCAACTTGGAGAGTTTTTTTTTATATGAACTATAAATTGTTTACCATTTAAACATTTAACATTATTAAAAAGTCGGCAAAAGGGTCCATGCATGCGGTTTTGTGAGCTACCCAAATTGATTAACACATCAACTGGTTTCACTTATCACAGATTTACCATTAGTAAGCATTAAAATATCTACATTACCTTTTATCTAAGCAAATTTGTTCGATTTTTATTTTTCATACGCAGTTTTTAAAAATGATTGGTATTTATCGCTGAATTTTATTTGTATTTTCAGTTCAAACTGAACCAATAGAAGAGTTCGAGTGTATCATTGTCGAAGACCCGGACAGGTCGAAAGAGGGAAGAGTACAATGTTTCGATCCGAACATCAATTTTGAAGATTCAAGAAACGGTCGATCTCTAATTCGCATTGGGAAGTTTACATTTTTCCTAAAGAATACAAGCAAGTCAGGCAAACAAGTTTGGGGTTGTTCGACGCATCATGCAAAAGGATGTAAAGCACGATTACACATTATTGAAAACTCAATTTTTAAGAGCAATTATGACCATTGTCATTTGTAAACATGGTTTGTTCACGACTACATATGCAATATACTGGACATAAACATGGTCACGTCAAAAGAGTTTCTGTGACCCCTCGTGTGTTCAAGAACATGCTCTTGAACATAGTTCCTGAGAAATTACGTATAGTTCTGGGAACAAAGTTCCTTAATTAATGTATGGGCCCTTTTAAGTCGCCATGAATTCTAGCAAAACAACAAATTGTTTATAAAAATGAAAGCAACACTATCTTTAAAAAATAATAAGAAAATATAAATAAATATTTCGCAGTATATAATTATATGCACCTTTCAACTCTTAATTGAGCCTTTTTGAGTTTTTAAAACATCCTAAACTATTATCACCCTCATCTTTTGAGCTACAACTTGAGTAATTTCATGCAAATATTGGAGAGAACATACTACACAAAGTCCTCTAAAATAGTAGGTATATTAAATGTACTGTCAAAACTATGGAATATCAACAAAAATAGCGATTATTTGTAAGAGGTTAAATTCCAGTTAGAATAGTTACATAAATTGATTAATAGATTTGTGTTTGAAGACATGGATGTTTGTGATGTATTAAAAATCCCACCCACTAATCCGACCCTAAAAACGCGGCATAGTGGGAGCGATTATCTAAACGCTTCTTCCTGTCCATGGTGTGTCCTTGCTGAAATAACCTTCAGTAGAAATCCAAATCCCCACACTGGGTGCGGACATGGTCAAAAAAATATGGCCATTCGGCAAGTGTGTAATTACATAACTCACTCATTATATTTTATGTTTTCAGTTTCATTTGAAGTATCACAGAAAGGAAGGTCTCTTATTCGTATAAGGGCGCATACCTTTTACAGAACAAGCGTTAGTAAGTCGGGGATGGAATTTTGGGTGTGTTCGACTCATCAAAAAAAGGGATGTAGAGCTAAAATACACATTCTCGAAAACACTATAATCAGGATGAAAAATGAACACAATCATTAACTTCAGCATTTCACTCCAATTTCAATGAACAATCCAACACACAAGTTGGCATTAGGGGCCGTCCATATATGACATAACGCTCGTCAAACAATGTTTGACGATTTTCGACAAAGGCGATAGGTAATGTGACCTCATAAAAAGCAACTTTCTTTGAGATTCAAATCTATCATTTCCTCATAAAGTTATGGGAAAACTGACAGCACTGAAAAGTAAAGAATATAAATCATTGGTGTTGCTTAAATCAATTAAATATCAAAATATTTTTGTGGGGAGTTTCAAATAATGTTACATTACAACAGGGGGAGGGCGGTAGAGGATTTAGTGATAAAATGCGACAGTGATGGTTAATGTAATGTTTAGAATCATATGTCACCATTTATGGATGGCCTCAAATAAGATCTGTGCATGAAATGTATAATATATCTTGTATATATTCTTCAATTTTCAACTAAATTCAATCGGTTATAAAAATGCATAGATTTTATGAATTATGTATGATATATGTATATTATATTACAATTTTGAATAAAAATTTATATGAAAATTGATTGTTTGATTCCATTACTTTCATATAAGGATTATAATATGATCCTTGGGCCCATGAGAATTGAAGTGAGCCAAGTGGTATCTCAGAAAAAAAAAGTTAGATGCGTTGTAATATTCTACATGTCTTAAAGTATCGTAAAAGTGAAGTAACTTCAGTTTATACACACTGCAATAGTGTTATCTCCGCAAAATAAAAATATGCTATCCACCAAAACACCATATATGTGATTGTACGTAAAAGTCCAAGATTTTTTACCATTTTACAAGTTGGCTCACTTCACCTCTCGAGGGCTCATATCATACCACTGTAACAAAATCTTTCGATGCCTTAAAATGACATTATTTTTCCTAATTGATGAAATCAATACTCTCCTTTATGTTAATACCGAAAATGTAAAATATGTAAATCAATAAGTATGAGAAAAGTTAATTGTCATTTCATTTTAATCTTATTCATTATTAATAATACCTTACAATGAAAGACACAATAGGTGGCCGAGTATTAATGAAACTGTCACACCATTAAATTTTTTTTGAACACATGTTGGTGTTGTTACATTTTTTACGACATATCGGTCATCTCAAATACCTACCAAAGTAGGAAATAATTCTTTCTAGAAGCAAACATCTAGTACAGGCAAAAAAATGCTGTATGTTGATCATTTGGCTTAAATTCAAGTTGATAAATCAATTCCAGTTGTGATTTGCTTTAAAAAAAAGTGTTGTTTCCTTCTTACAACTCGTTCATATTCATTTATTTTCAGCATTTTGTCATTTTACTCCAAATTGGATTAAAGAAACAAATGAGCCGACCTTGCTCTTTTGCCTAGCCGTATTTATAAAATAAATCACTATATAAATAAAAAAAAAAACAAATCAATCATATATTTTATCATTAAAAGGAAATTAGTATTGAACTGTGTATTTATCATTATTTACCTTTAAAAGAGGAGAAATGTTGTGAATGATTCGAAGACCTTAGTACCAAGTACTGCAAAATTAAAGACAAATTGACAAGATGTACAGGCAATTAAAAAATTCGTAAGCCTTGTTTTGGTATGTAAATCGGAATTTAATTGTAATACACTATATTATATCACCGCCTGTGTGGTCGAGTGGTCAAGTGGTATTGAGAGCGATTAGCCAACCACTAGTTCTGTCCTAGCCCTTTCCTTCTATTCCTAGTCTCTTTGGAAAAAGAGAGGTTGAGCAACTGAGTAACAAGCAGTTCTCCTAGAAACACTTCTGTTGAGATAAACTCTATTAGGAGTCCATATGCTCCACATTGGGAGCGGAAATGGAAAAAAATAATAAAAATATTAGTAATTCGAAAAAAATCTAACCATTCGGTCTCAATCTGGAGCATGTGAAACTCCCATTGGAACTTATCTCAATAAAAGTTATTCTTCGATAAGTATTAATTTTTTTTTTTTTTTTGAGAGGGTAAGAATATATAGATGGTACTAGGACAAAACTAAAAGTTGGTTAATCGCAAGACGTTTAAAAATAATATGATCAAACACGAGGCCATATTTTGAGACAAAAATATGGCAGCCAAATTTTCATCTCCATGCTGTAGAAGAAAATGTTTTACGATCGAAAATTATTCACTAGCTTTACTAAGCAAAATAGTAAATTGACGAAATTTGGTTGAATAATTCTCGAATACGTAAATATTATGTTTTAATAAGAACGCTGAAATAATCATGTGCACTCTTTTTAGTAAGGAATTATTTATATTTTACTATTTGAATAGTGTAGTTCAGTTTGCTTGCTTAGTCGTAACGTTAGTAAAGTTTAAAAAATATATATAAGCATTAATTGTATTCCCATTACTCCCCAGGTCAATTTGTAGTGAATGTGAACGGAAGAAGAATGCTTGTATTCAATAACTACTATTATTCAGCCCAGATGGAGCGAAACTCGTCGACTAGATGGCGGTGCACGGATTCTTTCAAGCAATGTTTAGCCGTAGCCCACACGGTAGAGGGTGTAATTGTTCGTATAAGAGATGTTCACAATCACGAACCGCCAGTTTACTTTATGGATAGTAAAGGAAAATACACTAGAAGATTGCATGAACTTAAATAAGACCTTAAGGAAGGAAAAATTTTCTTTACCAACATCGTGATTACTTGACGTGAATTTTATTTATTGTATTATATTCTGAAATTATTAATAGATAAATGAAACTAAATCCAATATGCCTAATATATTTTATTTTGTGTTTAGAGCTGACCCATATTCTAAACAAAGATCCTCGCACACACGTACTTATACTTGTTATTATGTCTTGTAAACTGCAATTGACATGAGTCACAGTTGTAGTGCAAAATTACACATTGAGACCTTAAAGCAGAGCTTATGTTCAAGTGGCTGATTCTTAGCAGAAATCTAATCTCATTAAAGGGACCTCGTCAATAAACTTGGAAACTATCACATGGGACAACATCTGCATAACCTGTATCCACATCAAATTAAACATACCGTTAACATTTATTATAAGTATTAGCACTTTACGGACATTACTGTTGTAGGCATATGGTGGTATTCTACTTGTTATCGTCTAAATCAGTGGTGCACACGTTTTTAAGCCAAGTGCTACTTTGCCAATGTTATGTTATATTTTAAACTGCCACTCAATAGAAAAGTGAATTTCCCAACAATTTCTTACTTATTTATTCGATATATTGTATAAACAAATTCAACAGTATTAGTATCACAATACATATTAAATGTAAAAATAAAATATTAATTATATATTATAAAAGATAGGATGCGGATGACCTGTCAGCTCAAAACTCCAAATTTTGCAATTTAAATAGTGTATGTCGTGGAAGAAAGCATGATTTATTCTATCTACTAGAATACTTTATGAATTGGCTTTGATTCTAATCAAATTAACATCAGAATAAGTGAAAAAATATATTAATATTTTTTAAACTTTTGATGGTAACATATTGGTTGACAAAATTATTGACACTTTTTGGTTTTTCCTATAGAAAGATTTTGTTGTTTAGCATAAATATTTACAACTGATTTTAGATATAAATATATGTCAACTTAATACATACTCTAAAGTTATGTTGTAGTCACGGCATTTTTAATCCATATTTGTTTTCATGATTGCACTAAACATGCTTGATCAAAGCTCTACCGTGGGCATTCGTAGTAGAGCTTTAATTAATATAAGAAGTGGGGAGATTCCTCTGAAGAGACAAGCTTACAGTATCAAAGAGTTACTGACTGCTATTTTTTCCAGCTACATTGTTAGATATTTTCAAGCAGAAAATAATGTTATTTTAATATTTAATACAATTACAATTTGACCTAATAATTCACAAATATTTTACGTTATGTTTCAGTTGAGTTCCATGTTAATAAAAATGGAAGCACCATTTTGATGATAGACGGATTTAGATTCACATTGAAAAACAAAAATTTCACCGGAAAATCAAGATGGAAATGTTCATCACAGTCTAGTAAATATTGCAGAGCTCTTGCGCACACTGTCGGTTACACTGTCACTAAACTAAACAATAATCACAACCATCCTAAGCATATCTATGAGAAATGTTGACAGTTATCAACGAATTTTATGAGAAGGTTATTGTATGCAAATATTTGTTGAAACCAAATATTTGAATAATAAAATTTTACGGTTATAGAGTATTCCATTGGAATCTCAACTTCCGACCAATGTTGATTTACTTCTAAAACGGACTATGCTCTACAAAAGCTTAACTTTTTGTTTCATTGATTATTTGATGCCACTTTCGTTGGATTCTTTTTGTTGTCTTATGTAATACATATTATATACCGACAGCCGAGCGATTTCAAATGTGTAGTGATAGCTTAAAGCAGCGTTTCCCAAATGTCGCAGGAAGCAAAATGCCGGGTCGCCAATTTCCTAAAATAGATCTGTATATTTACTATATAATTTCGTAATACCTCTCATTAATAAATTATTGGTACATTTGATTTATATATAGGTTTATCAGAGTAAATTATTTTGTATTATAACATATAAAGACTGTATGGACATAAATATACTGTTTTATTTTACCTATCGGCCGGTAGTACAGGCCATATCAAATTTAGTGGGTCACGAAGGAGAAATATGAAAATAACCGGGTCGTGAGGGAAAAAAGTTTGGGAAACGCTGCCTTAAAGCAATGGTTGGTTAACTATTTTCTGCAATGTGCCAAACAAATCGTCACTTGGCGTGCGATATCACATTAGTGACAATTTTACAAAATTATTTTTATTACATTCAATGCAAAAAAAAATTGTATGCGAATATGCATTCACAGAATGCTGGATATTTGTTTTTGTAACAATAATTTAATAGTATTTCATAATTAACCTTGAAAAGTTTCAGTCTCTGCGCAATTAACTTTTTGTCGATAATGCGGTGTTGTATGCTGAATAATGAACAAACAAATATGATGATATTTAAGTAATAAGCCTATTTAAATGCCAACAAATTTTATTGTATTTTGTTCAATAAGTTTCACAAATTTATTGAACAAAATACAACAAAAAAATAAAATTGTTTATAATAGATATCTAACATGGTTATCGACTCTTTTCTTATACTGTTCACTTCTAACAATTTTCAAAAATCCAATCTTAGCATCTGGTCTGCATAAAAAGATACAAATAATTTGGCTTGCCGACCTCTTATTTTAATTACTTATCCTCGAATTAATTCCTTCAGAAGAACGTCTATAAATTAAAAACAAATGAATTTACGATTTCGTTACCTGTATTATCTAAATCTGTAAAGCTGGGTACTCACTATGTTTGCGCATCAGCAGCTCACCGCAAATAATCCAAGTGTGTACATTACCTCAGTCCAAACCTAAAAATGGTGCAGATATGTGACGTAGTAATAGTATATACACTACTTATAGTAACATAGTGAGTACCCAGCTTTACAACATGCAGTATTGATTCATGCATTAATGCGTGTGATATTCATATAAAATGTTTCCATTTTTACATTACAAAATTACAAATAAATGAGACTATTTTTGAACAGTGTTTGTTTTGGATTTAAGAATATTCTTATATCTTCCTACATCTTTAAAAACTATCTTACTTACCAAAAATAATGTGAAAGTGTTATTATTAAAATCGTTTCAGAATGCTTTGTTATCTTTAATACACAGAAAATATAAGGGTTGATTGGAAAACCAGTCTTTTAAAAAAAATGAGAAATGGAAAAATTAGGTTAAAAATAAAACATATTATTAATAAATACTGCGATATGCGATGAAAAAAGAAACAAATAAATCGTAGGTTAAAGAGTATTCACTGTTTGTAAGATACATACAATGTGAGTATTATTAAATTGTAATGAAAAATTACCAATCGGAAGATGTGTCGAAAAATCTAGAAGGAATCACTGGAAAAAAGCATTTCCAAGGGCGTCAATCATAAATACTATGCGTTTTCGAAAAGACGCTTAAACGTCGCTAGATGAAATTTTGGAAGTGACAGCAATGAAAAATTATTTATTGATTAGAAGTGTTTTAAAATATGTTTGCTTATATTTGCTTGACATAATATATTTAAAAAAAAAAAAAAAAAAATTTGTCGCCTGCTGTGGCTCAGTTGGTAAGAGCTTGCTCTACCGATCACGCAGGTCTGGGTTCGATTCCCGGTCAGATCACAGTGAATTTGAGAATTATTCAATTCAAAGTTGTGATCGAAGACTGGGTGTTTGTGATGTCAATTCACATCATTTCCTCTCCTCCAATCCTTCTGATCCTTTATTAACTGGGAGTAGAATAGCGATTAGCCAACCACTAGTCCTATTCTAGCCTTATCCTTTCTTTCCCTACTCACTTTGAAAAAAGTGAGGTTGAGCGACTGAGTAACAAACAGTTCTCGTAGAAAAAACTTCTGTTAAGATACCTCCATTAGGAGGCCATATGCTCCACATTGGGAGCGGACATGGATTAAAAAAAATATATATATATATTTTAAAACCATTGTTATTGTAATAAAATTTTGTTTGATTATTAATACTGCTTCAATGAATATAATAATAAATAGTTTCTTTCTTTGTTCTCCAGGCTACACTTAAATCATTTAATTATGCAAATCTATTTAACTATATAAATCTTTCTACTTCTTTTTATTGTTTAATCAGGATTTGCAAAAGTAATGTAGGACTTGAATTTTAATTGTTGAATTCGAAATATACAGCAATACTGGGTTAACCTCATCTCTTATATTTAATTTTCTTTATAAAAGCTAATGCTTGTAAATTTTGAAGTTTCATTCATGTTGCATAATAAATACTTTTCTAATAATGAATTCTGTTTTTCAGTTGAATTCATCATGACGAGGATGGGAAATAAGTTGCTCGTATGCGAAGGCTACACATTGTCACGGTACAGAACGGGTAAACTTGGAAAATCAAGATGGGTTTGTTCGACGCACAGCAAGAAACAATGCAAAGCAACTGCCTATACATATGACAACACTCTCGTTAAAATTGTTAATATTCATAATCACCCCCCTCGATATAATTAAAATATATCATTAAATAATGTAATATATTAAAAACAATGAATTAATTAAAAATCGTTTGTTGTCAATCTTTTGAAGGGATTCCAATCGAATATTCGAATATTATTGACTCTTCGATAGTCCGATCAGTGATAAATTATTTATTGATTTGGCATTGATGGTGAAAGCCGAAATGGCTATCAACTCATAAATATAAAAAACTGTAGAACTAAATACGTTGCTATTTTTACCCTATCATTGATAAATTATTTGAATACTAACTAGTCGTTGGCATTTCCAAACAGGAATTTAATATCGATATAGCGTAATTTCTCGATTATAAGGTAAACCCTAATTTCTTTATATTGTTAAAAAAAAAACTTTACAGAGGGTCATTGAATAAGTCACCAATTGAATTCACACACAAATTCACAGCTGAATTCAGAGAAACCAAAATAGTAAAAAAATGCATCTTATATAATAATCAAGGAAATACGGTACATTATATTGTATTTTGGAACAATTTATTTACTTCATTTATATGGAAAAAGAAAACAATCAATATACATAATAATTAGGACTCTGACGAGTGAAAAACAATGTTTTATGTACATAAAAACGGAAAATATCGCTGTCTACTAAATATCCCAAATATGATTTTTTGGGGTGCAATCGTTTGGATTGTATTAAGTACTTTAGAAAAATACCAGATTCTACTAGCCATTATCAACCGCTGTGTATTTGGTTTAATGATTTTTCTCCATGATTGAAAAGATACAAAACTAATTGAATATTGAAATATTCAAATAATTTATTTCATGAATATTTGGAAACCCCAACCGTTAGTGGATGTTGTTGTAAAATAAAATAATCAAACGACACGTGATTCTCACTTTGATGGTGTCAAGTGTTGATTCTTAGTGGGAACACACCTTATACACTAAACAACAAGTAACAAATGAGAAGTGAATGAGCATTTTTTTGATAAAAAAATTAATTTAGTTTGTTGTACAAATTATGACTGGTTAATTATTATGTTATATATAACTATAAAGCAGTGTAACTAATTTGTTGGACTACAATATAAAAATAATAAAACTTTTTCTAATTCCAAATGCTGGAATGAAACGCTGTGAATTATCATAAAATTGTGGAATTTGTATGAATGGATATATATGTGTTTAATTTTCATAAACATAAATGGTATTTTATCAGTTCAATATGTTCTCTAAATAAGTAAAGCTGGTTCTGATTTTGTTGAAAAGATAAAAATACACTGTATTTTTGAAAAATTATGTAATTCTTTGTGATCATTAATTATGTGATTTTTAAAATTCTTTTATTATTTATTTATTCCACATAATGATCGATTATTTTTATCATACTTCTCACACAACATATTTCCATAATATGATTAAATAAATGATACTATTAAAGAATAAAATTGTTGAACGTAACAAAATAAAGGTATCAAATTATAAATATGTATTATTTGAATAAATACCTGTCCTTCCTAATTCAGTTAGTAAAAAATATGTACATATACATAATATATCATTGATAACACAAGAACTAACCTTTTAGACCACTATTAGCCGGCTTAACACCTAGGCTCTTTCACATGCGATTGAATAGTTGTGTGTACTTTAAAACAAGAGAGAAGGTATGTAAGAATTCTTACTCGTTTTGACGAAAAAACACAACCCAATTTACCCTGCTTAAAAACGAGAAATCACTCTTAACACAACTCGTTTATACACCTTTTCTATCGATTAAAAGCATACAAAACTACCCGATCTCATGCGGAAGCGCCTGTCTGCCTTTTCACGCGAGCTTCTTCACGTGCAATTAGGTGGTAATATTCTCAAGTTTTCAGAATTGATGAACCTTTAAATAATGTATTATTATGAAAATCATCTGTTTGTGATTTTGACATATTTTTAATGCCTTAATTTTACTTGCCTGGTAGTTTGATCCCAATTGGCCGTACTTTTTTTCTTTACTTAATTATTTTTTAGTCACACCTAGCACATTTTTAACACAGCTAACTAATAAATATGTTTTTCCGAAGAAGTCTTGGTGGGCTGCCAATTATTTTGTTGGAGGGGGAAGTGTTAAATATGCTCAGACTGTAAATGGTCAGCGACTTAATTTATTGTGCAATATTTTTTTACAAAACAGTTTCACACATACATAACGTATTTTTTTTTCTTTTTTTGTTTCAGTCAAATTTGCTTGGTCTAAACGAGGAACGAAAATTCTTATTTACTTAGGGCAAACGTATTACTTTAATGCCAAAAGAGTGACTGGAAAAACACGATGGACTTGTGCGCATCATCAGACAAAAGGTTGCAAAGCCAGTGTCTGCACATACGAAAATCAACTAGTATCCGAAAGTAACCAACACAATCATGAGATTAAAAAAACGCCATATAATTAAACACTATCCTCCCGGTATAACTACTTAGAGAATTTCGAGACAGCTGCTTTCAACTGGTCTTGAAGATGATTATTAAATGACTGAGGTTGATTCAACAAAGGATAACCACGAGGGGACATATTTGTATTACCTGCAGCTGTATTCCGAACCGCATGCTCTAAAGTTACTTTATGTTGAATTATTGTTATTGTCATCATTAACAGTTGTTTTTAACATTGTAACGTTTTTGTTAGTTGTTGGCGTTACAACCCAAAATTTCTAATATTTATGTGACAAATAATAATCACACTAGAATAGTACTTTCTATGTTTGTTTCAAGCCAGCTGCGCCAATTTTTGGTCGTAAAATTATTTACAAAATATGTTCTCCTAGTTGTGTATTAGCATGGCTCGATTTAATGTGTAGGGTTAGAAAATAATATTAAGGTATTAGTAAATATTTGTAAAAATTGATTTACTACTTTAAAGAGGCTAATCAAATGTGGTGGTTATAATAGGTTTCAAATATATTTCGTGGGTCAGGGTTTGTAGTCAGTCATAAAACATTGAAAATGATGTATCAATGCCAGTCGACTAAAATAAAACATGCTTTATCTGTTTAGTCAGTTAAGTTGTAGGTTATAGTATTGAGAAGGTGGATTTTCATTCTAAACATATTTTAAAGTTTACGGAGTGTGCAGTTGGCTGTATGTCAAAATGAAAATTTCTGACATATCTGACTACCCGTGGCTACTCCATTCTACATATGTACATCGTTATAATTTATTTTTTTCTGAACGAAAAATCTTTGTTG
This sequence comes from Himalopsyche anomala, assembly GCA_031772345.1. NCBI lineage: Eukaryota > Metazoa > Arthropoda > Insecta > Trichoptera > Rhyacophilidae > Himalopsyche > Himalopsyche anomala. The sequence goes on along the minus strand of CM062836.1, from coordinate 10,236,276 downwards.
ACTCAATTATAGTTTTCCTCAAAAAAATATACATATTGTGATGTAAATATGCTCCACTTTAAAAGCAGATAGTTAAAAAATACTTAACCATACACAAGTTGATACATTTTTAAATAATTTACCTAAAATAATAGCGGATAACATATTCACTTCGTATTTCCTGCCATGGCCGCCATTTTTTTTTCTTCTCTTTTTTCCGAAAAATATTATATTTTCATTATTATCCACTGATGACTTATAGTTTACCTAAAATGTAATTTTTTTCAATTATAAACATGAATGTATTCTTGAATATATAGATAGGTAAGATATGATATGTAGCTAATGTTTGATTATTAGATTATACTTTGTAATAATTATTATTATTATTGTACAGTGAAACCCCCATTTATACTAAAGTCGGGGCCGTGTAATTTGGAGTAGGGTAATTTGGGGAGTGAATCTCATACAAAATTAGGGATTTTGTTTTTTCCGTGAAAAATGTATAGCTAAGATTTCCCTTAGTTTTGCAAAAAAAAAATATGGACGAAATATTTAGTTACTAAGTGATAAAATGCAAAGCTTGGCAAAATCCAACACATAGACTGTCGCCCGGCTATGCGTGTATAGCCTGGCATGTGTTGAATACACAGACGCTAGCCAACACTTGACTGTATGCACCACACAGATAACTGTCTCGTAGCAACGACAATGGAATGCGACCGTTCAATTGGGGATTTTGCGGCGAATATTTCAAGCCAGCGCGTAATTCGAGGTAGTGTAATTGGGGGTTCCACTGTACTATCAATTAATAAATATAGTATTAAATTCTTGACTGTTTCATTTGTGTAAAATATTTCCCTTTAAAGCAAAGATATAACTGCACTCTTAGGTATTTATTTATTGTAGATTATGACTAAATAAAATAATAAATTGATCTTCGGGTCATCTTCGATTGAGATAAAGATTTTCTACATCTGTTTTGCAGATTAATAAGTAGTGGATGATATATGTATGAGTTTTCGTTTTTTTTTTCAACAACCCATAGTAATTTATTTTGCAGCAAAAATTTTTCCAAAATGGAATTCTCTCGATTTTTCGCTCACACAATACTTTTCAACAATATTTGTGTTGAATCATATTAATAAGAATGTCTTTTGGAGCAATATTGATAATATTCCCTCGCGATCAGATGTTACAATGGTAAAAAATTCTTGTTTAATTTTGTGAAGTAAATTTTCCATTCATGCGGACATCAAGCCACTTACTTAACTTTTTGGCTGCTGTAGAAAAAAGTATGTCTGTACCTAGCACACCGGCTATAATTTGCAATTGTTAATTTAATTAGGTATTGACAAAATAACTCGCTTCTGGCGTGTTGAGCACGGATTTTAAGGTTGAGGACGGAGCAAAATTTGACGAGATATCTCGTCTGTGGCAGTCATCTACTTAAAAGATTAATTTCTACATACAAATCTGATTCTCACTTCTTTCCCTTACAATATGTGTTTAAATCGTTTTGTAATATTTGTTCATATATTTTATGTTTTTTGACTCGTTGAAACCTCCTGAATATCCCTGTAAATTAATTGTTTATTAATAATTCAAGTGTTATTTTTAGTTTCGTACGTTTTATCAAGAAAAGGAAAGACTTTGTTGATGATTGACGGATTCACATTCTATTCCCAAGACAAACCGCATGCTCCCAAACTGCGATGGAAATGTTCAACACACAGTGCTAAAGGATGCAGAGCCATGGCGATGTCAGTTGATGATACACTTGTAAAAATAAACAATAACCACAACCATCCACTACAAAGTATTAAGTGACTTAAATGAGACTCAAATCTAATACTGCACCCTGGCCAGCGATAGAAAACTCACGAACAATGGCTGACATAAAAGAAAGCATGCTGTGAGGAAAAGAGAAGATTCTTGGTACCTCTAATAGTTTCAAATATAATACAGGGACATAAATACGTTTCATGATGCAAAATGCTCATCAGATCCTTTGGGATTTTCCTATCATGAATAAAGTACAGGCCTACAGCCCACACCAACTTGGTAGCCACTAGGGAAAACTTCTTAGTTTTTACTAAATTTGCGATGTCGTATGGAGAAAGAATCGAGATGCACACGTAGAAACTCGAGATATTTTTATAGGGAAATTTTTCGCTTACTAATGTGCAAGTCAATGACAAGTCTTGGTCAATTGATTCTGAAACAATCCTAGTACATAACTGGAGAACAAATAACATTTGTTACGTCATTGAAAATTCTGTTAGACACATATGTACAGCCGTGGCGGACATTGGAGAGAATTGCATAGTTTCGAATATCTGGTTTCAGACCATAGGTGCAAGGGTGAAACTTCCTACTCTGTCACCAATCAAATATTAAAAATATTGTCATATATACACTCAATTTTCAATTTATTAAATGCTTCAATTGAACGGTAATTAACAATTAAATTGTGTTAAAAATATTCTTGTTTGATAGCTTAAATTGCTTCACCTAATGGCATATTCCTCGTTGATGCGAGTGAGATTAATAATGAAATGTTGTACAAAAAAAGATAAAAATATTTTTTATTAAAGATATGCTCACTAATCAGTAACTTTTATCCCTTCACCATTCTTGCTTCCGAATGGATCACTCAAAATTTTGATTTGATATTCACTAAATTTGTAACTGTGTTCATAAAATTAAAGAATAAATCTATTTTTTCTCATGGACTAGTGTTGATTATTTAACTAACCCATCAGTCAAAGCACCCCGCTCACATTCCTGCCGTCTCTTCTACTTCTATCAATAGCCTATCCTCTCTCTCACTTTCCTTTCAAAATTCTTCCGACTTTACCTTTCAATTTGCTCTCATGTTATTTTATTGACTAGTCCTTGACACATTGGTCTCCACGTCCATTTATTTTTGAATCAACATTTATGTGGTCAAACATACCATCATTTGATTAGTTGATTAGTTGATTTGTATCCAATGAACAGCAGAATAAGCTGCAGATAAACAAATACATATATGTAACAACTGATTTTCAAAAAACAATTCAACTTTTTAAAATATATTAGGTTAGAGCTTTTTAGCGTTTCAATGTAACATCAATAAAAGACCAGTCACAGGTTTCAAAATTATTTATGTATTATGGAGTATTATATTCACTCGATTTCTTACTTTACTAATCTTACACTGCTTTATTAATAGCATGCAGAGTGAGAAAACAAATGACTTGCGAATAATCGAATTCAAATTGAACTGCGAGTCATTTGTTTTCCAACTCTTATACTGATTTACAATAGCTCATATTGTGAGTAAACAAATTCACTAAGAATGGAGCTGTATGTCTTTCGTTTTCGTTATGAAGTGATACAAATCAAATTAAATAAGTATTAATTGGAGAGACCAACTGTTTCAAAGTGTTCTAATTGTGTGCAATATCAGAACATTTTTAACTGAGTAAGCTTCAGCCAGTCAAGAGTTTGATATGTCTGCTCTATAACATTTTTATTATCATTGTACATATGTGTTTTTCTGTGCCTTTGACCGAGTGGTCAACGTTATTGTCTACTGTTGCTCATGGGCTGAAATTCCAATACAGTCAGTTACATAAATTGACATCTGTGATGCCCAAACTCTTTCTTACCTGTAGTGATACCACTTCCACTAGTCCTGTCATAGTTTTATCCTCACTCTCCAGAAAACAGTTTGAGCTGTTGAATAACAAGCACTTCTTGTAGAACAACTTTTATTGAGATAAGCTTGATTATGTCTTAAATGTCTGTCTAATAACACTATTTTTGACTTGTTTTTATTTTTTAGTTAAATTTATTACCTCAAGAAGGGGAAAACGGTTGTTGCTGATTGACGGGTATACATTTTTCATGCAAGACATGGGGAAGAAGGGCAAATCAAGATGGAGATGTTCGACTAATAGTGCCAAAGGGTGCAATGCAGTGGTACACATATCTGGATATAATCTTATTCTTTCGTCAAGAATCACGCATACTCACGACAGACCTACGAAAACTACCACCTAAGGAAATATGTAACTTATATAAATAAATACTAAAGGTCAGTTGGGATCCGGGCTAGCTCATTTTATAGTATTATACCACATCGTCAGTATATTGCCGAAAAATGATTAGCTAAAAATTGTGTATATTGAGTTATGAATACAGATCGATAGATTTCAACATACTATATCGTCAATTTTTTTCTATTAATTTTTCAAATTGTCTACGGCTATTCTATATTTCAGTTTGCTTCATGAAACTTCATGATATTCGAAAAATTTGATTATCTCACCGCAAGGTTTTTTGACTTAACAGTTTCTTGTAATATACCAACGATATATACGTAATATAAGAATAATTTTCCTGCGTTACATGTATAACTAATTAAAAAAAAAACTTAGATATTTTTATAGATTGTACTATTTTATTGATAAAAAGCTCTTCTAAACCAATTTTTTAATTATTATTTTTTATCTTTTATTTATTGGTTTTGGGTTGATTTGCAATCATATATCAGCATGGGTCAGATTTGAAAGTTGATTTTTTAAATTAAAATAATCGACTCGTACTTATGAAACTTGTAATTATGAATTTATTTATGTGTGACTTTAAAATTGGGTCACCTTTTTTTATAATACAGATTCTTTCTAATGTTAAGTGTACAATTAACATATATATTTATTTTAATTAAAGAACATGGTGATTTTGGTATAATTCTTAGCATAATTTGATTTTTCGGTTATATTTGAGTCAAAATAAAAAATATTCATTGAATTATGACTTCAAATGTAGGCATTATAAATATTTTAGCAAAATACTATAAATGTTAATTGACCTGATTATTTTTTTGTATTGTGTCATTTTTTTTGCACATTACCCCATGTGCATATTATAATAAAATAAAACTCAAAAACATTGACGTATTTATTTATTTTATACTGCCAAATTGTATGAATGTATGGTATTTAACCCTTCAAGTCCAGAAGATGTGCACAAGTCCATTTATAATAGCAAAAGTTCACCAATTACATTAAAATAATTTGATTTCTTCAGAATTTTTAATTGAAATTTTAGATATTTACACTTTTTATCGTATTTTTTTTAAATCCAAAAAAAAAATTGTTATTTAAAAAATATACTTAGTATTATGTTTTGAAATTTGACACATTCTAAGTACGAGGAATTATTTTTATGAAACTTTATACGCAAGTAATATTAAAAAAGATGAATAAAAAATATCTAATAAAAAACTTGACAACTGGTTTCAAAATTTTTTCCCCAGAATGTCACTAGAAATGGTTTTCAAAAAGAAAAATCAGTTTTTAGATCTAAATATTTTTTCATTCGTGGCTGATTCTACTATTCATTGGATACAAATCAGCCACTATTAAACATCAAGGGTTAATATAGCAAGTTAAGGAAATTTATTATTTCAGGGTTTCATATATGGGGTCTTTCAATAGGGACGCTCGAAATTTGTTTGATTATAGCAGCCATGTTGTTAAAGTGACATCTGTCAAATTTGCTGTCAATTGTTTAGTAGAGTACAGTAACTCACCATGGAAGGTTATAATAGCGCTGAACAACAGGCAGAAATCCACTGAGCGATCCGAAACTATTGTATTTCTTGAAAAGTCAATTATTAAATGAAGATTTTTGTGTACAGTACACATTGATATCTTTTATTTGAATAAATCACTTTAATTCATTTTTTATTATGATTTCTACTCTAAACATTTGTTTCTGTTTATTTAGACGAACTCCTGCTGTCAAAAAAAGGGAACCGTCTTCTAGGGATAGAAGGCTATACATATTACTCAGACCGTAAGTCGAAGTCAGGGAAAACAAGATGGCGCTGTTCAACGCATAACAGTAGGGGATGCAAAGCTTATGCATATACTCTTAACGGTAGTATAGTATCAGTGAAGAATGTTCATAATCATTGATTGGGTCCAATTTTTATCAACATTTTCCCTGCATTTCACTGCATCATATAATATATAAAGCATTAAAATTACTTTTGCTACAGTTTTAGAGAAAGTCTGCATTTGTCAAATTATGGTACAAATCGTTACTGATACGCCTTGTATGGCTCAGGATTCTGAAATCTCAGCTTCAGTGCCGGCACAGGAGACATTGTCCCAGGGAAATTCTTGCATCCTGAAACCGTAGTACAGTAGTAATTCATATGAAAAAATATTTCCATACATGTTTATTGTTTTAAAAACAAATTTATGAAAAATATTTTGAATATGTATATCAATTACTAACAAAAATTAATAAAAGACATATAAAACAAATACATTGTGAGTACTTAGTTTGATTTGTTAAGATTTTTTCCAAACTCTGAGTGGATTTTTATCCATTATAACTAGGGCTTGCAATTTACTGTCAAATTGCAATTACCGGTAAACGGTAAATAATTTTACCCATTACCGGTCTACCGGTTATTTACCGGTTAATTTTTATATTTTTCTTATTTATTGCTAACTGAAGCTTTTCCTTCAATGTTAATAGTTGGGCTATTTCTATTTCATCTTTATCTCTTTATTTTTGTTCAGAAATAATATTATTATGATCATTTGAAAAGTCATACTTAATTATATCTTTGATTTTACTCCTGCACTCTTTATTATTTTGTCACATTTTACATTCTTCGGATTGGCCAGCTTTCACACGATTAAACTATTGCCATACTTATGTTTTATCCATTACTATACAAAACAAAATGTTTATTTAAAAAATATTTGTTATATAAAATCAATATTTACAAATTTGCATTTTGCAAATATACAAGAATGCAATATATGCAAACAAAGAAGAATATGTACCAAAATATGTATGCTTTTAAAATATACTTCGTCCCGAGTCCTAAAACAAGTATGTAGGATCAGCTGCAGAGTTCGAGCGGTTACTACGATGGTGATGACAGTTGACACCAGTATGATCACTAAAAATCTGTGTTTCAATGTTGCCAGAGTCGAAAAAACGAATCTCTTAATTTATTATGGATATCTAGAATAAACTTTCGTTATTCGCAGTAAAATATTTTACAATTTACCGGTAATTATCGATGGTACGTTTTGGATGATTTGCCGGTAAACCGGTATTGCAAGCCCTAATTATAACGCTAAAAAGTAACCCTTATAACCCTGAAATAAATAATATCCTTTTGATTTTTTCATTCCAAATTTTTGAGTTTAAATTATGCAGTTTATCACTCAAATGACAAACTAAGAACTTTACTATGTCGCTTCATAGTTATTTTACTACGAAGCATTGCTAACTGCAAACATCATGCGTGACTGGCTATATGTTATCTTAAGATTTGAGCTTGATTGTCATACATGACATCCGCAGTTACTATATTTCAATGGAGATACCAGATTTTTTTTCCGTACCTAGAAAATTCTCTAATTTTTTGTAAGTTTATGGTTTAAATTCTTTATTTTTTGTCTAATTTTTATCATTTTAATTCTTTAACTTCAATGTATAATTATATATACAATGTGAAAAATTGTAAATAAAGCTTTTGTAAATTATAAACAATCTTTTATTTTGCTAATGCTTTTTATTTTCCCACATAGACTGACTAGTTTTAGAGATATAATTATTTTTATAACAGTATGGGTCACGCGAATATTTCGCAAAAAGTGCTTGGGCAGTGGACTACTTCTATAGCGCACAGTCCACGGGCTCGTAAAGGTTAATTACTATTAAATGAAAAAGTAGGTGATATTTTAAGAAATAATTAAATAATCACTAACATATGAATGAAAACACTTATATGCTATTCTTGAAAAGATCATACAAATTATACAAAAACACAAATTATTCTTGTTAAAATTGAGACCATGGTAAGCGTTTATGAAATTATCAAACACAAGGATGCAGGAGTGGCTCGAGAAAATTATTTAATCGACTAAAAAGTATCATTTTAATTTAATTCAAAAAAGGAACCAGACTTACAAAAAGATTCAGATTCTGAGACATTAACATGCTTTTTATCAATTAGAAAAATGGTAATTTTTTAATCACAGACATTTTATATTTGAATATATTATTATAAATGAAGATTTTCAAAATATGGATGGGAGAAATGATTTCGTCTTGGTATATGTCCCATTAAAAATCTGCGTCTTGATTTGTTCAACAATAGTTTATTTTTAAATATCATTAACTAATTTCTGTTTATTTTCAGTGAAATTTGCTCTGTCAAAATATGGGAAAAAAATAATCATGGTCGATGGGTATTCATTCACGTATCGAGCAACTTCTTTGAACGGGAAAATTACGTGGACTTGTTCTTTGGCAACTCCACTCAACAAATGCCGTGCCAGAGTGGGGACAGTTGATGACATTCTTGTTAGAATCCAGAACAATCACACGCATGAAAAATTCAACTATATTGTGATGCCAGATGGTCGTCATGTAATGGCTTAGGTTCATTCACTTGCTTTCTTGCTTTCTTATCGTCAGAGGTTTTAGCGTTTCAATATAGCTCCAACAAATCACCGGTCTGTGAGTAATAACTTTATTATTCGGATTGTTCATTATCCATATTACTTTCATCCCCAATTAGTTTGGATTATCAAAGTTTAACATATTGGGTAGATATTTCCTTGTAAAATCAATCAATAAATGATGATTTTTTGACATAGTGACGTCTTTTACTCGAATGAATCATTTTAATTCATCTTTTATTATGATTTCTATTCTAAAACTTTGTTTCTGTTTATTTAGCCGAACTGTTGGTGTCAAAAAGAGGGAACCGTCTTCTAGGGATAGAAGGATATACATTTTGCTTAGAACGTAAGGCAACTTCAGGCAAAGTAAGATGGCGCTGTTCAACGCATAACAATAGGGGTTGCAAAGCTTATGTATATACCTATAACGGCAGTATAATATCAGTGAAAAATGTTCATAATCATTGAATGGGTCCAGTTCTTATCAACATTTTTCCCACTGCTTCATATAATATATGAAGAATTAAAACTACTTTTGTGACAGTTGTTAAGAAAGCCTGCATTTGTCAAGTTAAGGTACAAATCGTTTCTAATTCGCCTTATAAATAAGGAGTATAAAGTAGGGATTCTTAAGTCTCAGCTTTTTTTAAGTCCTTGCTCACGAGACTGTCATATCCCGAGAAATTCCCACATCCGGAGACCGTAGTACAGTAGTAACTTACATGAAAAAATATTTTAACGAATATGTACATATATTTTTTTAAAAACAAATTTATAATAAATGTTTTGAAATTATAAATTTTAAATTATTAACACAAATTAATAAAAGACACATGAAACATTTTGTGATTAGTTTGATTTGTTGAGATATAACTTTTTTTCAAACTTTGAGTGAATTTATATCCATTATAACGCTAAAAAGTAGCCGTTATATCTAGTGTTGTAATGGGGCGGGGGTGAGTTGAGTCGGTTCTTCCACATCTTTTCTAGGTGAGTTGGAAATTTTGTGATAAATTTTTATTTTTACGTAAATATAGTAAAATATTTTTTTGTAATAATGTATTGGATGAACGTTTTGTTAGAAATTTGTTGGTGCGGAAATTGGGTCACTAATTAGAGAAGCATTAAAATAGTATAATTAATCAGCACTCCCAGACTTTTACATATTTTTTTTTAGCATGACCGCTCCCAATGTGGAGCATATGGACTCCTAATGGAGTTTATCTCAACAGAAGTGTTTCTACGAGAACTGCTTGTTACTCAGTTGCTCAACCTCTCTTTTTCCAAAGAGAGTAGGAATAGAAGGAAAGGGCTAAGACAGGACTAGTGGTTAGCTAATCGCTCTCGATACGCCCCGTTCATAGGATAGGATGGGTTGGAGGGGGGAATTCAGGACATCACATACATGCATGCCTCTGAACAGAAATTCATAAATCGATTGAAAAATCAATTTGTAAAACTGCTCGTACTGGGATTCGAACCCGTGCCCTCCGTAGCGGTAGCCAACGATGTTGACCACTCGACAGCGGCATTTTTACATAATAAACGTGAAATAAATAATATCCTTTTGATGTTTTCATTCAAAATTTTTGGGTCTAAATTATGCAGTTCAATACTCAGATGACAAACTAAGAAGTTTACTACGGTAGTTTAATTCTCTTATTTGTACATGTAAATAAATTATTCTTTTCTTTACTTAAAAGTACTTTTACTCTGAAACATTGATTACTGCATACTTCATGCGTGGCAGGCTATATGTTATTTTAAGATTTGAGCTTGATTGCCACACGTGACATCTCGAAGTTGCGGCAGTCAAGAGTACGACTCGTTAAGCTGACATCAGCAAGTCAATAGGATTTCACACTACATTTGAGTTCTATCATTTTATTTTTAAATAAGACATTGACAGACTTTCAATGTTTGGAAAAAATATTTTAATGTCTTGTTCAATCTCATGGCCTCATGATCTTGAATCCCCTAACATGACTGTTGCACGTACTTTTCTTATGTTCTCGATGGTGCATATAATCACAATGTTATCTTTTATAACAATGGTGTAAAACTTTGTTAAAAACATGTTTTAATATGTTATCATAATTGTTTGACCTCAAGAAACATAATATTATAAATTGCACTGAGTTTTTAAATTATGCTTTATGATGATGACAGGTTATTGATGTATCGCCGAGTGTATATATTTCTTCACTGTTGAACTAGCAACGAAGTGTAAAATTTTGTTTCCGTGGCATTTATTTTTAAGAAAAATAAATAATTGAAACTAAAATTAATTTGACTTTTATTGCACGAATCAAAATCAAAATATTGGTGGCGACGTCTCAGTATTATTTTCATCTTCATCCCAAAATATAAGTGGCAACTTTTTTAAATTTCCTCTTTCGTAAATTTAATTTTTTATTTCAGAATATCATTGGTAAAAAAAAGTTATAGTTAATTATAAGAAATGAATAAGAAAACTATGCCTATTAATTATGATTTTTTTTAAGGATCTATTAAATCAGCGAGCTCAATCTTTTTTTCATCTGGGCCACATGCCGATTTTCCTACATTACGTGGGCCTCAGTATGTTAATAGTAATACATATACCACATACCATAAATAATATAGTGAGATAACATAAATGTACGTACGCAAAAATAAAAATTTATTCAAAAGACTGGTTCGTTTACATCAATTTTCTCAAACAATAACAGATATTTGAAAAAGCATGTGGTGACTATGATTGTTTTGGGCCTCACATAAAATCTGAATGGGCCGCACGTTGAGTATCGTTGTGTTACATTGTTCCAATCCCACTCCGATTCAAAAAACAATGCTCAATTTTATACCTTCTCTGCGCAGTTTTAATAACTATCAAAAAGTGTAAACTTTTGTATTTTAATTTTATTTATAAATGTCTTTCAAAATAAGGTTGGTAGAAATGATTTCGGCTCGGTACCTGTCTCATTAAAGATTGCATCTTGATGTGCTCAACAACATCTTATTTTTAAAAATCATTAAATATTTTTTTCGATGGATTCGGCGGTAACTTTGTGGAAGTTCATTTTAATGTAAAATAAAATAACTTAGATTATTCCACATTTTGTTATTTTATTTTACATCATTAACTAATTTCTGTTTATTTTCAGTGAAATTTGCTCTGTCAAAATTTGGGAAAAAAATAATCATGGTCGATGGGTTTTCATTCACCTATCAAGCAACTTCCATGAATGGAAAAATTACGTGGACTTGTTCTTTGGTAACTCCACTCAACAAATGCCGTGCCAGAGTGTGGACAGTTGACGACGTTCTTGTTAGAATCCAGAACAACCACACGCATGAAAAATTCAACTATATTGTGATGCCAGATGGTCGTCATGTAATGGCATAAGTTAAACTAATTTCTAACAATTTTATAGTAGAAAATTAAAAAAAAAAAAAAAAAACTAGAAAAAAATACTTCTAATAAAATCTTTTCTCGGTATCAGACATTATCATGCCGAAATAAAGATATACAATAAAACCCCCATTTACGCGAAAGTTGGAACCTCGTGATTAGGAGTCGGGTAATTGGGGGAGTGAATCTCATACAAAATTAGTGGTTAACCAAGAATAAATGAAAAAAAATACATGGACCAAATATTTAGTTACCTAGTGGTAAAATGCATAGCGCTCTGCAACGTTTGACTGTATGCACCACACAGACAGCCGCCCGGCTGTGTGTACAGCAGCAACAGCCATGGAATGCGACCGCGCAATTCGGGGAGTTGCAGTGAATATTTATGTTTGGCGCGTAATTCGAGGTGGCGTAATTGGGGGTTCCACTGTACAAACAAACTTCTCTCACTTCCATATAAATACAACTCGAGATAACATTTTATGGTTTGGTCAAAGTTTCAATAAATTTTAATTTAATTGACAAATGACTTAATGATCTTAATCTAGTTGCAGTACTATGGAACTAAGCCATTGAGTAAGCCACATATAATGAAGTTATTTTTTATCGACTCTTTACCTATATTTTATTTTTTAAATTTTAATTAAATTCTGGTTGATGCATTTTGGTTGGCATCTGTACACATTCTAGGTAAATTAACCTAATATTTTCCAATTTAAGTGAATTTGTAGGTTTGAGCCGTTTATTTGAAATGCAGCTTATCACTCCAAAATCTTTATATTTAAAAATATTTGGAAAAACATGGACTCTCATTGTAATGTAATTTGCCATGAAAACAAATTTATTAGCTTTTAAAATGACATCTTTTTGGGTCACATGATACAGCGTAGAAAAAATCTTCAGAATACCATGTTTTCAAAAAAAAAAAAACTTCATCTCACTAGTCCAATCTGCCTCGCTTAAATTGTCACTTTTTTTCTCATGTGATTTTTACTTTAAATATTACATGTATGTAGATATAAATTAAGTACCTACGTATATTAAATTGTGAAAAAGCTCACTCTCAAAACATAAAAATAAACAAGATTGAATGACAAAATGAAAATTTTTGATTCTGGCAAAAGTCCTTGATGACCTCAGGTTTGCCACTTCTGGGGTAAATCAATTCTAAAAATGTGATTTAAATTTTAACCTAATTCGTAACTGAAAGTTTTTGGTGTCACACGTTTGTGTACTGATAATTTCAATAATATAATAATCATCCATATTTTTTGGCATACAATATAAAACTTTGCATTCACTCATATAATTTTTATTTGACTCAAAATAATTATAACCAGGGACGGCTTGAGAATTTTCGCGCCTTTGTGTGAGACGCCAAGGGCGCCTTGAAAAACTAGATCTAAATCAGTGGATAGTGCCAAAAACACACGCCACGAGCCGGACTGGTTACAACTAATGCTTTTTAACATATTGTAGTGAAAGCATGCCAAAATAGCATTAATATACAGATCAGAAATAAAATGTTGATTTTATGCTATTTTTTATAATGTTTTAAATAAACATGCTTTTGCTGAAAATTAAAGTTTTTTTTTTGCTTTCAACAAAAACCTAACCCTTATTTAGTTTCTCCGTCTTAGCTATTGGGCTTGGCACCATTGCTGCATAAGAAATAAAAATCCAAATGTGTGTGATTTTCAAAAAAATATTTATCACTATAATTATGTCCTTTGTAAGGAAAATAAAATTCAAACATTACTCGATACTATAATCATTCATCATAATTAAATTCATTACGACTACTTCAAAACAATTTGAAAAAATGTAAAACAATATTATATACGCCTCCACCTAATACATATTTTTATTTTCTAGTTGAATTCGTCATTTCAAAGTATGGTAATAGAATGCTCGTTGTAAATGGATTTAATTTTACATTCAAATCCACTACAACATCCGGCAAAGCCTCTTGGGTTTGTTCGCTTACCAGAAAGAAGTGCAACGCCAAAGCTTACACCATCGACGACATGATTGTAGGTTTGAAAAACGAACACTCTCATCCATAGCCTCAAGTAAGATTTGGATGATACCGAATGTGATTTAATTTAACACTAGTATCTACAATGGCAACATTTTTTGAGTAGATGTTTTACCAGCTGGTAACCAGTAATATAGCTAGTCAACTTATAACCCGAGAAGTTGGGAAGCACGTAGCGAGCTGATAATAGTCATGTCCATTGAGATTTGTCAATTCCAATGAATAGTCTACAGTTCACTAGGCCAAAAGTCATCAACTAAGGGTTTTTTTGTGATACATAAATACAAAACTTTATATTCAAACAAACCTGTCTGAGTTTCCTGAAAATAAAATTCGAATAGTAAAGTTAGTTGCTATATAACTCGGGGAGAAATGGACTTAGTGAGCTGAAAATGTAATAATCAATATAAGCAGTGTGACTTTTTATTGCTTACTATGTTAACATTTTTCAATTCTATGCTTAACCAACTTCACTGAAATTTAAATTATAAAATAAAGCCAGTTTTCTTATTGTTCGAGAATGGAAGAGTTTAGCGAGCTTAAAATAGTCACATCAAAATCGTCTGTAATATTAAAAACATTAAACAACTATTTGACATATAACTCAGAAAAGGCAAACTGAAAAAGTCATATTTTCATAAATAACTTAAATTGTATGATGCATGGGTAGCTTGAGAGTTTTTGTACATTCGACACATACAAGTATTTTCTATATAAACTAGAATTAACAGTCACTTATCAACTATATTTAATGCCATATTGTTTATTGCATTTCATTTTTTAATCGTTTGTAATTCGTAAATTATAAAATATTTAGTTTTGTTTCTGTCTTATTATAAGTAATTAATTATACTATTAGAATTGTCTCAGGGATATTTATACATATTCAAATAAACACTTTTGTTGTTTAGTAAAATAGATACACAAATATCATAAATATATAAGTGATTTATTATTATTTCATTTTTCTCATAATGCACAAATTTTTTGCACAACATATGATCTACTAATGGAGGTATCTCATTAGAAAATTTTCTAAGATAGTAGGGATAGAAAGAATATGGCTAGGACAGAACTAGTGGTTAATAAATCGTTCTCGCTACTCCCCGTTATTTTTATGATTGTAAGAGTGAGAGGGAATTTTTTGACATCACAAAAATTCCAAGCTTTCAAATAGAAATCGGTAAATCTATTGAAAAAATGCTGATCATGCTGGGATTGGAACCCATGAGATCCACCATGAAATTCAATGAAGTTGACCACTTGCACTATGGATCTGACAATATAACCGAAATAGGAACATAAATGAATATAAATTGATCCGGGCAAATTGTGGCAGAATATTTTTTTTAATCCAGCAATTCTGAATTTTTTTTTTTAAGAAAACCTTATCAAACAAAGAAACAAATTAAAAATATGAACATTATTAAATATTTCTTGTAAAAATAAATATGATTGCAGGTTAATGAAGTAATTTTAAAGATAATTTACTCATTCAATAAATTTGAATTAGGCAAGAATTTATGTATATTTATTAATTTTTAATATATTTTGTTTATATAGTTACCTGATTTTAACGTTTTTAGTGACTGATACTAATAAATAATTTTGAAATAAGTTCAAAAGAGTGTTTTATTATTTTTTAATATAATGCCTCTCCACCAAGTATTGATAGTAAACAACTTCAAATTGAATATTGGTAATTATAATATAACCAGATTTTATAACATTACATTACAATCAGTGCCTGAATGTCTGAAGATACCGATTGGCAAAACCCGATGACAACATTTATGTGTTAGCTCAATATATGATATACATACTCTGTTAGTATAACAATTTTAAAAAGAAACTAACAATATTTGTTTTTTCAGGGCATTACATTTTGTCAAAACAAGGTAAACCAATACTCATGATTGATGGTTATCGATACGGCCGGCAGACAGTATCGAAGACCGGCAAAAAGAGATGGCAGTGCACTTCACACAATAGCAAAAATTGTTTTGCGTTGGTTCACACTGTTGATGATGTCATCGTTAAGATCAGAAAAGATCACTCTCACGAGGCTTGACCGTCCAATTTCGACACCTAGTTACCAAAACGAAGAGCAGCAATCATGATCTTGCACCTCCTATACTCCATATTCCGATATAAAAGCATAATTTTCTTAAATAACTTACAATTTATTAAGATTGTAATACATTATTGAAACATGAATTCTGGAATCTTTCAATACAAATTTAAGCAGGCTTGAAATATTCCGATTCATCGGGAATAATTTTATTAAAATATGTGATGGTGATGATACATTCGAGAAATTTTATTTTGGTAAATTTTCATTAGCGAAATGTCTCGTTATTTTTACATGTTGAAAACCGATATTTCGGAGTTGACAAAATACCATCGAATATGTTAATATATCATCACCGTTCTGGCAACAGATGGTAAGATACAAAACTGACAAAAATGAGTTAAGTATACATATTATATATATACATATGTATATTGCCACCTCAATAATATTATAACACGGGAACTTGGGAAGGACTTGCAATATTTATGCGATCACTATTGAATATAATCTGTCATTTCCTTCTACAAAATTCAATTGAACATTATTTAATTGTTTCCGATTAAATAAATCACTATTTTTCATTATCATTTTATTAAACATTTGTTGGGTCCTATGACGCAGCGGTTAGCATTGTGGGCTTCTGTGTCAGATCTCACGAGTTCGAGTCCCAGTACGAACAGCATTTTTTCTATCGATTTATCGATTTCTGCTTGAAGGCATGGGTATTTGTGATGTCTAAAAATTCCCTCCCACCCTAACAATCCTTTAATAACCGGGCTTAGCAAGATCGATCAGTTAACCACCAGCCCTGTACTAGCCTTACCCTTCTATTCCTACTACTCTCTTTGAAAATGAGAGGTTGAGCGACAAACAGTTCTCCGAAAGTTCTAGAAAAATCTGTTGAGATACCTCCATTAGAATTCTTATTCCTCATTTTTAATTTTCCAAACAATGATCAAATGAGAGTTACCTAGTAAATATTGAGTTAGTGATATATTATATGTAAAATTTTATTCGAAAAGCGAAAAAAATCAAACTATGTTTGACAAGTTTACTTAAAAAAAACTTCTTCTTTGTCCATGTTCGCTCCCTATGTGGAGCATATGGCCGCCACGCGGCCCCTCCATGTTTCCCTGTCTCTCGCCAATTGCTTTGCTTCCTCCCATGACATGCCAGCATCCTTCAGTTCCGCCGAGTACATCCTATGGATAGTACCCGACGGACGTCCGGGACGCCGGAATCCCACCGGTCGAAAGAAAAGGCAGGCAGGATTGAGGCTTTCCGGAGGCATCCGCAGCACGTGACCCAGCCAGTTCCAACGTCTCTCCATAACCACTGACGTGACGGGACGCTGTTTTGTACGCTCCCTTATCTCTGAATTCCTCACAAAATCAAACCACCTCACCCCCATTATCCGACGCAAGCATCTGTTCTCGCTCAGTATACGGTTTTTCTGAGTCTTCGTCAGGTGCCATGATTCGCACCCGTAAAGCAGTACCGGCAGATTGCAAGCGTTGAATAAGTGGCATTTAGTTTTAATCGAGTACAGCCGTGTGTCCCAGACAGTCCTCATTGAGTTGAATGTTGCTCCAGCCATTCCTAAACGAATGGCGAGCTCCTTTTTTGTACTACCGTCTTCGAGGAAAAGTACGCCGAGGTATCTGAAGCTGTCAACCCTCTCGATGAAAAAAAAACTTACCTGTTTATTTATATTTTGTCATTGTTATTTTACCTATTGTTATTAGAAAATTAAATTTTGAACACACTTTTTGATGTTTTTTTTATATTGCTCTACTTTCTGTACATTATATTGTATAATAGAATCATCTAATACTAAACTAAATAATTGGGAGTGGTGTCAGTTTGGTTGGACAGATCGCTAAAAGCGAGTCACTACCGAAAACCTGATATAACATCTCTGGGTTTACCAACTGGGGCATCCAAACAGCAAGGAAATGACATAAACAAAGATTATCGGTTGGGATTAAATAAAAACACTCCGTACGGTGTCTGTATTTTTTGAGTTGCAATCAGTTACATAATACAAATTATTACGAACATAGAGAGGTTACACATCACAAATAAGAATCACATTTTTAATAACAACTAAGAAAATGACAGTTATTGATGAAGCCAAAACGAATAAAAAAACAATTAAGGCATATTAATATTCGACAAATGACAGCAAAGCAGCGCCATGCCCAGAAAAGTGTGGCTAACAAAACAAATGCACGAAATTACATAGCATTAATTTTAATTTAGGGAACAAGAAATTGACACAATACTATCTGAGTTAATGGTGCTGACCTCGAACGTCGCAATGTGGTCCCTCAATCGAGGTCCAGACAGGTAAAAAAAACGAATTTTTAATAATAACTAGCATATTCTTGAATAAACACAGATGGCGTTGCTAAATCGACCATCAAGAACGCGCTGCTATGTTTTCAATGTTAACAGATGTAAAAAAGTATTATGGAATACTACTTATTTGTAGAAAAATAAATGATTTTAAATTTACTCAAAACGATTTAATTTGCGAATTGATTTGCGTTACCAATTCTATGCCCGTCGATTGCTATGGGGAAAGGAGCCTGAGGATGTTCAGAGTACCGTGAAAATCATCCTTGTGCTAATTATCTCAAATTAATGTGTATTTTTTCTCTCTTTTTCAGAAGCTGTGTATAGAACCTCAGTATACGGTGGAAGAATGCTCAATTTTCAGTATTACAGCTACAGATTTACCAAAGCGGTGAAGGATAAATCTTACTGGGTTTGCTCCAGAGGAAAAAATTGTAAAGGCAAACTCCACACCATAAATGATGCAATTGTATTTATAAATGATAATCATATTTGTAAAAAAAGGATTCCAAATAGTAAACCTGTAATAGACCAGTAAAATGGCGAGACGCTCAACTTTTGTTGTGGATGACACAAATCTAAAACCTAAATTTATACTCTTTTACGAATATTCTTTTTTAAGCCATAATAGGAGTCTCTATTACCCGTTAATCAATATTTTTAAATAAACACTTCAGACCTACTCTGTTAACTAACAATACTTCTCAAAGATACGAAACACGTGTCTCAACCAGGTGAATAACAAAGTTATCAATATTTTATGAAGAGAGAATTTCCACAAAGTTACCGCCGAATCTATCGAAAGTACATATTAAACAGTACCCTAGAAACAAACTGTAAATAATCAGAACTCTAAAGAAAGATAAAAAACCAAGGGGTCATTTTTATGATGCCTTGGGCCGGTTTTCCGTTTTATACATTACATATTTTTTTAATATATGGCGAGTCATTGAGTAGAACTGCTCTCAGTCTAAAACGATTTTCAAGTATTGTTGTGTCATAGTTATGGAGGTAAAAGTGGAAGTGTTTGCCTACCTCAATGTGAAATTTCATGAAAGAACTCACGAATAGTATATTTTTTAAGTCTTTATGTAGCAGCGAGTTGCATACGTAACACAAAACGTTACATATCTATCGCAGTGATTTATTTTGTACAATGATTGGGCGTGTTATTGCTGTACAAAGCATCAGCTTCCTTTTAAGAGTAAGTTTACTTCTCACATTTGATGTGCATCGACGATGTATTAAAATAAATCATTTATATATTACTTTTTATTGTTAAATTTGTGCATATGAGCAAATATGTATTGCATTATCATGTCATTTTACTTTATGCATGTATCTGCTGTGGTGTCTCGTGATGCAATTCAAATTTTTAAAAAATCTTATTTTTTTTCGGTCGTAAGTGCAAATTGTCGTATGTCGAACCGTCGTAAGTCAGGAACTACCTGTATGTAGATATAAATTAAGTACCTACATATATTGAATTGTGAAAAAGCTCACTCTCAAAACATAAAAATAAACAAGATTGAATGACAAAATGAAAATTTTTGATTCTGGCAAAAGTCTTTGATGACCTCAGGTTTGCCACTTCTGGGGTAAATCAATTCTAAAAAATGTGATTTAAATTTTAAACTAATTCGTTAATAACTGAAAGTTTTTGGTGTCAGAAGTTTGTGTACTGATAATTTCAATAATATAATAATCATCAATATTTTTGGGCATACAATATAACTCGAAATTATACACTTTGCATTCACTCATATAATTTTTATTTGACTCAAAATAATTATAACCAGGGACGGCTCGAGGATTTTCGCGCCTTTGTGTGATACGCCAAGGGCGCCTCGAAAAACTAGATCTAAATCAGTGAATAGTGCCAAAAACTTGTGGCGGTACACCTGTGTGTGCCGTACTCTTTGCACACGCCACGAGCCGGACTGATTACAACTAATGCTTTTTAACATATTATTGTAGTGAAAGCAGTGGCGGTTCTAGGTACTGGGCTAGGTGGGCTAAGCCCGACCTGCATTTTTCACCCAAAACTTTAGATGGCCGAATAAAAATGAACAGCAATTCGGCCGCTGAACAAAATAAATACATTTATAAGCGTAACTAACCTTTCCCAAATGAATATACTTAATATCTTTGTTTTAATTATCCTCTGTCAATATAAGACAATGTTACGTCTACCTACAATCATATTCCCGATTGTGTTTTGTATTACAATTTTAAACTGAGCCGGCACAATAACCCTATAAATACTTCACAGGGAAAAAGCAACGTCACTCTGGCAACACCACTCAGGGGCTATTATGTGATTAGACCGTAGCCACAGACAATATCATGAAATTTTTCTTTACACTGGGGCGCAATCAAGCACGATTAGATTTTTTTATATTTGTATGTACGGAAACGTCATGAAACACAAAGGATTGTGTTTTCAATCTGTCAAACTTCTGTTGATCATTGGGGGCTGAACTGATTCATCCCATTACACATACTAATGCATTGAACACAAAACCATAACGTTGAAATGTATGAAAGTGACAGGTATTTGACTTTCAGTGTGACATTCAGTAATTGCTTTTATTAGTACATGTAATTCACATTTGAAAGATACGAATAAAAGGATATCCGAGTATTATTCTTTTATTTCTTAGTTACATTAGCATTGATTTTATTATATAATAATTTATGCATTGCAGTAGTATCGTAGTATTTGTTAATTTGCTTGTAGATTAATGTATAAGGTGAAGTAGAAATATGCTTTTCTCTAGCCCACCCAAGATTTTAGGTCAGGAACCGCCACTGAGTGAAAGCATGCCAAAATTGCATTAATATACAAATCAGAAATAAAATGTTGATTTTGTGCTATTTTTTATATTTATTATAATGTTTTAAATAAACATGCTTTTGCTGAAAATTAAAGTTTTTTTTTTGCTTTCAACAAAAACCTAACCCTTATTTATTTTCTCCATCTTAGCTATTGGGCTTGGCACCATTGCTGCATAAGAAATAAAAATCCAAATGTGTGTGAATTAAAAAAAAATATTTATCACTATAATTATGTCCTTTGTAAGGAAATTAAAATTCAAACATTACTCGATACTATAATCATTCATTATAATTAAATTCATTACAACTACTTCAAAACAATTTGAAAAAATGTAAAACAATATTATATACGCCTCCACCTAATACATATTTTTATTTTCTAGTTGAATTCGTCATTTCAAAGTATGGTAATAGAATGCTCGTTGTAAATGGATTTAATTTTACATTCAAATCCACTACAACATCCGGCAAAGTCTCTTGGGTTTATTCGCTTACCAGAAAAAAGTGCAACGCCAAAGCTTACACCATCGACGACATGATTGTAGGTTTGAAAACGTAGCAGCTTATAATAGTCATGTCCATTGAGATTTGTCAATTCCAATGAATAGTCTACAGTTCACTAGGCTTAAAGTCATCAACTAAGGGTTTTTTTGTGATACATAAATACAAAAATTTGTATTCAAACTAACCTGTCTGAGTTTCCTGAAATTAAAATTCGAATAGTAAAGTTAGTTTCTGTATAACTCGGGGAGAAATGGACTTAGTGAGCTGAAAATGTAATAA
The DNA here is from genome assembly GCA_031772345.1 of Himalopsyche anomala. Taxonomy (NCBI): domain Eukaryota; kingdom Metazoa; phylum Arthropoda; class Insecta; order Trichoptera; family Rhyacophilidae; genus Himalopsyche; species Himalopsyche anomala. Next base: position 10,214,320 of record CM062836.1, on the reverse strand, counting down.
TCAATATAAGCAGTGTGACTTTTTATTGCTTACTATGTTAACATTTTTCAATTCTATGCTTAACCAACTTCACTGAAATTTAAATTATAAAATAAAGCCAGTTTTCTTATTGTTCGAGAATGGAAGAGTTTAGCAAGCTTAACAGCTTAACGACCGTGTACGCGTATTTAAGTCTTTGAAATCCAACGGTTGCGGACCGTGGACGCATGTACGCGTCCTACGTCATACATTCCATTATATTGAAAAATCACTTGGTTAGGATCGAGTTTGATTTCGAATGTTAAGGAGAGATGGTAGTATACATATTGATGCATTATTTGACAAAAAATAAATTATTTTTATGCAAAACTATTTCGTGAAAAAACACCCCTAGACTTTTTTTTTTGTATGTGATTTTTCATAATATTATTTTATGTTCTGTTTAAATATTTGATTTATAAATCGTGTCTGGTTTGTTTCCCCGATTAGCGACGATATACATACGTAATATTAGCAGGGTATCCTGTTGTCCAGATGCATTTTTGGGGCGGGGCCCTTAGAGTTTCGAATTGCTTAGTGATTTATTGCTTGGGCGTGCGATGCTGCATTTTTATGAAAGCCGAAAACAATTTTTGAATTTTTAAACGAGTGGTTGATAATATTATGACCTATTCAAACTTAGTGACAGGGGTTCTCAACTTATGTTTACGAAATAAATTAAAAAATATTCCTTTGAAATATATTCTTTTATATTACATTACTATAGCAAATATAAATTTGCTATAGTAATGTAAATTTATAGTATTATTATTTGAAAATATAAATTTGCTATTGTATGTACACGTAAACAATGTGAAAAAGTAGGTTTTGCATATTTTAAAAGATGATCTTTTAGTAGATTTAGGTTTTTTCAGTACACAACATATGTATGCAATATACATATGAAGAACCACTGCTCAAATGATTTATGCGGCAAAGTATCTGGAAGCTAGAAAATTAAATTTGGTAAAGGTATCTCAATTGGTTTACAAATTATAGTGAACTTAGTATAATTACAATTGTTTGCGAATTTTTCGCAAATTGCCCGGCCGCCAGGTGAAATTCTATAAAAAATGAGCGGGCGTTAAGCTGTTAAAATAGTCACACTCATCAAAATCGTCTGTAATATTAAAAACATTAAACAACCATTTAACATATAACTCAGAAAAGGAAAAAACATAGCAAACTGAAGAAGTAATATTTTCATAAATAACTTAAATTGTATGATGCATGGGTAGCTTGAGAGTTTTTGTACATTCCACACATACAAGTATTTTCTATATTAACTAGAATTAACAGTCACATATCAACTATATTTAATGCCATATTGTTTATTGCATTTCATTTTTTAAGCGTTTGTAATTCGTAAATAATAAAATATTTAGTTTTGTTTCTGTCTTATTATAAGTAATTAATTATACTATTAGAATTGTCTCAGGGATATTTATACATATTCAAATAAACACTATTATTGTTTAGTAAAATGGATACACAAATATCATAAATATATAAGTGATTTATTATTATTTCATTTCTCTCATTATGCACAAATTTTTTGCATAACATATGATCTCCTAATGGAGGTATCTCATTAGAAAATTTTCTAAGAGAGTAGGGATAGAAAGAATATGGCTAGGACAGTGACAGAACTAGTGGTTAATAAATCGTTCTCGCTACTCCCCGTTATTTTTATGATTGTAAAGTGGGAGGGAATTTTTTGACATCACAAAATTTTTAATAATTTAATTTTTAATAATTTAATAATAACTAGCATATTCTTGAATAAACACAGATGGCTTTGCTAAATCGACCATCAAGAACGCGCTGCTATGTTTTCAATGTTAACAGATGTAAAAAAGTATTATGGAATACTACTTATTTGTAGAAAAATAAATGATTTTAAATTTACTCAAAACGATTTAATTTGCGAATTGATTTGCGTTACCAATTCTATGCCCGTCGATTGCTATGGGGAAAGGGGCCTGAGGATGTTTAGAGTACCGTGAAAATCACCCTTGTGCTAATTACCTCAAATTAATGTGTATTTTTTCTCTCTTTTTCAGAAGCTGTGTATAGAACCTCAGTATACGGTGGAAGAATGCTCATTTTTCAGTATTACAGCTACAGATTTACCAAAGTGGTGAAGGATAAATCTTACTGGGCCTGCTCCAGAGGAAAAAATTGTAAAGGCAAACTCCACACCATAAATGATGCAATTGTATTTATAAATGATAATCATATTTGTAAAAAAAGGATTCCAAATAGTAAATAGTAATAGACCAGTAAAATGGCGAGACGCTCAACTTTTGTTGTGGATGACACAAATCTAAAACCTAAATTTATACTCTTTTACGAATATTCTTTTTTAAGCCATAATAGGAGTCTCTATTACCCGTTAATCAATATTTTTAAATAAACACTTCAGACCTACTCTGTTAACTAACAATACTTCTCAAAGATACGAAACACGTGTCTCAACCAGGTGAATAACAAAGTTATCAATATTTTATGAAGAGAGAATTTCCACAAAGTTACCGCCGAATCTATCGAAAGTACATATTAAACAGTACCCTAGAAACAAACTGTAAATAATCAGAACTCTAAAGAAAGATAAAAAACCAAGGGGTTATTTTTATGATGCCTGGGGCCGGTTTTCCGTTTTATACATTACATATTTTTTTAAGAGGCGAGTCATCGAGTAGAACTGCTCTCAGTCTAAAACGATTTTCAAGTATTGTTGTGTCATAGTTATGGAGGTAAAAGTGGAAGTGTTTGCCTACCTCAATGTGAAATTTCATGAAAGAACTCATGAATAGTATATTTTTTAAGTCTTTATGTAGCAGCGAGTTGCATACGTACCACAAAATGTTACATATCTATCGCAGTGATTTATTTTGTACAATGATTGGGCGTGTTATTGCTGTACAAAGCATCAGCTTGCTTTTAAGAGTAAGTTTACTTCTCACATTAAGCATTAAGTACAATCTTGCTTTTGTAGCATTGGCTTGACTTTTTAAAAATTTAAATCTACCATCTATATATATAAGCGTTTTTTCAGCATAAAAATCGTTATTGTTTGGGAAAAACCTGACTACTGATTTTTAAAACGCTGTTGCATACATAGTTTCAATAAAGATTGTAAAATAAATATTGGCACAATTCCTTAAATCTGATAATAATTCCATAAAAGTAAGAATAATCGAAAATTTTACAACAATATTTCAGTTTTCATTTACTTATTTCATACATTACCATTTGTTTGAATGCACTTCCTGTAAATTAAATATTTTGCAGTTATCCTGTTATGCCCAAACAATACCGATATATATTTTTTTAAATTTCGTTTAAGAACAGAGATACTTAAAAAACTATTTTTTTTCATTTATCTGATTATTATTAAAAAAAGAGTTGTCCAGTTGGGATACCAGACAATACGTGGCATCACATTATATGGGAGACGGGTGACTTCATTCCTAAACAGTACTCCATCACAAGTTTTCTTTTATTATCAAATGTAGGTTTTTTTTTACTAATAATGGTTAAATAATGTGACAAAGTTTATTTAGGAGATGAAGATCAAATAGTTATCTAACTTGTTTGACATTTAGTCTCTTATTGTATTTTATAATGTTTGCATTTTCTTTAAACGAGTGTACTTACTTGTTTTCTGTTTTCATTGTATTATATATTTTATTAAAACAGCTAGAGCCTTTGCTATGATGCAAAATGAATGAAAAATTATAATTCAGTGCCAACAACATTCTTGTTTCCCTGTCTCCTCCATGTTTCCCTGTCTCCTGCCAATTGCTTTGCTTCCTCCCATGACATGCCAGCATCCCTCAGTTCCGTCGAGTACATCCTATGGATAGTACCCGACGGACGTCCGGGACGCCGGAATCCCACCGGTCGAAAGAAAAGGCAGGCAGGATTGAGGCTTTCCGGAGGCATCCGCAGCACGTGACCCAGCCAGTTCCAACGTCTCTCCATAACCACTGACGTGACGGGACGCTGTCTTGTACGCTCCCTTATCTCTGAATACCTCACAAAATCAAACCACCTCACCCCCATTATCCGACGCAAGCATCTGTTCTCGAAGCTCAGTATACGGTTTTTCTGAGTCTTCATCAGGTGCCATGATTCGCAACCGTAAAGCAGTACCGGCAGAATGCAAGCGTTGAATAAGTGGCATTTGGTTTTAATCGAGTACAGCTGTGTGTCCCAGACAGTCCGCATTGAGTTGAATGTTGCTCCAGCCATTCCTAAACGAATGGCGAGCTCCTTTTTTGTACTACCGTCTTCGGGGATAAGTACGCCGAGGTATCTGAAGCTTTCAACCCTCTCGATGATCTGTCCCGCGCTAGTAAGGGTCCTATCAGAGTCATGACAGGTTTGGTTACACATCACATTGGTCTTACTAGTGTTAATTTTCAGACCAATGCGACCTGAGCTAGTTCCTAGCCCATCAATTGTCTCCTGGATGCCCTTTATTGATTTATCGAATATGACAGCATCATCGGCATATTCAAGGTCACACAGCTTCAGACCGGGACCAACAGCTATACCTCGATCAGGCGGAATTGACCTGCGAAGTATGAAGCCAACAACATAGCCAATGTTATCTGTTTTTTCCTGTATTTATAACTTAAAGAATGCTTTGGGTTAATTTAAAATAAATTTTGCTTGCTGAATAGGATATCTGCTTAATATTAAGTTAGATAATTTCATTGATAATGAAAAGCGATTACTTATATTAAATTTTAAGTATGTAAAAAAAAATGTTCAATATAATTGATCTTTATTATTTTTAACTACCAACACCATTGTATATTATGTCATTTTACGGCAGTCATTACCAACATTGTGGTTATTACACAGGGTCATATGGGTCACGATCCAAAATTGAGTTGATTGGATTTAAAGGATCGCAAAATATATTCAACAAAAATATATAGTAAAATCTCTAGATATTTTAAATGATTTAAATCAGTTTATCTCGAGTCGCAAAATTAAAATTATTATTAACTTCATTTGAGTCCTGACCTCAAAAGGTTAATAAACGTTTTTACACATTCTTAAAATATCAAGAACAGACGGGCTACTATGTGACTCACTATTTTAATTATTGAAGACAAAAACATATCTCTTATGTAATGAAACAATGTTGAAATACTCATCAAATAATTGAATAAATTTATATTTTTAAGAGTAATCAATTTTAAATTTTGAAATAAAAATTCCTTTATTCAACAAAAACCCAAGTTTTATTTGTTGCTTATTGTACTTAAAGTTAGGAAGCGCACACAAATAAAGCTAAATAATCAATATATCAATTTTTCCAAATTGAAACTAAAATGCCGCCACCCATAAAGAAAACTAAAACTCAGCTGAGAAGAAGAAGGAAAATCGCTGAAACCTCGATGTTTTAAGAATATAAAAACACTTCCCGTAAAATACCACGCCAACAAGAAGGCATGGATGAACACCGATATTTTTAAGGCTTTCTTGAGGAATTTCGATTCCTCAATTAGTGCTCAGGGGCGTAAAATACTACTAATAGACAATTGTGCCGCCCATCCTCGAGATACTTCATTTCTTAAGAACATCAAGGTAGTTTATTACCCTCCAAATTGTACCAGTGCTTTACAGTGAGCTAGCTACCTGTGGCGTTGAAACAATCGAGTCATTATGTGATGCAACTAATGACAGCAGTGAAGAAGAAGATGGCGAAGACCATAATACCGAACCTATTCCGACATTTACACAAGCATTATTGGCCTTCGAAAAAATAAAATTATTTTTCTATTCCAAAGAAATCGATGAATCCGCTCTTAGAAAAGTACGCGAGTTTGAGGCGTCTTTGTTCCGATTAAAGTGCCAAACAACAAAGAAACAAACTAGCATAAAGGACAGTATGTACAAGTAACTAATAAATAAATGTTTTTTTAAGATTTTACTTGTTTATTATTATTTGAAGCTTTCCCGCATTCACCGTTTCCCGCAATTACCGTTTTTTTTCCAGGATCCCTTGGAAAACGTAAAATCGAGGTTTCACTGTACAATAAAAAAGAAAATAGTGTCTGTTAGTCCTAAGGATTCCGCCCAAATGGTGACCCATAGGAACATGACATTTGCACATGTCATTCTGGCTGCTGTTTCAAGGTCAACTGTACTATCTTCAACTTTTAACTTTACATATTAATAATTGATAGATTGTATTTTGTGGCTCTGTCAATGGTATGGACCACGATGATATTTTCAAAATTCAACATTAGCTAGCACCAAAATAACATCAATCTCTAAAAGGTCACATTAGGAATTCAAAATAAATATTAGGAGAAGCTTACGATATAAAATGACCAGATCCGCTTTTTCCTGTGTAGAGAAAAATAGACTTTCTTATAAGAATTTAAACAGCTCGATTATAAGATTCGTGATGTTAAAAAAAAATCTGTTATTTTGAATCAGTACTCCACAGCAATATCTCATTTTTTCTCTCAAAAATGATTTTGGGCATTTTTGATCCAGTGCTCTTATATGTACAATATTTATAAATATAAAAGTAACTTAATATGAAAAAAAGAACTGATGTAGAACAATTTATTGATATAAATGAGCCGTATTTATCCCAGGCTAGGTCTATAGCAGTGGTGGCCAAGATGTTGACTGCGTAGCAATTCCTAGTCGCCCATCTCACTGTCAGATAATTCAGAAATTGACATATTGAGATACAGCTAAAGCAAAGTTCACAAAAAGTGACTACACTTCCGGTAAACTTAAAAATATTTTTGGAATGAAAATACACCTTCTCAATAGTATAACGTACGACTTAACTGACTGTACACATCAAAGTGTTTTTTTTAGCCGTATCTGTTGCATTAATATCTTTTTTTCCATGTTGCGACTTATTTGGCTACATTACCATGAATTGAGTATCTTTTATTATACATATATCGATTTTGTTTCTCTTTCAGACACATTTTTTAGATTTTATATTACTACTCTACTCATGATCACTTAGCACATACTGTGTTAGAAGACCGCCATCACTAATTTCAGTAGTAGATCATTTGCATCAAGTTTAGCCAATAGTATTCTATAAGTATCCAACCTCCACACAAGTGCAATTTCTCATATACTAACATATGTATGCATATTAATTTCAGGCAGCGATCCTGTGTACACGACTTCAAAATACGGTGGCCGAATGCTAGAGTATCAGTTTTATAAGTACAGATATTACAAATTGATGAAAGACAAAGCCTACTGGGTCTGCTCAAGGAATAAGAACTGCAGAGGAAGACTTCACACGCAACACGATGCGATTATTTTTATTAACGATGTTCATATTTGTGGGAAACGTTACCCGAAAGGAACGAAACCAGACGAAACAAAGTAATTTGTAATCCAGTACACTCCCCAATAGCACAGTATTTTTTTTTGTTTATTGGTCAGTCTGGGAAGAATATTTCAGGTGTTAAATATTTTTTTGAATTTTACAGTGCATAATTATAAATGTAAACATACAAGCTCATTTTTACTTTTCAATCATTTTTAAGAAGCTATTACTTCCAAATTCGGGCCTAGATCTTTTTTTGCTTTCATCTGTAGACATGTCCGCGCTGTCCAGGAAGGGAATCACACCGAAATGTAATTTTACGCTCAATATTGTACAGTTTCTGATTTATGTACAAATATTAAACTTTTTACAAAAGAAAATTGTTTTATTTTGGAACAAGAAATAAAGATAGTGCGACTGCCAAAATCACAGTTACAAATGTTTTTTGTCCATATGTGAAAAGGTATTGACAATTCAATGAAAAACATGAGAATGGCAATGAATATTAGACAACAACATTTTGCCGCACTCATACTCCTCAAAGGGTTAACAAGGCACTTTGGTTTGGCACATTGATCATGCTATTAGGGGAATAATAATTGTACTTAACTATATTAATTGAACATTTCCAATTGTGAGTTTATGATATTCTGTAATTTTAAAATATTCCTTTTTGGATTTATGACTTCAAGCATTTTCATAAGGTTTGGCCATATAGAATTAAGATAAATTATAATTATTTTTCTATGTTTTTTATCAAATATCATATCATGTTATCGTTATGGCTAACAACATTATGTCGTAATTAATTTTGAATAATTCAATGTTGAATATTTGTGTGCCCAAATAAATGCATTTAACTATTGTTGAAATACTGTAACAATAATTACTCTTGTACAACGTCATATTATTATGTGTAAATTTTGCTTTTCTGTATGTTTTATGACTTGTGTTTAAAAATTGTATTTTTATTTCAATTATTATTAATTTGTTTTGGCAGATGATAAGGCCATTATTAATTGTGAATTTCAGCATAACTCAAAGTGCAAAAGGATGAGATTTGTAACAATTTTAAACTGATATTTCAAAAATTTATAAAAAATAAGTAATTAACCTTTCCCTCCCTGCAATATGTATTTACTACAATTCGACTCAAATAATGTGAATATCGATAAGAAATGTAATAGATATGGTGCTCAGAATTTGTGTATTCCTCCGTAATATAATTACAAATTATATAAAAATTTTGTTATGCATAATTATTCATCTGGAACGAAGGAAATAAATAATTTGTCGACATATCGGGGATAGACTCACCAATACATATATGTTTGCCGGTGCACCTCGCTGTGTGTGTATACTGTATGCACGTGTTTGACCTTGTCTGGTACGATGCGGCCGGCACATGATTTAGTAACATGTAAGTTGTCATATGCGGCGGTACTGTCGGATATTTGTGATGATTTTTTTATTGTTTTCAGACAATTTTCAGCGTTAACAATACAAAAATTGTTACATTTCTACTTGAAACATGATTAATAAAATCAATATTCATTAATACTCTCATTTTTCCGATTTTTAAATCACTTTTTCAAATGTTTAGTTAGTAAATACATATCACAGGAGCGCGCGGGATTTTTAGCATCATATGGAAAAGGTTAAATATGGATGTATTACGGTATACTTCAATTTCAATATTTATTCCAATCCGGTTTTTGCCTGCCCCTACTTTTTTCTCTTCGAAAAGTACTTTAACTTTGGCTATTACTATACAGCCCTGGATTATAATAAGAACAACAGTTTTCTGTTACGAATTCCATTTTTTTCATCAAGAACTTAAATCATAGAAATTGAAAAAAACCCAGAATACCAAGTAGCTATTCTTGCATGATATTATATTTTTTGGGTGATGTGTAGATTTAATTAAAATAATGTTAATTTTGTGTTTTTTTTAATTGTTTGTTGTGGCAGTCTTGGAAGTTATCCTTACTTTCTTGGAAGCCTAGTTATATAATAATTGTGTTGGAAAATGGTATAATTGTAAATGTTTTTTTTCAAATAAATCAATCAATCATACAAAAGTTTTATTAACCCTCCAAAGATGAGAGTTTTAAGTCGTTGAATTCACAAATAACATTGATTTTTTTAACATTTAAAAAATTGCAAATGATGTATTTCTATGATGTTTTCAGCAGAAACATAATAAATGAATTTAACTGTTAATTATATTTTAACCTCATCCTTCTATCCAAATCTAGAGTTTTTTAAAAGAAAAAAAATCGAAAATTTATTTATTTCAATAAATATAATTATTATAAGAACACTTCAACAGCAAAGATTTATTTTGGTCAGTTGCACACCAATTCCAGGCTTTTTTAAAAATGATTAAAAAAATACAGTTGAACTTAAATTTGAATCGTTCAAATTAAGTACACTCACACAGATTTTGTCACTAACGACCCGGGTTTCGCCTTTCGGCATCTTCAGACGTTCAAGTGCACGGATGAACTTGAACTGACGCTTAGTAAATGAATGTTTCGTCTTTATATAATAAATAAATGTATCACCGAGCTTAAAGCCATTGCTGACCAACAACAAATATAATTCTTAAAACCACTCACTACTCAAATCTGTGGAAATTCCCAAGGGCTTATCCTTTTCGCCAGCAATGGTTTTAAACTCGGTTAAAAGTTTTTTTAGTGTTTCAAAATGAAATCTTTTAAAACTCGTTTTTTATTCGAGACTTTAAATATGTAGGGCTGCCACTACACGCTACATTCAAGTAATATAATATAAAAAAAACAAACAAAAATTATAATATAGAATTACGTCTTTACAAGTTGGCATAATAACATTCATCGTATTTGTCGTTGGAACACTTGGCAATTAATATTTGTTCATGCTTGGTGTATGCTTGGCAATGGTGGCCACTCAGCATACCGTACACCAGTGTACGCTTGGCATTATAGAGGTTAATGAATTGTTTTAAATGAGGCTATTATTTGCCAACTCGGCTCATTATGAAATTGGTGAGCCATGAATGTAATTCAGAAAATAAAAATACATTTTCAAAGTATTTTTAGAAAGCAGTCTCAACCATGGCTTGATAACATATAAAATAACATTACAATGTAATGTCAAACTAAAAATACGTTTCAAATGTATAATGTTTTGTCGGTCCTATGGTGCAGGGGCTAGAGTTGTTGACTTCCATGTCAGATCTCACGGGTTCGAGTCCCAGTATGAACATCATTTTTTCGGTTGATTTATCGATTTCTGTTCGAAGACATCAAGTTCAAAATAAAAATCTGAATAGTACATTAGACACAGAATAAAGGTTAAGTCGGGTCCATGACACAGTAGTCAACGTCTTTGGCTTCCATGTTGGAATTTTTCCAGTTTTTCAATGTCTAAAATGTCCTCTCCTCCAACCCTTCCGGTCCTTTAATAACTGGGCGTTACAAAAGCGATCAGTAACTACTAGTCCTATCCTAGCCTTATCCTTGTTTCCCTACTACTCTCTTTGAAAAAAGAGAAGTTTAGTGACTGAGTAACAGACAGTTCTCGTAGTACACTTCTGTTGAGACTCTTTCATTAGTAGACCATATGCTCCACATTGGGAGCGGACATGGATAACTTTGGAATGAGCCGGGTTTGCAAATAATAGCCTATTATATTCAATTATTATAATAATAGAGCTTCTATTAACTTTGATTTTTTTTCAGCTGTTTACGTTAGGTCGCACAAGGGGACCAGGATATTACTGTACAACGGATTTACATACCGATTTAAATCCATCTTGAAATCGCAAGAGCATATGAAATATTGGTGCTGCTCCACTCATAAAGGATGCAAAGCAAATCTACACACCTTGAAGGAAAGAATTGTTAAATTAAAGGAAATTCACAATCACACTCAACCGAATATGGAAAAAATTGTTTATGAAAAATATTAATTATTACTCACCCATACGTAGGCTATGCAAGCGTAGTGCTATATATTTTAATATGTTTACAATGAGATCTCAAGACTGTCCATGTCGGTCATGCCGATTTGGTTGCATCTAGGTCAAATTATAAGTGAGTGTAGGATTTCACCGAAAAAAAATGGAGCTTAATTCATATTTTTTTTGAATTAAACTTCATTATTTTATTTAACATTTTGCACACTGCAGTTCACACAACCAATTCCTGAGAAACTTCTTCCCGGGACATCACTGACAATTTTTCCAACACGAATAACGTTGTTATACTGTTGAATACGCTCTGTAAGAAGAGTGTGAAGCCGTATTGGATGGCAGTGGGTACAATTTTGAGTACCCTGTAGAGTTTCAATTTCGTTGAATCAATTTCAATTTAGTCAATTAGTTTGATCAAAAGTTATGTGGTTTTTGGTAGCACTGTTATTTTACGAAAATAAATATTTTACCAATGAATATTTTACATTATTAATACACACAATCATTGTTATCGTTGGGTTGTTACATAAATAGTAGGGATTCCAATCCGGATATCCGAATATTCGATATCCGGATATATTCGGCCATTTTTCAACTATTCGATATTCGGTATTCGTAATAATTTTTAATGAAATATGTTACAAAATCTACGAAAGATCAAATCACAATTTATTCATATTTAAAGAATAATTATGAATTCCCCAGTTGTGTTTTTACCTTCACCCGACTCGGGTGTTATCAATATCTTTTGTCGTGCGAGTTATACGATTATTAAGTAAAAACTCAGAAATCGAGACCACTGTCTACTAGCAAAAACAGCCGGTTATTCCTTGACTATTAAAATAAGTTTTTTTAAATCAAAGTTTTAAAAATATTTTGATTATGATATATTTGGATAAATTAAAAAAATAACAGAAACTTTAGACGTGTTGTTTAAAACACTTCTGACAATAAAGCCAATGTCAACTGCTACTAAACGAGTATTTTCAATGCCAGGAACAATTAAAAATTAAGTTAAAAACAAATTTAAAATATGAAACATTTAATGCCCTATTTTTTTTAAAATATACATTTTTGAAATTTGAATAAATGGCTTTTATTACAAATGAGCTTGTTTTTAATGTAGGTACTATTTAATGTAATATTTTAGTATAAACATATAAGGTATGTATATACTAAAAACTATCCGGATATTCGAATATATCCGGATAGTATCAGTTTTACTATTCGATATTCGAATAGTTGATAATGAAAAATAGTTGGAATCCCTAATAAATAGGCTTGTCGGCTTGTGACAATTTTGTTTATTTGGACCACCTGTTCTATGGGTAGTTGCAAATTTTGGCCAAAATTCAAGGTACTTACTGAAACCAAACCACAGATATGACAGTAATTTGCTTTGCTCAATTGGGACCATAAATTTAATAACAAAATAAACATTTTACAACTAATTATCATGTTACGATGAAAATGAAGAATGCAAGGTTGCAATTGCTTAATTCATTAAATGGAAAAATCAATAAAATTAGACGAAGAAGTCAATTATGATGATATATATCTGTCCATGTGGATGTGATTAACCGGCAGGCCAAAACAATTTATAGCCGAGTAAAAGTGTTATTTGATGCAAGAAGGTGATTTAGGAAGCCTTTTTTTATCCATGCCCGCTCTCAATGTGGAGCATTTGGCCTCCTAACTCTCAACAGAAGTTTTCTACTTGAACTGTTTGTTACTCAGACCCGACAAGCAAGCCTTGCATCTGATTATCTTGTATTGTGCTTATTTTGTAAAAGTGAAAACTTTCAAATAACATCTTTTTAAAGTTAGTCATTGTGTTTAATGTGGAGTTCACTTAATTGGAACATTCATTATTTACTCAACGCACACATACATAATGAAATGTAATTTAAAAAATATATATAAAAAAGAAATCATATTCCACTTTGACTCCACAGTATTTAAATTTAACCCTTTAAATGGAAGAAGTGTATATTCAGCATGTGAAACTTTGACAGGTGAGCTGCAGACAACTCGAAAAATGTGTGTTGTATACCAGTGCTTCCCAACCTGGGATCCGCAGGTTTTTCAGTAAAAAGTACAAATATTTATTTGTGAAAATTTTTCCTTGACAACTAAAATATGTTTTTTTTTGGGGGTCCTCAGATTATTTTTTCAGATTTAGAAGGCCGTGGCATGAAAAGATGTGGAAGCACTGTTGTATACAATAAAACAGTAAAATTATTGCATATTTGGATTTTTGAAAGAATTAAAATTCAGCAAAATTATTTATGTCACAACCCAATTCTTTTTTGTTTAAATAAAAACACACTTTACACCAAGCTATTGTTTTATTATCTGGATTAATTTAAAAAGCACATTTTTCTGTTGTTTAGGTGAAAATAATTTTATTTTAGTTGGAACCCTGATTTATACTTCGTTTATGATCGTTTTGACCGCATTAATACTTCCTAACAGGGCTGTGGAGTCGCGTGACAAAAAGACGACTCCGACTATGACTTAGAGGATTTTTTTTAATAATTTCATTTTAACTTATATATATATATATGTATACCAGATTATCTTTAGTCAGCCAAGCATGAAATGTTAACACTTTTGACTCTTTTGTTTAAATACACATCATTAAGCATGCAATATTATCTTTTTTATATTCTTCGATATTATATTTTCCAAAATCTATTTAAAGCATCCATGCTTGAAGGGTTAATAAGCAATTGTTAAACATAATTTTTAATATATTTTTCAAAAAGAAATCGAGCTGGTCATTTTTCACGACTCCGACTCCACAGCCCTGGTTCCTAATCTATTATTTTCTCGAGCTATTGTTTGAATATTATTATTTTTTGATTGATATCTATACATCAAATTATGGGGCTGGTGGAGCCGAGCTCCAATTTCCCTTTCATCTGGTGTATTTTGATGTTGCTTTTCCCGCGTAGCGTCCTGGATTTACCTGGGCGTAGGCGGGTGCGTGGTCTTTGGTTTTTGTTTTGTTTTTGTGGTGGTATTAGTTCTCATTCGTAGGCATTATATGTGACACTAGTGGTTGATTCAGTAACCTCGATCTGCAATTAATTGGGGTTATGCTTATCTGATCAGTTAATATATATTTTTTTTGATCTGTTTTTTTTTTTATATAATTATTATTTTTTTAAATCTTTTTTCCCTCTTTTTTTTTGTTATTTATCCTCGAGAGGAGGTCAAACCGACAGTGTCTGCGGCAGTCATTCAGGTTTTGGAGATCTGGGTTTTAGCAGATGTTGATAACCAAACATGTGAATGTGGGGGATCGGGGGGGGGGCTAAGGAGGTTTCAGTAGGAGGACTCTCCGCGGTCGCGCTATGTTTGTGTTAGGGTAATCAATGTAGTCGTTAAGTAAATTTTTGATAGATTGGTTAGGATGATCCGCCATGTCACTATAGAACTTCTTCGACAGTTTTATGACGTGATCAAGGATCGGGTTGAATATTATGGTCCTGTCACACATTTTATTTTGATTACAGTTTTTATTTCACTCAGAGGTATGTGTGACCCTATCTAGATGCTATAGATATCCTGGTTGGACAATAACTGAGACTGTACGCATAAAGAACCCTCTTGTTGTTATAGTACTTGAATGTTTCCACTGCTGATTTACTCATTGACCATACTTTTGAACGGTCGTACCAATTGTGAATTGAAGCTTAACTTGTCATCACTGTGCTGTGCTGTCAAGTCAATAAAACCTCATTTAAAATACATCCAAGACTTTGAACTTACAAAATTAATATCAAGTTTGAGGTCAAATAAAGTCTTAAATGCTGCGTGCAAGTTTTTAATTATAGACAAACAAGATGTGCAGACCTTAATGAAAATGTGTCAGGTTACTTCTTCTTTTTTTTATCATATTCACTCTCATGTGAAGCATACGGTTGCCACACGGCACCTTCATGTTTCCATGTCTCCTGCCAATTGATTTGCTTCCTCACATGCCAGAATCCCTCAGTTACGCTGTATGAATACATCCAAAAGTGTACCAGACAGTCCGTATTGAATTTAATGTGGCTCCAGCTATTCCTAGATGAATAGCGAGCTTTATCTTTGTGCTACCGCCATCCGGGATATGTATTAAAGGTATCTGAAGATGCCGACCCTCTCGATGATATGTCCCGCGCTGGTCAGGGTCCTATCAGAGTTGTGACAGGTTTGGTTACACATCACACTGGGGTCATGCATTTATTTTCAGACCAATGCGACCAGAGTTAGTTCTTAACCTATCGATAATCTCCTGGATGCTCTTAATAGATTTGTTGAATATGACAGTATCATCGGCATATTCAAGGTCACGCAGTCTCAATCAAGTGGAATTGACCTGCGAAGTCGAAGATAATAATAAACTGGAACATTGCAAACCACTCGGTATTTTACTCACCATTACGTAAGGCTATTTTTTTATTCATGTTCCGCTCCCAATGTGTAGTATGTATATGGCCTTCTAATGGAGGTATCTCAACAGAACCTCTCTTTTCCGAAGAGAGTAGTAGGGATAGAAGGATAAGGCTAAGACTTGACTAGTGACTAACTAATTGCTCTTGTTACACCCAGTTATCGAAGGATCGAAAGGGTGGGAGGGAATTTTTTAGACATCACGAACACCCATGCCTTCGGACAGAAATAGGTAAATCGATCGAAAAAAAGTTGTTCGTACTTGTACTCGAACCCGTGAAGACTGGCACGATAACCACAACGCTAACCGCTGCGCTATAGGATCTGACAACAAAAGAACGCACCTCTGTCTCACTCCAGTTGTGACCCCAAATCATTTGGTATTTGACTCACCTTTACGTAAGGTTAGTCAAGCTATTTTGCATATTTAATAACGGTGCATTTTACACTTAAGAGTATCTTTTGGTTGCCCATTTATGCATCCCATCTTTTGTCATATGTATAATTAATCACTTCTAAAATTGTTTTATTTCCAGCAATTTTCGTCCTCTCTCAGAAAGGTGCAACTTTAGTGAAGTATGAAGATTATACATTTTGTTTTCGATATCTGAAAGGAGTGAAAAAAAGATGGGGATGCTCCACACATATATCAAAAGGATGCCGAGCATTTTTGCATACTATTGAAAATGAAATTGTTAAAGTTTCAAATGTACATAACCACATGAATTTGAAAAGATTTTAATCTTTTCGATCCATCAAGTTTATGTTAATCAATATTTATGTATAATAGACCTTTATCCCTTTTTACACTGCTTAAAAAATGGAACATTTTTTTACACTTTTAGTTAAAAGTTAAATATTTTGAAAACTTACATTATAGATAATCCATTAACTAAATGAGAGTATTCGAATTGATAACATATATAAATATGCTTAAAAATTTAGTTGTTTCGAAGTAAAATAAAACACAACTGAAACAAGTAAACAAAATCAACGTAAAATCCAAATAATCAGTAATTTATAAAAGAAATATACAAAAATCAAATTCTAGATGGTAAAACATGTTAAAGATTTTTTTTTTATTACAATTATTATTAGAATAACAATATTAAAAGTATTTTATAATTAAGATTTTTGTGTATTTATACTTCATTAAACAACAGCACGATCAAACTCTTTTTTCTACTATATACAATTTTTATTTAACAATTTCAAAGTGGCTCTTGACTTTAAGTGCTGTCTACTGCTGCTTTCCACATATGTACATACTACATAAGAATACCTATTCAAAGGAGGTAACTGCCATGGGTATCTCTCTAAAAATACGATGATACTTACGAATGAACCTCATATATATTTTGATGTATCTGTATGTACGTCTATCTTATCAAATCTACGCACAGTGAATAGTGCATACAGATACACTAAAACTCACATTGTCTTTTTTTCTGAGCATCATGTAAGGAAGCGGCCACCAAACTTCGGATCCAACCCTCTCAAGATTTTCATCCGACCCTCCAAAAGTGTCCGATTTTTGCATACAAATAATTTATATAGTAAATATAAATTTTATAAAATTTCATGATTTGAATCATGCTATCGCCATCGCTATCACCAGCAATAGTTTTAAACTTAGCGAGTAAAGATTTATTTCTTATATAAACATGATACATTCATTTACTTAACGTCAGTTCAAGTTCATCCGTGCGCTTGAACGCCTGAAGATACCGAAAGGCGAAACCCGATTGTTAGTGAAAAAACTTATGTGAATGTACATAATTTGAACGATTCAAATTTAATATTGAAATTTCACCAAACACCTTCAGTTGAGATCTTAAATCTTTCTACATCATTCCTCATACATTTTTGTATCAAAATTTTTTTTTTTTATAAATAGTCATATTTTAAGTTGCATGTAAAAAAGACATCATCCCAGCACACAAATGAAATCGCAACTTTTACGAAAGTAGGTTTTTTTCAAATCATGTTTGAAAAAGGGATTACTTAAGTACGGTTGGTAAATAGTAATGTATGGTCAATGCTCATCCTTATATTATAATAAAATTGTCTGATTACTTTCAGTTCTCTAGATCACCGTTTCTCAATCAGGGTCTACGTGGAACAAACGATAACAAACAATAACAAGTCAAAACACTAAAGTGCCCAGGCTGAAAAAAAAGACAAATGAGATAACGCTCTAAAATTTTTGTCACTGACGCCTTGGGCGATATTGAACAATTATTGGCTTAAAATGCAATTTACTGAATTGTGTTGCCTAAGTTCTTTTGCCGATTATTGATCGATGTGTAAGCAGATATATATTATTATTCTGATTTGGTCCAAGTAAAAATATATTTTCCGTCTGAACCCGTAAGTTTTTAAAAATTCAATCCGGCCCATTCATCAAAAAAAATCCTAATGTACGGCATAGCACAGCATAACGCAGCGCATTGTATAAATTGAGAAAATGCTGACAGATGGCACTGTCATTTAATACCCATATACACCATTATCAAACCAGTAAGGGCTTAGTTGCACTATTCAAGCATTTCTTGTTTTTTTTTCTGATTTAACTTTTTTAACTTTTCAGCAACTTTTGTACGATCACAAAGAGGTGGAAATCTAATAATGCTTGGAAAATATACATTTGGTTTTCATTCTACGTATAGAGAAAAGCAAAGATGGACGTGCTCCACTCATTCTTATAAAGGATGTAAAGCGTTTTTGCAAACAATCGATACAGAAATTGTCAGAGCTTCAAACAATCATACTCACGAACCTCGCAAATATTACTGATCTATTTTTATTTTTATTCTTAACAAAGAACTTCCAAGAAGGCTAATGAATTGAAAACTGGTAGAAATATTATAATTATGATGTTATATACGTATATACATTCTTTGTAAAATAAATAAAATATTTTATTGCATAAAGCAATCTATCTCTGTATTTAATTTTAACCCTGCAATATGTAACAAAATATAACTTTATAATAATGAACAGTCCCAAAAGCAGTGACAGGCAATTTTCAAACCTCCCTACCTTCTAACCATTCATTTTTTCTAAACAATTATTTTTATTTTCTGACTGCAGTGGTTTTCAAAATGTTTGGGTTTCACACCAAAAAAAATCATGACACTGCAGTATAAGCTGTTTTATTGTTTTCGAAAGAACAAGTATATCTCAACGCATAGAAGTTTTCCGTGTACAAACTGTACTCGCTTTAGAAAACAATAGTACTTAGCAATTAACAACCAAGTCTCAGGCTACACCAATGGTTCACAAACTTATTTCCCCCGTGGACCCCTCAGCCCAGTATTTTATCCTTCGTGGACCCCCACCCCCAGGATGCATAATAGTGAAGTTTTCTATTTTTTTAAAATACAAACATGAGCACATTGTGATAGGGTTTTTTGTATAGTGGACAATTGTAAAAAAAAATATGTTAATTTTTTATTCTTATCATTAGTGATTTTTTTTTAATGAAAATGAACAAATCAAAACACAATCAAATTCTTACATAAAATAATAAAGTCTGTTAATGAGAGGGATGAACCTGATGCTCCGATATCAATTGGTCAATATTTGGGTTCAAATTCGTAAGGTACAGTCGTAAATCTCCACGTTCAGTGATTTGCAACCGATTTCTTTTTTTCGTAAGAAAATTAGTAACTGCACTAAAATCATTGCTGGTATGAAACTAGTAGAAACTTGCGCATGAACGTGAAGGATGGTAGGGAATTAATAGTGGATGTGAAACTTAAAATTTGCCAAATATATTTTGTTTAATAAATTTAAGAGATAGTTTACTTTGACCTATTTAAACCCACATTATTTTGATTAAATTTGATTCCATTGATTCCGGTCCGTGGACCCCCATTTTTTTTATTCTTGTCAGGGACCCCCTGGCAGTTCTCACGGACCCCCGGGGGTCCGTACGGACCACTTTGGGAACCTATGGGCTACACCAACCAAGAACACTCATAACAATTTTTTTAATGCATTGTTGCTGTGTTACGCTATTCCATATAAATCTGTACCAGGTAAAACTTTTATTAACCAACAGGAATGAAGAGATAAGCACTCAAATAAAACATCTTTTTGAAGTATTCCTGAAATCATGTTTTTGGTGTTTGAAGTGTTTAAATTTGTGACATGTCACCTTTATTTTTGTCTTAATTCAATTATCAATTCTAATTGTAATATTTTATTTTACTTTTCAGTAACTTTTGTTCGGTCACAAAGAGGCGCCAATTTGATATTGTATGAAAAATATAAATTTTGTCTTCAAACTAAGAATGGCCCCAAGCACCGTTGGATATGCTCCACACACTGTGGTAAAGGATGCAAGGCAGCTTTATACACAATTGACAATAAAATAGTTAACGGCTCCAATCTCCATAATCACAGACCCTCGAAAAGAAACTAAGAATATATAATAAATTATAAACAGAAACGTTTCATGATGTCAGGAAATTAATTACAGTCGAACTCGGTTATTACGATCACGGTTCTAGTGAAATCTCAGATGTAATGAGGAAACCTTCGTTAACATTTTAGTTTATGGGTTTCTCCATACATTTATTTACTTTTATAACGAGCTACTTCTCGGGCATACTGAGCAAAAATGTCATCAAAAATTTTCACGATCTCCAGAGCTCATGATATATTGGATAGCTTGTCGATTTTTTTAGCACAGAGTACTGAGGAAATTTAAGAACAATGAGAATGAAAATAATGAAACATGTATCAATTTTAAATTTTATAAGAAAAGTGGATTGACAGAAAAATGTAATACGTGTGTAAAGGATGTGTAAATAAATTCTTATTGTGTAATTTTGATGGATATGTTTGTAAGCATTTAAAAATACTTATTCTCTGATATAACGAGTAATGCTTGTAACGAGAAAATTCAGTCAGTTCCATCTTCCTCGTAATAAATAAGTTCGACTGTATATAAATAAATGAATATTTTTCTCTCATTAAAATTGTTTTATTTACTTTCCAAACATTTATCTAAAATACGACGAGTCAACAATATTGATAATTTTATCTCAACACAAACAGTTTTCTCTTGACATACATATGTCCATTTGCACGATGAAAAACAAGCACTCTTCACTACGGGTGACTTTGCTGTTTGCAAGAAATCAGTAGATGAAGATACATACTCCAGAGAAATGCATTGAATGTGAAAGTGAACTGAATTATTGCGGTGACATAATTTGAGCCAAGAATCCATTATGTTATTGCAATTTTATATTATATGAACTGAATGTTATGTAAGATGATGTGTGTTGTAAAGATGACAAAATATATTTGATATTACTGAATGTAAAAAATGTATTTTTATCAATTAATTGGCGTGTATGTATGAACTCGGAATTTATTTTTGAATTTTAGTGAATAAATCTCACCACTCTCATCCCTGTGAGAAAACAAGAGTACAGTTGAAGGGGAGCATATCCACACGCAAAGCCAACATGAAGAATAACATCGCCATGTCACTCTGTTTTAGTATTAGTACTTACCTTAATTGAGACTATTATTTGCAAAGACAGCTCATTCCAAAATAGTTAAAAAATGAAACTTGAATTTTATTTTGTAAAACAATATACATACATTTTAAAGGAGATTTTAGTTTTAAATTACTTGGGAATGATGTCAAGCCAGATTTGAGAATTATTACTTTTATTTAATAAGATCAGGAACGGTTTTTCTCATGACGAGCACTATAATGCCGATTCAGTGGTCCACTGGTTGTCAAGTCTTTTATTTATAGTTATTACTCACAGACCGGCCATTTATTGGCGCTATATTAAAATGCTAAAAATCAACCATAGCACCGGATATTATTTTTTTTTACCTTTTTAAATATTGCTTGGGTTTATAGTTTCATCCAATTCCTTATGTGATTAGAATGTGTCACTCCGAATTTATAAAATCTATGAAAATTTCGAGTCAACAGTTTTTTTTTTATTCAAAAAATATGATAAAAAGTAAAAATATCTAAAACTTCAATCTATTTTTATAAGAAATCAAGTTATTTAAATGAAATCGGTTAACTTTTGCTATTATAAATGAATATCAAATCAGAGCATATTTTTGGCGTGCTGTGCACGTCATCTGGGGTTGAAGGGTTAAGTGATGTGTTTATTATAATTTATATTAAATCACCAACATCAGGGAAGTCTTATTTATGAAAAGAGAAGTAAGTATTTCACAAACACCACTTACCATTTTTAAAATGACATAAATCATCATTTGAATGTACCTAACATTGGTTTGTTTTTATTTTTCAGCATGTTTTGTTATCTCACAGAGGGGCGCAACCCTACTTATGTATGACAACTTCAAGTTTAATTTTCATTCTGAATATAATTTAAAAAAAAGATGGAGGTGTTCTACTCATAACTCCAAAGGTTGCAAAGCCCATCTTTGTACAGTTGGCGATGACATAGTTAAAGTATTTGGGAAACACAACCATTGATTTATTTATTATGCAGATAGCAAAAGCACAATCTCTCGATAAATAAAATATTGATGACAAATTAACTCTTTACACTCAAGTATGGTTTTCCGTATTATTTAAATGTCGCCGTAGTGGCAGCATAAAAATATAGACTCATTTTTCAATATTGGTAATATTTAGACCACTCAGTTTTCAATATTATTTAACCAAAGATTGTATTAGCGCAAAATAATAATAATATTTTATGTAACATGATCGAGAAAGGAGAAATACATACAAATAATATTTTTTAAGTCAATATTCTTCATTTGGTGAATGTTTAACGAAATTAAATATTTTATTTGTAAAAACAGTTCATTTTTATTTTTTTGTATTTTTACATTAAATAAGCAGGACATCTTATGTCGAGCTTAAATTTATTTCATAAGTGTACGGTTATTAGTAAAGTGATGACAGTAAAAACTAGGAAAGTCATTTTTGAAAAATACCAGGGCTCAAGACGGACTTAATGCTCTTGCAATTTTTAGTGTAGGAAAGCAGTTAGTATCGTCAATATCACTTCATAACTTTTCCGGTTCTAAGCTCAAGAAATGCGACCCCAATACCCACATTTTCTTAAATAACTATTTTAATATGGGTGATACAATGTTTATAATTAAGGTATTCTTATATCATAGTTTTTTGGACCTTTTGTAGAAGAATATTCGATCGCTAGTTCCGTCTTTATTAAATAAAACAGAAAAGAAAAATTCAACTAAATAAAAAAAATCCTCAAAGTAGAACAAAAAACGGTTTAATGTGTACGAAGTTAAAGATAATAATTTATGTATCCTCGAATACTATTCTCAAAAAAAACACAATATCTTACTTACATTGATGCCTCATTTTATATAAGTTCTGGCAACATGAGAAGGTGTGATAAGCATTAAAGATAACAGAGAGATAAGTGGTCGCTCGTAAAATAGCATTTGCTAAATCTCATCAGTTGCGATTTCATAAGTGTGCTGAGATGACGTCTTTTTTACGCGCAACTTAAAATATGATTATTTATTAAAAAAACACGGATTTTTATAAAAAATGTATGAGGAATGATGCAGAGAGATATTTTAAAGCCCTTAGACTATTTTTTTTTTTGAAGTTCATAAGAATAAGGCCAATAATGAGGAAACTACTGGGGTCCCTAAACGACCCCCATCGGAAGAGAGGTATTTTTCTTGTCTCCGAGCCGCGAGTGTTAAAATGGATTTCTTACATAAATAGGTCGTTTTTTTTCACTAATATTCTTGTCACCAGCACTTACTGGTCTTAGTTAATGAGACAAACAGCAGTTGACCTGTACCTTCATAATGTTGGGATTTTTATTATTTTCAGCCAGTTTTGTGGTGTCTCAGAAAGGCGCAACGCTGATCAAGTATGGCTGCTATACCTTTTGTTTCCATTCTGCTAGCGGTTTGAAACGAAGATGGACATGTTCAACTCATTATACCAAAGGTTGCAGGGCCCATATGTATACGATCGACGAAGAAATAATTAAGATATCAAATAAACATAGCCATGATAATATAAAGAAAAATGAATCTTATATAAATTAAATGATAGGAATCCTTAATTACACAGAAAAAAATTGCAGGTCTAGATTGAGAAGCATATATTCAAAAAGTGATTTGTCACACAAATACAGAGCTTGGGAAATAATGATTTAAGTGTTGGAGATTGATTGATATCTACTACATCAAATTCTGGGGCTGGTGGAGCCGAGCTCCAATTTCCCTTTCATCTGGTGTAGCGTCCTGGATTTACCTGGGCGTAGGCGAGTGTGTGGTCTTTGGTTTGTTTTTGTGGTGGTATTAGTTCTCATTCGTAGGCATTAGTGTTGGAGAAATCAGGGTTTGCTTGAATGTGTCAACTTTATGATGTAATTTTTATAGGAAACAAAACTTTTTTGAACACTAATTGTGATTTCCATTCATAGATTTTATTATAGACTATCAGAACTGATATTAAATGGCATTTTCCAAAATTTGTAACAAATCACTTTTTGAATGTTTGCTCCTCGATTATAAAATGTCGGTGTACAATTGTTTTGTGTATTTACCAGGGCTGTAGGAGTCATGACAAAAACTCATAACTGATTATGGCATTTACGAATGGTTTGACTCTGATTTAAAAATTATGTAAAATATTATATTTAAAAAAAACATCGAGTCTCTTCGTATATTTTAATATCTGCTGAATGAACAAATCTGTGTGTTTAAATTTCATATTTAAAATGTTAAAATGGAATCGGAGTTGCTTTTTTTTTCACGACTCCGACTCCGACTCCATAGGCCTGATATTTACACCCCAACACGACACACTATTACTAAAAAACACCACATCTTGATAAAAAATGTGCGATTACAAAACTTACTACATTCAGTGTGAATGTGTTGAATTCAACTGCCTGGACTCTTTTGGGGAACAATAATAAGCCCTCACACGCTTCCTGATGTGTGAATTATTCATAAATTCTCATATGTGTATTTTATATCTGGTAGCAGTTTGAAATATATTTGTAGTATTATCAAAAATAAATCTCTGTTGTCTCTAGTCATAAGCATCTACAATTATTTGAACAAGTCGTTAAAAAAAATGTAACGCTAATTCCAATTTAAAATCATCAAATTGATTTGTTTCCTTCAATTCTTTAAAATTTGTGCTCTGAACATACAAGACGTTCTTATATATACTAAGGATAATAGATCAAAAATTTAGTATTGAATAACAAAAAGTAAAACAAGCATAAAGCGAGGAATTTCACCAAAACACAAGAAAAAAACACTTTACACAAAAACACAAATTAGTCTTTTTCGGTTCTTTGACTGATTAAAACGCCTTTGTATTTTTTTTGTGTTCAGTTTTGTGACAGTGGATGAAGCTGCCCTGAAATCTGAAATTGAAAAAAATCTTATGCTTACGATAAGAGAATTGTCCAATATAGTCGGTACTAAATGGTTCATTACACAGAAGTACCTGAAAAAGCTAGGGAAAATACGAAAAGAAGGAATTTGGGTGCCGCACGCGTTAAGTGATCGCAACTAAGCGCGTGCTAATTGCTGTAAGAAAAAGAGACTTTACTACCATTTCTTCAGAATCTGAACACGAAGATGAAAAGTGGGTGTTAAATATGAATGTATCGAGAAAAAATCTTAGACTAACAACCAGTTCCGACCCCTCGAGCTGGTTTGCACCCAAAAAAACTTATGCTTTGTGTTTGGTGGGATGCTAAAGGAATCATTTATCATAAAGTCTTAAAATATGGTAAAACTGTGACGGCACAAGTATACTGTGACCAATTAGACCAATTAAATGCAGCTTTAGCAAGAGAGAGACCGAGTCTGATGAATAGATACAACATCATCTGAAAAATACGTCACAACTTTTTACTACACCTAATATTTATTCTTGCAGCTAACACACTTATTCTATTTGTTCAATACGTACATACAAGGTCTTTTCGAGATATTCGAGGTCCTGAAATTTTTATATCCAATAAATTATATGGGAAAGAAAATATAAAATATGAATGCTTGTTTTTGTTTGTTTGTTACGTAGGCCCATTGGCCAATTCATTTATAATCATACAATAATTTTTTTAAGAGCTATCGACAACACATATTTAGCGTTGCCAGATTATGTTATCTTTCTTGGTTTTTTTCAGTGAATTTTGCAAGCTTTCTTGAAATAAAAATGTATGGAAATGCTCGATTTGTTGCATGCTTTCCGATGTTTTTTTAAATTTCAAAATTAAAGTCAATGAAATCGTGAGGTCCTGGCAACAAGCCTCTTCTTAGTAGGATAATTAATTATAACTTTATTCAATAAAATGTGTTTTAAAAAAAGTGTTGGAGTCACTAGGTCTTTTACAAATACAACTCTGATTCCTTAGTCATGAATTGAATGATTTATGTCGTGTTTTGTGCAATGTGGGTTAAATGTTTTATATGTAATATTTTGTGTTGATTTTAGCAGTTGGCTTCATTGAAAACCTCCTCTTTTTATGTGCTGATTAATGTTAAATTCATAAAAGAAATATTAGAAGAGATTTATTTAATTGTAATAATTGAAAAATTATAATATGCTTCTTTAAAAACTTTGGCATTTTTTAATACTAATTTTAAGAATGATGAATGTTCAATTCGTATGCATTCTGTTGTCTGAATTCTGTCTGAAAAGACGGCTTACCAATTTTGTTGCTGCAGAAGCAATGGAGATTTTCCTACCATTCATGTACATCAAAGTTTAGCAAAAAAAATAAAATAGTAACTGAGGCGCATAGGTCCGAATAACCATTCCCAATCAATATTTTTATTGATATTAAATAAATCTACTTAAAGTTGCAATATATGTACAGTAAACCTTGTTTGACAGTATCAAACATCTTGCTAGGTGGAGGAGGGTAAATACAGGTAAGTAGACACATACTTGAATGCCTCTTAATAAAAATGCTTTGTAGAAATTTTATTTATGCATATAACAAACTCTGGATATATCGCACCATGTTACGTGTTCTTTAATTCTTTAATCAAAGTTTCTACCTGTCTGCCCTACATAAGCAGCTTGACAGTCTTGACAGGTGATCCAATTTAATTTTCAAATAAAAAATTAACTTCCACAAAGTTATCGCCGAATCCATCAAAAAAGACAAAATTTTTGGTCAATTGATATGAATGTAGAATAATTAATTTAATATTAATCAGTAATTGTATTTATAAGGCCCTCTCGGTGACGAATACAGAGTTTGCATTATATTAACCTTTCTGTACACTTTTTCTGAGAATAATTTATGACCATATATATTTTTTTTGATTTCAGCAATTTTCGTACCTTCGAGGAAGGGTGGATGTCTCATAAAGTATCGCAACTACACATTTTGCTTACGTTCCCGAAATGGTTTAAAAAAGAGATGGACTTGCTCTACGCATTACAGTAAAGGCTGCAGAATCTACTTGCATACTATTTACGATCAAATAATCAAAGTGACAGGTGAACACAATCATTATCCCGCTTAATATGTGTAAAGATAATGTAATTCCAAACAGTTATCTCTAAATGGAAGCCTTTTTGAATGATTGGGCACATTTATATTTTATTTTAATACTCTCAATCAACATAGTACGGATTCGTTTGAGAATCAAATGTAATAAAACAGATATGTCGAAAACAAAAAGTGGGCTCGGTAAAATTCTGAAACAGTGAGACCGTAAAACAAAAATAATTTATTTCAGGGAAACCGTGATATTAATTGTTAATTTGATTAGTCAAACAACTTAAAAAAAGTGAAATATGAGTTAATTTGCAGTAAAATTTGAACTATCATGCTCAGTACTTAGAAAACTCAAAAAATGACAAAAAAAATAATAATGATGATAATCTACCGAAAAATTCAACAAAATTTTGATATTATATGGGTCAGATCAAGGATATTTCTAACTTTATTAATAAACTAAGTAACAAGCAGTTCTCTTTAGATAAATTGAAGATAAATTTCATTAGGAGTCCACATACAGTAAAACCCCCATTTACACTATTGTCGAGACCGTGTAATTGGGGGTAGTGTAATTGGGTGCGTGAATCTCATACAAAATTAGGGATTTGGTTTTTTTCCGCGGAAAACGCAAAACTAAGAGTTAAAACTTTCCCTTAGTTTTGCAAAAAAAAAATATGGACGAAATTTAGTTTTTGTAGTAGTAAATACCCTGCACACAGACAGACACCCAGTTATGCATTTATAGCCTGGCACGTGTTGAATACACAGACGCTAGCCAACATTTGACTGTATGCGCGGCACAGACGACCGTCTCTTAGTAACGACAATGGAATGCGACCGTGCAATTAGGGGATTTGCGGCGAATATTTCAAGCCAGCACACAGAACACATTGGGAGCAGACATGGTAAAAAAAAATATTTAACACCTGCCGATAAAATATAAAAAAACTTGAGCACAAATCAATTAATTATATTTGATTTATGGCGAGCATTTGATTATTGCTATCCCCATTATATCAAAATAGGATACTAGAAGATGTCTGACTGATGAACTGGACAGTAGATATATTGAAGTAATGCGGACAAGAGAGAGTCAGTTAAACCATTTTCCCTCTGTTCATTTTTTAAGAATACGATTACGACATTTTGTTGACGAACATGTCAAATCATTCTCTGGCACCTGCTAAAACTTGTGCAGTTTTGTAACCTCGCGTTAATTAACACATGCCAAGGAAACTGTTTGCGAGTCGTAACTGTTGGATTTAAGCATACGTGATATTAACATATTTGTCCCTATTTTTTTACATTTTACTGGTAAATAATCAGCAGTCTGTTGTATCAAGAACCATTATATTGAAGTTTTACTGTACTATCAGTCAAATTAAAAAAAATAGCCTTCTGAACTCTTAATTGTTTTTAAAATAATATCGTCATTAATGTACTTTCTAAATTTAAGAAATATGTTTTTTTAAAGTGTAATAATATGTATGTATAATTATTCAAATAATGACTTTTGAATATTTTTTAATAAACGTATCAGCTCTATCAATTTGATTTTGTTTGGGCTCAATTTAACATACTTGTAATAGATAAGTACCTTCTGATGTAATTTAGTAATTAATCTAAATTGTAAGAACGATTATATTTAAATATAATACATAATACAATTCAAGGGTTTTCTTATTTAAAGAAACTTAAACTGCGTAAATTGGATCACAATTGTCACAATAAGATATGTCACGTTTTGTTGACTTTCTACCCCCTATATAGTAATTATATATTATTGTCGTATTAAGCCATTTACTCTTTTTGTATCTACATCAAAAAATCAAAAATCATTCCAATCAAAAGTGTGTAACTTTATTTTTTTTCAAATTGTTAATTGGTAAAATAACTGCCAATACTCTTTTTACACGGGTGATACATTTCATGTGTAACATGCGTGCAAAAAGTTGTGTAAAAAAAGATAGAGGTAATATTGATAAATGAAAGATGGGTTCCATTCCATTACACTGTGTCATTTCAAAATCGAAAAAAAAACGGGTGTATAATTTTTCACAAAATATTTTCTTGCGTTTTGGTGACGTACTGGTGTTGACCGATTATTTACCAATCCATTTGACTCGTATAGTTGACACGGCAGGACGGTTATGGCGAGGATAAAAATCACGTATTGCGCAGAATGTTTTTTGAACGGAGCAGTGACTTAGGTAGTAAAATTTGATGATTTGCACATATTGTTCAAAGCTATAACTTTCGATGGTGATTTGCCGTACTCTACAACGTAACAATTGAAAACAAATTTGACATATGTCACTCTAACAACATGGCTGCTATAACCTAACAAATTTCAAGCATTCCTGACGAAATCTGCATCTGCCCCCCGAACCGCCATTTAGCACCTCTGTTTGTTTGTGCCCCCTCCGTCAACTCAAATGTTTTTTTTTTTGCTTATTAATGTTTCTGTTAATTTTTGGCTTGTATTATTAAAGAAACATTTGTATAACTGTAATCGTCGTTAAAAAGAATATATTAAAATGAATGCTAGTGATTTATTACAGTGCACAGTTATACTGTACTAATCATAAAATTGATTTTTAGCAATTTTCATCCGCTCGCGAAGAGGTGCTGAAAATATTAAGTATGGCGAGTATACGTTTTGTCTGGACAGACCTGGTTACAAAAAACGATGGAAATGTTCGACCCATAATAGCAAAGGATGCAAAGCGTTTATGCACACAATCGAAAATGAAATCATAAAAGTCTTCAATTGCCACTGTCATTGATTCCAATATTTTATGTAATACAAATTTGAAAGAGATAAATAATATGATAGTGTAATGTTCGTGATAGTGATCAACGTTCCCTCTAAGCTGCGTGCGTGCGCGACCACGCAGCAGTTGAGAAGCCCCCGTGCAATCCGAGTCGGCGCGCACTACAAGACAGTTATTCAATTAATATTTGATCGGTCTGCGCAGCCTTTGAAATTTCCGCGCAGCTAACCTCTTGTCTTAGAGGGAGCATTGATCGTGACTATGAAATATTTCGTTTATGCCAGGTCTCAAAAAACTACAGCCATTGGGCCACATGCGGCTTTCCAAACCCTAATTTATGTATGGGAAACATGAGGCCCTTAATTGTGTTTTTAAATGTAATTTTTGCTTCTAAAGCTTCGTTGCAGTATCACCAGATAACTTTACTTATTAACGGCGAAGTTAAGTTTCTCGGAGCGACTTTGGTTTGTTTGTTGTTGAAAAGGCAACCATATTTATTTTAATAAAATTAAAATAAAAACAAATCAAAAAATGTTTCGTGATATACCTACTCGAATATTCATAATACAATTCAGGGGAGGACAAGTTTCACACCTATAGGTGAGAAGGAAAACACACTAGAATTTTCAGACACATGGAGTATTTATATTGATTCAAAACATATTTACAAATTACCATAATAATTATTAACGAAATCTATATTTATACATTGCTTTGTGATAGTTGCAGCAAAATAATAGTATTAGAAGCCAATACTCCCACAAATGCTAAACAAAATGAAAAATCTAAATTGAATACATTGATTGCGCGTATGCTCATTT
This sequence comes from Himalopsyche anomala, assembly GCA_031772345.1. NCBI lineage: Eukaryota > Metazoa > Arthropoda > Insecta > Trichoptera > Rhyacophilidae > Himalopsyche > Himalopsyche anomala. The sequence continues at coordinate 10,183,469 of CM062836.1, read as the reverse complement.
TATTGTATGTGATTCGATTCAGAAATTTCTTCAAACAAGTTCGACTTTCTTCATCTGTAAAACAGAAATAATATATATATATATAATTAAACAAATATATTTTCATATTTCTTGTTATGGAACCCAAGACAACACGCGACCCGAGTACTACAAGGTTCTATGTGAAAAATTTTGACGAAACAAAAATAACATCATATACCAATGGTACTTGAAAAAGTACTATCTGGTAATCTTTGGATATTATAGCCAATCTAAGGTCGCTGATATTTGACGCTTTGGTTTATGCCAGAAACATTTTGATTTTGAAAAAAGTAACTCATTCCAAAAATATTTTAAATATTTTAATATATATAAATAATTTATTACAAATATTTTTTTCTATCGGAACTTATATTTCTTGTCAGTAAAAATAGTTCTCATTGGATTAAGAAATAAAATGTAAATTCTCAATGTAAATATTTAAAAATAATGCGCCACTAATTCGATTATAATATTACATACAAAGTATACCAAATAAACATTTTTTTTCATAGATCCAAATTGGTAGAAACAGGACAAAATATCATAAATACATACATATTCTGTAAATCTGCTTATTTTGCTTGTTCAAAGTAAATGTACACTGGGATTGATTTACAAGCAGCGCAACGAATTGTTGCCACATATGCTTTCTCCGACATTTAATATAATACTCTGGAATACTCTGGTTTTATTCAGACGTGGCAAATATACAGCTCTAATTGTTGACAAATTTGCTCAACGGTAACTAAAATAATATAATTTTTTTAAATGTGTTCGAAAAACTGGGGCCTCTTGGACTCTTCGCATATATTCGCGAGGCTAATATATTGGCCCCGTGGGATTAAATTGGTTAAAGTTTTGATTTAAATACAAATGTATCAAACATAAACAAGCCTTCAAATGCAAGTTTCTTAAAAGTAATGATGTAGAGACGAGTAAGTACCCTGATGAATGACGTGCGCAAATTCCTACAAATTTTAATATTATATAAGAAAAGACGCAATTGTTTTTTTTTCAATTCTTAACTGTATAACTACAAAATCGCGTAAGTAGGGGACTATTGTATATATATATGTGTTGGTATTTTCTGTTGGCAGTGTTACCCTGCTAGCAGTAGTATCAACTAGACACTTGATAACATATTTGATACTTGAGCATGTGCTATTAATAGTAGGTTGGCAAGTGCAGCTGTTCAGTGTCGCTGTTCTGGTATGGCTTGGTGAGAGTTCAGAGGCAGGGATTCCTAAACTTGGCGATGGTACAAGGATGAAGAAGAGCAGACAAAAATTATAGTACATACCCAGATTTCGATTGATTACTAATTTGCTAGTGATAATCTTTGTAGTTCTGGTTACAGTGTTTAAAATCTCTCCGATAATAAATAAGATAGAAAAATATGAAAAGTCGAATACTGCCCATATAGTTGTTGCAGCTATATCGGCAGGTGCCTGAAATTCAATAACTAGAATTAAACAAACATACATATGTAATTTATTAAAATAAGTAAGTATACCTGTGAAAATAAAAATCATTTGACACTTTCAATGTCAAAATTAATGATATGAGTTGATCATGAGATTGTTTTTTTTTTTACCGTTTTAACTGTCAAACATTTCATCGCTGTTTTTTTGTTTTTGCGTTGTTTGTTTTTATATTGGTTATCTTTGTTCGAATTTTGAATTTATCTGATAAACAAAAGGTAATTTGTTTTAAATAACACTGATCAGGCTATAAAATAAATTGTGTAGGGACTGCATAACAATTATTTACTTACGAGGACTATTCCTTTTCCAATCGTCATAAAGAAATGTATGAAATTGATGGTAGTGCTTATTGCCAAAATTGCTGAAAGCGGTGTCAAAAGTAACTGAAAGTGTAATAATTCAAAACTGTTATTAATTTCAATTTTAAAATACGTTGAAAGTTATTTTAAAACAAATATTATTTTGAAATGAGATACGCCCGCTGTGGTCTAGTTGGTTAGAGCTCACTCTACTGATCAGGCGGGTCTGGATTCTATCCTCAGTAAAGTCATTGTAAAATTAAGATTTTTAAAAATTTTAATTTGAGATCTAAGACGTGGGTGTTTGTGATGTCCAATTATTCTCCACAAGTAGATCTCGAGTGACTTAAAAATATATTATCATCGAATTTATCTCGTATGATCTTTCAGTTTCAAAATATTTGGCGCATTGGCATTAGCTGTAATGCCAAATATTTATTTTCAAATTAGAATAAAAAAGACAATCGAAGACGGCAAGGCAAAGATGCCAACACACCATTCGTTCAACAGATAGTATAACATAAGATAATAATAATTTGAAAGAAACTCTATTTATTGATTTGGCATTTACTTGGTAGAGCTCCATTTTAATATGGTAAAATATCAAGGTATTTTACCCTATTGAAAGAAACTTCTTTAGAATTGATGAAATAGGGAGGAAAAAGGTTATTTACAGATTTAAATAAGACCGGAATTTAAAAAAATATTGCCATGTCAAAACTGTCGAGCGGAATACATCAGTCAAGTAAGAAAATTTATCTCAGAACTAAAACACTAAAAATAGTCATATTTTTCAGTAATTGAGAGGCATCTTATAACAATTAATTATGATCTTAGTCAAAATTATCGAGGAAATACTATTGAATAAAAAATAATTATAGGTGCTTGGAGGAATTTCAATTTTGAATCGTAGAAATTTTGTCCTTTGCCATGTGTTTTGTCAATAACAACCCGGGCTTCGCCATTCAACATTTTCAGGTATTTCAGTACACAGATGAATTTAGTAGGGATCAATAACTTTCAATCTTAGTAATAATATTTTTTCTCAACTGTCCTTATATAAAAACGATAAAAACCTTGTATATACAGAATCAAGTTCATCCTTGTACTTGAATAACTGGCTTTAGACACAGGTGCTTTCACTTGCGTTTCAGTAAAATGTATGTTTTAAAATTAGCGAATGTTTGTGTAATTAAAGCGTTCTAAGAGATTTTTTTCATTCTAAAGCACATCGAGTAGTGTTTGTTCTGTAAAACAGTAAAGAACTCTTACAGACGTCATTACTGACATTTTTTTTCTTTCAAAGTATACGCAACCATCAATCAACTGACATGTGAATGTTGTAAAAAAATAGTTGAGCTAACGATTAAAATCATACCTGCAGGCAATAAGTTGAGTTCAAGATATCAATATTATTTGATATTTTTTCATGGACAATCATTAATCTTTTATATATTTTAGCTGTGGCCTTGTTTTCTCCTAATTTTCTACTATGTCTCTCTCCCATTAGTATATTAATAGTCCACATTGAGCGGTCGAATTCTGAGATCCAATAGAATTCGCATAGAAGTTTATTTAGCTGGTGTATTTGTTGGATTGTTATTAGTATTTTTGAGGTAAAGTGAGTTATATATAAGACATTCGAATACGAAAGAAGAAGAGTAACAAAATGACTGATTTTCATATAGAAACACATAAGATAGATAACTGATATTGTTGCTACTGTATCCAAAAAAATATGGATCATTTTTATTTTTCTGTTTTTATCTAGCATCAAAGCGTTTCTTATAAAATGTAGATTTTTCAAAAGTTGTATTGATTGTTTTTTGGTTCGAATATTCGTCACCATAGTCAAAACCATTGCTGTCGACTGTACAAAATATAATATCAAATAAGTTACTACCATACTGTTTACCATTTTTTTTGTATGTTTAGTTATTAAAAGTACAGAATTATATGACCAGCCAAAAATTGAGATTAAAATCCAAAAATATCTACAAAATGTTGCAAATTTGTTTTTATCCTCTTTGATTTTGAATTCAGAATTTTTGAATGTCACAAAAGCGAACAGTTGTTGAATAAATTTATACATTGTTAGTAGTGAATTTTTATATTACGTTACACGAAAAAGTCAGTTTCTTTCACGTCTAACCCTTTTTCACAGCCAATTTTACAGAAATATGACAATTACGCTTGCATAAAACTTTACTGCCGTGTTACTTCATTGAAAATTGTAGTTATACGTACAACGGACATGTAGCACTGTGCATTTATTTAAATACAGCTGACTAAAGTTGCATTTTGTATGGTTAACAATTAGGCTTGACAATTTTTATGCGGTAAAAAATATCAAAGTATCTAGTTCTATATTTTTTTTATAAAATTAGTTTATAGCTATTTCGGCGTTCGCCATTATAACAACTCTTGACAATTTTCCCCCAATTTTTGTTCCCCACATAAGAAATATGAACTTCGTGAGCGCACTGAAACTTTCAAAATGTACCTAGTACTGTAACTTAGAGTAATATACATATGAAAGAATAAATTTCATTTATTTTGTAAGAAACTATATTTCAATAATATTAACCCTTTGATTGCTGTACATGCACGGTAAAGTATTTTCTCATCTATTGCCATTCTCATATTTGTGATTGAATTATTATTATTTCTTCAGATATGTTTACTTCTTTTACCATTTAACGCGGTGGAAGGGCATTTCAATACCTTTTTTCTCAGCAATATTAATATTTAAAATGAATATTCAAAAAAAAAATCTTTTGAAATTTTTTGGCTGTATCTCGCACGTTGGGAAACACTGATCCCTTCGTGTTGGATCTTTCATTGAACCTTCTATTTCGTATTAAAAATCAAATACTTAAAGCAACTAGTTCTTGAAGAGATGAAACATAATTTTATACCCTTTTACTAATGTGCTGCGTTTTCTTGAAGTTACACTTTACAAAAAAGTTTCAAAAAACAGTCTTCTTATCGAAACGAAATTATGTTTTTCCACGTCAAAAGAGTCAATTGAAAAAGGGATGGTAGATAGAAAATATGTGTGGAGCTTGTACTTGCGTACTTGACCAAACATATTGACCTGAATTCCATCTCACGGGTCACTCCCACCATTCCAATCATAAAATTTACTGGGAAAAGCTAGAGTGATTGGTTAGCAACTAGTCCTGTCCTAGTCCTATCTTTCTATTCTTACTCTCTTCGAAAAAAAGAAAGATTGAGTAACTAAGTAACAAGCAGTTAAAGTAAAAAAACTTCTGCTGAAATAAATCAATTAGGAAGCCATATATGCTCCACATTGAGAACGGGCATGCATTAGAAGAAAAGCTTGAAAGAAGTGAGTTCGGGCATCTCTTTTTTTTTTTAAAAAAAAGCACTGCTATTATACACTATCAGTAATTTTTGGCTGTCACATTATTTTTATTATTTGAACAAAAGAATTTTATCAGTAATCATCAGGGCTATGGAGCTGGAGTCGGGAGTCGTGGAGTCAGGTGTTTTTTCGGTGGTGAAGTCGTAAAAATCTAAAGATATTGAAAAATTAATAGTATCTTCGTTATATTGATTAATGTCTAAAAGTCCCTCCCACCCTTCCAATTTGAAAATTAGTTAACCACCGGTCCTGTCAAAGCCTTATCCTTTTTATCCCTACTATCTTCGATAAAAAAAGAGGTTGACCAAATGATTATCAAGCAGTTCTCATAAATTAACTCATACTTAGATACCTCCATTAGGAGGCCATGCGCTTTACAAGGGGAGGGGACATGGTTAAAAAATATATATATATAAACGAAAAATTCTCATTTATATAAAAACAATAACTCACCATCAAAGGGTTAAGGCATCATTAATATAAGTAAAAAAAAAAACAATGTTTGAATTAAGTAATGCATGATTTATGATCCAGTACAAAATAATTGATTTTTCATTGAGTTTCAGACATATTAACTGATTAAAATGATAACAACTTAGTTGAGTGGAGAAAGAAAATATCTACTGGGAATAAATTCATTTAATTCTCGAACCAATATTCACTTCAATAGAGTACCGCCAGTTTACATAAATATTTTTGAAATATAAGTTACCAACACTTCTTTGGAATGATTAGTTTATGAGTTATTGTAAACATACTGGTACATTTCATTTACTGAAGTTGTTGTTAAATATTTGTATTATTTTTTAAGCAAGCCTCCAGAGTGGGTTTAGCAACTCGGCGCCTCAGTTATTGCACTCAAATAATTAATGTCCAAGAATTTCATTGCATTTTTTTCAATTACGTTATTTACCAACTTTTACCAGTACGATGACGATATTAACTTAATGACTACTCAAAATTTGCTGTTTGCAGAAATATTTAGGATAAAAAATATGTCACAATGTTAAATTTATTACAAAAGATGTTTTTTTAATACATACAACTCAGCTCAGTAATTTTATAATTATTTTGAAGAATATTTGTATTGTTTCAAAATTTACATTGTTGTTTTGTAGTGTAAATATTCTTTCTATATATTTTGTTGTGATAACTGTATAAGAAGTATAGTATACGATGCGAAAGCTCCCATGAAAGCGTAGAAAAATGAAAAATTCAAATCAAACATGTTCATTGCTCTTATGGTGAGTTTTCTGTTACACAATTGTTTCAAAAACGTTAGTAACTTCGAATGGCTGTATGCATCTGGAATGAAATATGAAATAGAGAATCATTCAATTCATAAAAACAATTTACATAATTAAAAATAAAAATCTGAATATCAATTATTATATTAGACACAGTGGTCAAGGGGCCTTTGGCTTCCATGTTGGACATCAACGGATTCGAATCCTAGTACAAACAGCACAATTTTTGTAAGAAGGCGTGGATGTTTTTGATGTCTAAAAATTCCTCCCCACCATTCCGATTCTAAAATAACAGGGCATAGTTAGAGTGATTAGCCAACAGCTAGTCCTGGCTTAGCCTGGTATCTTTTCTATACCTCACTCTCTTCATACATGCGGGAGGTTGAGTAATAACTGTCTATTAAAAAGTCCTCGTAGAAAAAAAGATGTTTTTTTAGAGGTTTGTTTTTCGAATTAGCAACACTTTTTCAGCAATAACCAATTTGACAGCTTACAGTTGATTTGTGCTTAGTTTAGTTTTCCATTTCACCATGAATGTACTTACGCAAAAACAACGCTTGCAAATTGTGCAAATTATTTTTTTAAATCGTGGTTCAGTTAGATTCTGAACAAAATCACAGTTTTGTTTAGTAATGAGACTCATTTTTGGTTGAATAGCTACATCGCCAAGCAAAATTATTGTATTTGGAGTGGAGAAAATCCACAATCCATTATTGAGACGTCAATCCATCCATAAAAAGTCACTGTGTGTTTCATGAACTAGTGGAATCATTGGTCCATATTTATATGCCAGCCAAAATGCTACAGGCAATGGAAAGCGCTGTTAAACCATGATTACTGACATTTTCATTCCCCAATTGAATGGCATTAATGTGAGAAGATGTGGCTTAACAAGATTGCATAATATGTTACAGCGCACGCCACAAACAATTATTGAAGAAAACATTCGGTGAGCGCATAAATTCGCTTAACTGACTTGTGAATCGCCTCCAAGATTCTGTGATCAAACGTGTGAATGCATTATTTTCTGTAGGGATTTTATGTAAAGTTGCTGGTCTACGCTTGTAAACCAGATATGGTAGACTTCTTTACATTAACCGCATTATTGCCAACTAGTAACCTCAGCTGCTACAAAAAGTGGTAGGAAATTGTACTTACAGATTGCGCATTCTTTAAGCGGCGCCCTTATTTCCGAAATCATTTTTATATTTTATACAACATTTATCGCATAAAATTAATTTTCCAATAAAGCCAATACCAATGCCTATATCTTCTATATCTCTAAAAAACACTAAATTTAAAGAATTGTCAATCAATACCTTACAAGTGATTGATGTCATTCTTGAATGCTTTTATTATAACATATTTTTTGTATTTCCTGTTTAATAGTATAATAAAATTTTAGATTCTTACCTAAGTTTTGCTTGATCATCAATTTGCTGACGATTACTTTGGTAAACTTGTTCAAAGTTTGCAAATACTCTCCGACAATGAACAGGATGAAAAAAAATAGTATATCCATCAGAATCCACAAAAAAATTACCAGTAAGGCAAAAAAATGCTGAAATAAATATTACATATCGCATGCTTAATAATATACGGGCGTATCTAGAGTTTCAATGTTATGAGATATGGCATTTTTATTGAAATGTACATTTTTGGGAAAAAGGACTGAATTAAAATGTAAAAATGTAAAATATTTTCAACAATCCTCGTCGTCAAAGATGTACATTTTAGTTAAGCTGTATAATTTACAAAAAAATCTAGATACGACTCGTATGTTATTAAGCATGCGATATTATCTTTTTTTTTCTTCGATACTATATTTTCCAAAATCTATTTAAAGCATCCACGCTTGAAGGGTTAATAAGCAATTGCTAAGTATAATTTTTATATAATATAAACAATAAATTCAGATCTAAAAGGGTTTATTTATGATTTATGAAACTATCTTTTAAAACAAGGTGTTTTTAAAAAGAAATACATAACAAAGTTTCAAAAGAAATCAAATATTTTGGCATAATTATCCATCAATTCATTATTCTAATGTTAAAAGAAACATTTTATTCCTTATTTATAAGGCTTACAGGATTCATTAACTTTCTTGAATATTGCATGCTATTATTTTTACATCAAACTTACATTATTATTTGGCATTTTGGCATTTGTGTGTGTCATATTATAGTTAATCATGTTAATGGTGACTGCTGTAGCCAAAAACGTATGAAAGGACATCAACAGCAACTAAAAATTAAATTCAAAATAATTCATAAATGTAATCCTATTTTCCCAATCAAGTTAAGCTAATAGTTGAGCATCTCAGCAGAAGACGTTCATCAAGAACCAGTCACTATTCAGTGACCTGACCTTTCTTTTTTGGAGGCTGATCACATATTCATTGATCACTTTTAAGGTGTTCACTGTCAAAACTTGGTGGAATGGCATTATAATAAAAATAATAAAAGGTTTTTAGTACTTTTTCCACTTAAAAAATTATTTGATCAGGACCGGTTTCGCTCCTCGCGAGCATTATCAACTGATAAGGAAAATAAATTAAACAGTGCTATTTACACAAGTTAAATTGAAATAAACGGTGTAAGCAATTACTAACAATTAGAAGGATTTACAAATTACATTATAATTACACAAAATTAAAATTAAAATGCTTAACACCTATAACATACAATAAAAAATCATCAATAATAAGTGGCAAATGATATCAATTATAAACACAATTAAAATTTGGGAAATTTTAGACAAAATTAAACTACATATTCATTGTTAGATTGTAAAATCATTTTTTAAAATGTCATAAGGATTGCAATACCGGACAAATATATCAATACTGATATTTCGATATTCGACGTTGAATTCAAGTATTTCAAAAAAATCAGCCATATTAAGATAAAATGTGACCAGTGTTCTTTGCAACAATACCTGCTCGGAGCCAGACTACCTCCTAACGACCGCGGGGCAGAACATCGAGAGGGTCGATGACTTCAGGTATTTGGGGGTACTTATTACGGGAGATGGCAATCTGCGTAAAGAGAGATTGGGGATAGCTAGAGCAACTTTCAATTCACTGTGGAAAGTTTGGGACCATGGCTGTACTCAGTCAAAATCAAGTGCCTCCTGTTTAACGCATGCATTCTGACAGTGCTGCTTTATGGTTGCGAGTCATGGCACCTTACAAAAGCACAGAGTAAGTAGGGTTTATACAAAAACCGACTTTTGAAAAAATCGGTTGTTGAATGTCAATATTGTTCGAAAACCGGTTTTATTAATTAAAATAGCGAGAAAAAGTTATTTTTTTTATGTTGTTTATTTATATAAATACATAATATGGCACAACAAGAAATTATTTGGTGTTACGCTTACTAGAAAATATGATTTAAGAAAACACAAAGCATCTATTTATCGTTCCACTGATCGTTCCACTGATCGTTCACTTTCGCTGGGTAATGATGTGGGGTATATGGTCTTAAAGTCATCAAATAAAAGATCCAATTTTTTTGCCTTTTGTTTATAGACTCGTCTCGGCACAACCGGTTTTCGAATGTCACAAATTTAGCAAAAAAACCGACAAGCTCTATTAGTGAGTGTTCAATACAGTACTTTTACAGTTTTTTTTAAAGACATTTATTTGGTGTGCCGCGGAACAAATCCCATTCACCAGTGTGCCGTGAAGTAAAAAAGTTTGGCAAACATTGATATAACGTTTACAAAATACAGTTGAGTATATTTACAAATGAAATTATAATGTTAGAAGGGCCAAAGTAAATCACTTGCTATACCTGAGTGAACTTAAAACTATATTTTGTAGATCCCTGTGATACTAAGCCCCCAATATATATATATTTTTTTGTTCATGTCATTTTCTGCTCCTCTAAGCTATCTTTAGCAATCTAAAAACAAGTTTACTACTTTTTCACTAAATTATCCAAGAAATTGTCTGCCCGAATCATTTTTAACAGCAATATTAAAGATTTGAATAAATAAAATGTTAATCTTAAAAGAGCTTACCTGATTGCAATAAATACAGTTTATAAGCTCCACATTACGACAAATAATATTGTTAATGCGAACAATATTGTCAAATTTTTCCCCAATCATCAACTGACCATTAGTTGCATAGTTATCGTTAAGTATTGAGGAATCCGATTGAAATATTATTAGTATATTAAAAAATGAATATTCTTTCTCAGGGTATGAAATGCATTCACAGATTTTTGTGTTCAAATTTATAATCTGAAAACATGTTTCCATTGTTTTCTTAAAAAATTGTATCACCACTACCAAATTATTTAACGCAATGAGCAGCGTAAAAGTATGCCTAAATGCAAACTTAAAGTGTAACACATTGAACAAAACAATTAACGTAACAGTTGTTAAGAGAAAGTTTTCAAATTTATTAATTAAAGATTTATCTTCGTGTGGCAATAATTCTAAGTTATTAATCCGAAATTGATTTTTGAGAAATTTAACATGTAATTTTACATTTGAAGTAAATTCTAAAATTAACATTGAAACAAACAATGTAACACGACTTGCGACTACTGTCACATGAGACGCCGACATACTTCCAGGTAACACTGTAGTTGTCTTGTTTGATTGATGAAATTCATGAAACAAAACAAAAAAATTGCCAACCGAAAGAATAATTAAGATAACTCTGTAACATCTAAACCAAAGACTTTTGTTTTGATGAATTCTGTTTTCCCTTGTTACTTTGTACGTAACTATACCGCACAAGTGCAAAATTATATTTTTCAAGATCATTACGATACCAAGATAAAGTAATATTCATTTGTTAATTCAAATATGAAAAATAAACCATTCACTTTCTAATTAAATTACGCTTTTCATTACAAATTTTCTTTTACTTGATGGCTGCCACAGACGAGATATTTCATAAAAATTTTCGTGCTTAACACACCAGTTACTCCTCAACTCGTCAATAACTAATAAAATTAATAATTGTAAATTATAGCGGGTGTGCTAGGTAATTACGTACTTTTTTAATGACAGCTAAAAGGATAAATAAAACAAGAACATTGCGTGACAGGCTTTATTGTCATGTAAAAATTATTAATCAATTACAACATAAAATATGTCTCATTTTACCTATAATGATGTCGATTGGTATTAACCCTTCGAGTAGTGAGCTATTTTATATTTTTACTATTTCTGCACTCAGGAATATAAAAAAATGTTCATTTACATAAAATAATAAAAATCACCGATATATGTGTGTGGTATCCATATCTAAAGAAATAATAATAATACAATAAAAATTTTGAGAATGGCAATAGGTAATAAATATATGACAAAACTTGGATGTATATTTTTTAAAATCTATCTCCACTCCCATATGACCTCTTAATAGAGTTATCTCAACAAAAGTTTTTATAAGATAACTGCTTGTTACTTATAAAATTTATTGTTTAACCTCTTTTTTTAGTATGGGGATAGGAAAGATAGGGCTAAGACAGGACTAGTGGTTAGCGCTGATCGCTCTTGCTACATCCCGTTTTTTGAAAAAGTAAAGTTTTTAGACATCACATACATCCATACCTTGATAAAAAGTTGTTTTTAAGGAATGTGGATGACATAGTCTACTTGTATGGGCAAATGCCCTATATATTTATCTATTGTCAGCAATATAGAAATGTAACTTAAAATAATAGTGATGTTTAATCAGTTTAATATTGGTTCATTCCCATAAATATTGCTTATCCAATACAAAATCAGAATTTTGTTGTTTCGTTTCCATTTTAAAATTAATATACCTTTTATGGTCATTTTCAATGCGTGCTTGCTTATTATGATGAAACTCAAATAGTTTCGTACTCCAACAGTATTTTTAATATTATTCAGAATAAGAGTGAAGTTACATGTACGTATTTCGCAGACCGGTGTCAATCAGATATATACATTTACGTACAGTCAGTTCTCAACTTACGACTATTCACGGACCAGCAATAAACTTTTGCGGACCGGTGCCGGTCCGCGGACCGCTGTTTGAAGAACACTGCCCTACACAACAAACCGACAAAAATAATTATATCAACTAGTCTAATTATAATAATTTAAGATTTCGACTGAAGGTGCTTGGTGGAATTTCAATATTAAATTTGAATCATTCAAATTATGTACACTCCCACAGATTTTGTCACTAACGACCCGGGTTTCGCCTTTCGGCATCTTCAGGCGTTCAAGCGCACGGATGAACTTGAACTGACGCTTAGTAAATGGATGTTTCGTGTTTATATATTAAATAAATGTATCACTGAGTTTAAAGCCATCGCTGGCGAAAAAGGGTAAGCTCATGGGAATTCCCAAAGATTTGAGTAGTGAGTGGTTTTTAGAATTATATTTATTTGTTTGTCGGCAAAGGTTTTATGATATTATTTATGATATTAACGATTTTGAACGAGATATTAGGCCTTCCTGGGTCTCCGCTTCTATACCCTATATAAATAATATCATAAATAATATCATAAAACCTTTGCCGACAAACAAATAAATATAATTCTAAAAACCACTCACTACTCAAATCTTTGGGAATTCCCATGAGCTTACCCTTTTTCGCCAGCGATGGCTTTAAACTCAGTGATACATTTATTTAATATATAAACACGAAACATCCATTTACTAAACGTCAGTTCAAGTTCATCCGTGCGCTTGAACGCCTGAAGATGCCGAAAGGCGAAACCCGGGTCGTTAGTGACAAAATCTGTGGGAGTGTACATAATTTGAATGATTCAAATTTAGTCTAATTATATTGAAAGTCTTCACCCTAAACAAGAATTGAATTCTTGTTTATGGAAAATTCACAGTGAGTATTCATAATGTGGTTTACTTAATTGTTTTTAACCACACAGTGCCTTCAATTGACACAAATTTAAGTAAGGCAGTGCCATGATGAATTGCTTGTTGGGATGGGAATATATAGCTTGACCCTGACCTATCAAAATTTAGTGACATTCTGTTTTGAGAGAACAAATTTAATACAGTTAATGAACATTTGTATCTGCAAACAAGTCAAAAAACTGAATTGTACAAATGATTTTTTTATTCATTCAATGAAAAACTTACAGCACATTTCGAAATTCAATCCATAGTGTAAACTTTTTCTTACATTGATGCATCATACAACGCTTTTGTACTGCTTTCTAACTACCATGAAAAAAAATGTAATGGATTAATTAGTAATGAAGAAACTGTTTGAGAGCAGGTGTTTTGATGAGATTTGTTTGTTCTTTCAGTTTCGTACGAAAAGTCATCAAAAGGAAACATGCTGATTCGCATAGGCGAGTTCACATTTTCGAGGCATTTGGTTGGACCGAATGGTAAAATTGCCTGGCGCTGTTCCACTCATCACTCCAAGTGCTGCAAGGCCAGGATACACACTCGCGGGAACAGAATTATTTTTGTAAAGAACAGCCATGACCACGACGAGTTCACAAACTACGTGTGGAGTGAGTCTAATTTATTTTAAGATCACTTGACTGCATTATTTTAATATTCAAGAGGAACTCGTAATACGACAGTATTTGATACTGCGAAAATTTCTTTTTGTGAAATCCACTGAAAACAAGAACCAAAATTATATTTGTAGGTTAAAAATAATAGCGAAGGGGAAACATGAGGAAGACGATAATAAAAACTTATTTAAGTGTGGGCATGTAGGATTTAAAGTATCAGTTAATGACTGCGTTATAATTTCATATTTCAATAACGACCACTTGAAATGGGAGAGAAAAAGTCACAAACATTCTCAGTAAAAATCGTCGCTATACCGGCCAGAAGGCGATAAGTCAAAAACCTTGTTTTTAAGATAATTGTCATTTTCGATAATCATTAAATTTTAATAATCTATTTATACACTATAACTATTACTTATCATATTTGTTTTTTCAGAAGACAGCATGTTATAATATAATATCTGCATTCATAATTCAACAGTCGGTTTTTGACTTATCGCCTTCTACCTACGAAACTGTGGCACGGATCTTCAAACATATCGATTGGTCCACATGTTTTGCTCTTCCTCTTGGTGAAGAATTAATGATTATGCTCCAAGTTAGTGCCTATGATGGTGTCCTCAACAACCACAACATGTGCTTTGCAGCCTCTGCCATTTGAGCATTGCCATCTCTGTTTACCGTGCATCGACGTTCTATGATAACTGAACGTATACTCGTTTAAAAGCAACATTTTTCTTCCAAATCGTGACAGAATGAAATTTGCTAAAAAGAAATAATAAAGATAAAGTTTTTAATCTCATATAAAAATGAATAATAATGAATGGAGTGGTTGAATTGTTTGCTGTTGCAATAAACTATAAAATCAGCAAAAAAAAAACAGTCAAGATGAAATTTGAATCGTTCAAACTATGTACATTCTCATAGATTTTTGTCACTAACGACCCGGGTTTCGCCTTTCGGCATCTTCAGGCGTTCACCAAGCACCTTCAGTCGAAATCTTAAATTAGTCAAGATGAATTTCAGAGCTAAAGTGTGTATTACAGTGACATCTATTTTTCATCAAATGGTTCATTTCAATTTAAATGATTTATTGTATTTTATATACGCCTACATTTTTACCTTTTTCTACAGTACAAATACATTATAGGATTTCTGTTTAATTTTTTTTACTATAGATTATGTATGAATGTACTTTTTTCATTACATTTTTTTTGTTGTTTTATCTATATGTATGTTACACCGAATCGGTGAAATTGCCTATTTCACGCAGTCGGCAGACATTTTGCTGAATGCGTGAAATCGGTAAGCCCGTTGCCTATTTCACGCATTCGGTAAAATTTCTGCCGACTGCGTGAATTCGGCATAAAATCTTTTGCTTATTTCATGCATTCAGCAGGTAGATTCATAGAAACTTTGTAGGTTGTCTATGATCACAGCGCTCTGGCGGTGTTTTTTGCAACTAAACCAAATGTCATTTCATAGCATATAAAAGCATATTGTTAATTAATTACAATGTCGTTCATCTCCATACAACTTGCAAATAAGTTAAAACTGTAATATGATAGTCAGCACTCGTCGACATCAACTCATCGGGCGTCATTTTAGAGATCTATTTTCGACTTTGGAATGTCTCCCTTTGTGACAGTTGTCAAAATAAACCATAGACCATAATAAGTTATATTGGAACTATCTATGGTATAAGAATAAGCTGTCACAGTGATGATAAAATAATTATATTTTAATTGTAGAAAGCTTATAAAAATTAGAAATTAAATTTACTCGCATTTTTGCATCCAATAAAATCAAATAACGTTCGTTCGGACACAGCACTGTACAACATAACCTCAACGGGTGACGTTTCTATAATGTACAAGCTGTAAGCCCGTTGCCCTCAACGGGGTGATTTTTTTGCATTTTTGATAAATCAAATATTTACTGGCGTGGAAAATCAAATGCAAACTTATTTATTGAATAAGCCAGAAGGTTTTAGCTTAATTAATTCTCTAAATGGTTTTTAAGAATACACCCAGACCTCTTTAAGAATTAAAATAATTGGGGTTGTAAAAAAATACGCAAATATCGGAAAACGTGAATTCTGGACGTGCTTAAACAGGATTTCACTGTAAATAATAAAAAATTACAACTGAACCAAATTTAAATTAAGAAACAAAAATTCGACCCATGGTAAAAAGAAATGTTATGATATTTTTATTAACAAAAGAATAGTGTGTCATTCCACTATGACAGTAACAAGACAGTGGAGAATGTCGACTAATAAAATATTGAGAAACCGTGTTACATAATATGTATATGATTTTTGTCATCCTATAATTATTATAGGATGACAAAAATCATAAAAACAGAGGGCGGGGGTGTTGACTCTAAAAATTTTGAGAATCCGTATCACATATAGGATAATCGAAATTAATTGCAAATTTTATCCAGATGTATGAAAAATATTCAAAATATATTCTCACACAATTATAATCTCACATAAAATTATATTTATAATATATTTTATCTAGTATGGAAGACAGTCAAAATATATAAAAATCAAATGCAATTTTTCAATAAAAAATCAATTGCACATTTTATCCAAATGTATGAAAAAAAGCAAAATATTATTCTATGATAAATCCATATCACAATTCAAACATTATTAATGTATTAAAGAATTCAAAAAGATTTACAAGGTCAGACGTGAAAAGATTTAATCATTATGATTCAATTGATCAAATCAGCTCCAAAGAATATTGCTCTCACTCGACTCACATGATCCAACGATTCATTTCGATAGCCCTATAATCATAGTTTACAATAATCGAATTAAAGTCTTTGATTATTCGAAAATTTTCGAATATTATGATCCATGGTGATAGAATACTTCAGCTCTACACCAAGAAATATCGATTTTTCAAACGGGAAGATATCAGAACATTCACGCGCGGCTTAAAATAATCCGCTCTCATTGGATAGAACGACATTTCGAAAATGTGCTATTCAAAATACCGTTATCATTAGGCGAATTCCATGGCAAGATTCGCATTAAGCGTTATTAATAATATGAAGATTGGCCCTTTTAGTTAGTTCGTGAAAAATGGTTGGAACATGGTATAATCTATATATATGGTATATATAGATATGGTATATAATCTTTTCAAAACGCGTCATCATTCTGCATTCACAATCAAAAACAATAATGACAATATTACAGCCAAGCTAAATTTGACTTCTGTGTCAAAATTATTTTTTCAACTGTCATGTTGACAGTTAAAGAATTTATACACTAACCATAGACAATAATTATACACCCTGGCGAATTCACTCAGTCGGCAGAAATATTACCGAATGCGTGCAATAGGCAACGGGCTTGCCGAATTCACGCATTCAGCAAAATTTCTGCCGACTCCGTGAAATAGGCAATTTCACCGATTCGGTGTAACATGTATACTAAAACAAATGCTCAGCTCTTTAAGCATAATGATTATGTGGTTTCTTTTTCTTTTTCTAAAGCCAATTTTTTAACAGATTTGTGATTATCTATTCAACTTCCTGTAATTCTGAAAGTATATGTTTGTGTATATTTCAAACCAGTAGTTTTAATTGATTGAAAATAAAGTTTTTAGGAAAAACAGGTGTTTTATTTTTCTTAATTAACCTTCGGGTAGCTGTGGGGTGAATTCGCATTGCAAAGTTCTTCTTATTTCAACCATTCACTAAATACTAATAATATATAGTTGAGATGTTTATTGTAATCTACAAAGATACCTCAATCTAATACAATGCAAATATTACGCAAATTTGTCTGGGGTCACTTCGTACCCCATCTTTTTTTGATGTTTCGGTACTCGAGTGTTAATATTTTCAATCTCTGAAGCAAAATGTAATCAAATGTCTATTTGATCTTTGATTTTACCCTTAGATCAGTGATGTGCTGCTATGGGTTCGCACCGGCTCTGTCGAGTCGGTTGCTAAAATAATTTTGGTTCGGAGAGCTGGTTGTTAGAGTAGAGTTTTTTTTTCACTATCGTAATTCCGAGATCGACTTCCACACCATTCATAAAGTCATGACTCAGATGTCATTATCACACAGTATGTGATAGAAGAATAAGACCTGTCACGGTTAAAGTTTTTAATGAAAATCAACACTATTTGGAATAAATATATATTGTGTATAAATTATTATGTAAGTAATGTAAATAAATAATTTTGTAATGTATATATTTTTTTAATTTGAATAAAAAAATGTAAAAAATTTGGTGGTTGGTGTTTACCAATCTGCGAGTCGGTTGATAGGATTTTAGCAGCACATAACTGCCTTAGATCCATTCACTACACCAGGGATGGAGAACCTATGGCACGCGTGCCCGAAGTGGCACGCTTGAGAATTTGGATGGCACGCGAACGATTTCCAAGTTCAAAAAAAAAATTCAATAAAAATAATAAAAGATTTTTAGTACTTTTTCCACTTAAAAAATTTATTTGATCAGAACCGGTTTCGCTCCTCACGAGCATTATCAACTGATCTAGTGATACTGATAAAAGTGAAAAAAATTCAAGTTTAAAAAATTAAAATTTTGATTAAATAATCTTTGAATTATTAATTTATTCCGTTTTATTAATTTTCAAATGTTGTAATTGTAATTCTTAAGCTTGTAAATAAAATTCAGATTTTTTTTTTTTAATATTTTCTATTTTGTTTTCTATTTTTTTACTGCTTGGGCACGCCACACAATCGGGAAATAATTTTTGAGGACTTTTGGCACACGGACCCAAAAAGGTTCGCCATCCCAGCACTACACCCTATTGTCGTCCATTGACAGGTGGTGATACACCAGGAGGTAGAATTATTGTGCAAGCCTGTCCTTATTTTCATATAGGGTTTATACGAAAACTGACGAAAAAAAATCCTGTGTACTTTTATGTATCCATTAGCTAGCTGTTATATGAATTTAAGTTACTGAGATTTTTTTTGTAATAGAAACTATTCTAATAATTCTATATTCTTTCTAGCCGTCTTCGTCAATTCTTTTCGAGGTGGGAAGTTGCTCCTATATAAGAAATACACATACAGCAAGCACAATATTTCAAAGTCTGGAAAGGTGTCATGGAAATGTTCCAGATACTTCACGAATGGATGTCACGCCCGACTACATACTTACAACGATTCCATTATAACCATTCTAAGCGGTGTTCACAATCATTCTCATCATAAAAATTATTATCCAAATGGATATTTTAGTTGAGTCTTAACAGCTTGAAATTGACAGGGAATCTACAATATTGCAAAAATGCAGAGTTTTTAAAAATTATATTTTCATTTATAACCCTCCAAAATAAATGACAGTAGAACCTCTACATAAAGAACTAATGTAAATGAGAAGGTGTCTGTTGAAGCCCGAAAGCTTAATTAATATTTGCAAATACATCACATGTTAAAACAAATTTGTTTTTTTCCATATTGCTCACGTATCTAGACTCATCGGTCACGTATGGCGCCTATTGTAACGCCGCCTACGGCGTTAATTGTGGACCAGCGCATAACAGTTTTATATTTTTTTTACATTTCACCACATATTT
The DNA here is from genome assembly GCA_031772345.1 of Himalopsyche anomala. Taxonomy (NCBI): domain Eukaryota; kingdom Metazoa; phylum Arthropoda; class Insecta; order Trichoptera; family Rhyacophilidae; genus Himalopsyche; species Himalopsyche anomala. The sequence continues at coordinate 10,163,960 of CM062836.1, read as the reverse complement.
TGTCTGTTATATTCAAAGTTCGTTTTATCGAGATCCTACTGTATTGTTATTTGATGGCACTACAGTTTAAGTCCTGCACCGGTCTAGTTTCACGACTAGGTTTAGTCTAGTCAGCACCTCAACACCTCTTTTCCAATTGGAGATTATTAGAATACTACCCTCATATTTCATCATCCTCCCTTAGCATCTCCGTCTTTCCCTTTAGTCTCTTGAGGTCCTTTCGATGATTATTTTTAAGTAACACAAAAAATTGTATGAATACATAAATATATCTTTAAAATACACAAATATATTTTAATAAAAAAAAAATATTAACTCTTTTTAAGGACATAAGCCGCATAAAAGTCACAATTACTTAAAGTCGTTATGAACAGACGATAGAAATCAGCTAAAAGAGAAGAAATTGCACTAGAAAACGGTAAGAGTTTACCGTTTTCTAGTGCAATACTATACACTATATAGTAAGACTCTTACAGCAGCTGTGTGTGATTTAACAATTGACGCATGCATGAATATGAGGTATCGAAAAAAAATATGCGTGTGGTTATTGTGCAATTTTACACTAATTGTGAAAATTTATACGTTCCCAAACTAGATGTAAGCCTACGAAAAAATATTTTTTTTAATTATCTATAAATTCATGAATCAGAATATTTTAGTTACAGTTTTATTTTGCTTATAATTATTTCATTAAACAGTTTAACGGCTAATAAATTTGAATTTGAATTTTTATTTTGTTTTATTTTTAATTGCAGTTTTCTACGTGAAATCTGCTAGAGGGTATACACTTGTTTGTCTGAACTCTTTCACTTATTCCGTTGAGAGGATTTTGATGTCTGGAAAAATAATATGGCAATGTTCGACTCACCACAGTAAAGGATGCAAAGCGAGACTTCATACTATAAATCATAAAATAATTGCCAAGAAAAGACTTCATAATCATACAATATAATCTATGCACTGAGCGGAGTTTAAAGTGGTACACAGCTTTCAGGCTGTAGCATACCCTCTATACCAGCGGTCGGCAAACTTTTTGGGCTCATGGACCACTAAATTCACAATTTTAATCCAGAACTATGTTAAACATTAAACTTTATGTTAAATATTACATATTGAAATAAAAGTGATTAAATGTGTCGGAAAATGCACCAAGATCATAAAATAATGACAGATTTCACTGCAGACCAGCGAAATTTTCTCGCGCACCACACTTTGCCGACCGCTGCTCTATACCACGATTTCATTTCTATAATTTGTGGGTATTATTTTTATACTGTATTTCATTGATTATAAGAAATGTTTTTTACTACTTTGTTGGTGTCTCTGAATTCTATTGTGTATATGATAATCAATATCTTACAATCACTGTCAAAAATGTAGTAGTGATATCCTTTGATGTAGAAAATAGTAAAAAAGTGTAATACTGTTAAGAAATGCTTTATCACTTGCACATAAAACTTATGTTCAATAGAAAGAGGGCGGACTTGGAGTGAATATATCATTCAGAATAATCGGAAAATAAGTCTCGAGATATTTAAGATGGGTGATAAAAGAGGAAATTACATATCTATGTAAAATAATTCTTTTGGCATTGTATGACTTTCTTTAAATAAAGTTGTGTTTTACAGCCGAGGAAATATGGTGTACAAATCTTTTGATTGAAAATCTATTTTTTGACCATGTCTGTCCCCTGTTGAGCATACAGACGCCTATTGGAGTTTATCTTACAGAACTTTTTCTATGACAACGGTTTGTAACTCAGTTGCTTAACATTTTATTTTTGTAAAGTAGGGATAGAATGATAGGGTCAAGACAAGACTTGTGGTTAGCTAATCGCTCAAATAGGTGGGAGGAAAAATAACTGTCCCCACTGAGTTTCAAACCTGTGAACTCTGCAAGCAAAGTCAACAAAGTTGACCACTTACCAATAGATTCAGACTGTTTCCATTCCTAACTGATTCATAGGGTACGGTGAAGGATTTTTATCTGATGCTTAGGTGTTTTGTAAATTGTGATCGTAGTCCGCTGACATAAGAGGCAGAACATAAAGTGTCTTTACCGTTAGAGTGCTATTTAGAGCTATCGCACTGTAAGAGTTAGTTATGAAAATTGCGACGCAGTGCTGCATTCTTCGGTGTGCGTTTGTCGCTCTTCTGGGGAGCACGTGTTCCATTTGAGTGCAGCGTATTGCGGGGGGCGCGTGTCATGATAACTTTATTTATTGTTTATCCTGTTCAAATAAATACATCCTAAAGTGGATCAATATTTTTCAGAAGATATTAAAGAAGAATGGATGGCTCACAAAAACAGTGATCCAGCTTCATCCAATAAAAGTTTTTGTTTAGAAAAATTACCCGGGCGCAATTTACGCCAGTGTATGGTGTGCAGCAAAAAAAATGAGATAAGGCGATCCAACCTTATATGCGCTCGGTGTAAAAAGGGACTACATGGACTTTGTGCTGGAAAACACAATTGTGAAGCAAAGTATTTTTTGTAGATCTAAATGTGTTTTTTTTATTAGAAAAATAAAATATCATTTTTTACTTGTTTAATTGCAAAAAGAGTCATTAAAATTGGTTGATATTTATTTAATAACATACTTTGTTTATCTAATAACACAAAATATCTGTAACAATTTACATACATACAGTGTTGGCCAATTGATTCTTAATACCGCGAAAAATATAAGTATTGAATTTATAAATCAATATTATTCAAGTTTTAAGTGAAATATTTACATTTTTCTTTTATAAACCACACACTAACATGCCAATAGATCATTTCTAAAGAATAATAAAAAAAGTTAGAGCAATACCAGTGGGAGGTATGAATTTAAATAGGGCCGATATCTAAACGGAGTGTTTCACGCCTCAACGAGCTTTAATTGTTTTATTACTGTAACAAAATATAATGCATTTCGAACCAAACTTTCTTTTGTCAGTCTGATTGATAGGATATTAACGGATCTTTTAAAAATATTTTCAGATAAATAATACACATGGAATATTTTTTTAAATATTTAATATTTTGTAGAATCTCCCTTATTCTTTATAACCTCTAGAATTCGTCTAGGCATGGAATCGTATATTTTTTTATTATTTAAATATTAATTTCATTGTCTTACACATATTAAACTACTTTGGTTATTTCTGGAGGAGTTTTATATGGGTGTTTGTCGAGCTTCCACTTCATAATAGCCCACAGATTTTCTATTGGATTTTAATCCGGGCTATTCGCTGGCCAGGGAAGTGATGTAATTCCAATTGTTTCTTTGTAATCTGAAGCCTAATGATTGAGTTAATTGACTTGTATAAAAAAATATTTAGAGAAATATGAATTGGACTCGCAATTTTCGCTCTGACACGGCGTGGAATCGTCCTGAAATATCAGGTCACTGAACACCCCCGTCATCTCCTCAAAAATCGGTAATACTTCGTCAATAATTACCGATTTATATTTTATGCTGTTAATCATTTCATTGACGATCATGAAATTACCTACCCCATTGTACGTCATGCATCTCCATACAATTACAGAGAGTGGATGCTTGACAGTCCGCCGAATGCATTTACGATTATTTTGTTCACCACTCTTTCAGCGCTCCATAACGCTCCTGTTCGATAGTGAAGCCTCGAACTTTGACTCATCTGAATTTCTTCAAAAAAACTAATACAGCCTGAGCACGGTATCCTACACGTTTCGGAATTTCATGAATGGAAATTTTTAGTTTAGCGAAAGCCAAAATTTTTGATTTCATCGCGAATGTTTTTTGGCTTATTCATTTTTTTTAAATCGTATTGACACAAACGCAATTCACACAAAACTGGTGAAAGATAAAGAAACGAAACTTGTAACAGTTGAAAGCCAAATAACACTGAACAATAGAAAAATAGTAGGGGGTTGTAACCATTGAATTGTGAGAAAAAGAGAAACTCAAAATCGCAATGTCCGGCGGTTACTTGCGATTAACAATCAATTGGCCAGCACTGTACATACTTGCAAAATAAACATAGCACTAAAACCTGGGCTGTGGAGTCGGAGTCTTGGGTTTAGTTCGAAGCTGGAGTCGGAAAAATCTTACGTAAAATATATTTAATGATGTGTATTCAAACCATAAAAGTCCACAGTGTTGTCACTGCATGCTAGGCTGACTAAAAATAATCTGATGGTATAGCTATACATACACAAGTTAAAATAAAATTATTGAAAAATATCTTTGGTGTCAGTCGTATTTTATTTTAAGGCTGGAGTCGGAGTCGTCTTTTTTTTGCCCGTTTTCACAGCCCTTACTAAAACGGTTAATATACTGAATTAACACTTGCTTGTTTGTCACAGTCGCTTAAGAGGTTAAGCGACTGTGACAAACAAGCAAGTGTAGAGAGATGGGATCTTCAAAGAGAGAAGTAGAGATAGAAAGGATGGGATAGAACAGGATTAGTGGTTGGCTAATCACTCCCTACACCCTGTTATTTTAAGATCGGAATGATAAGGGGAGTTTTTTAAACGTCATACATCCAAGCCTTCGAGCAGAAATTGACTGAAAAAATGCTCTTCATATTGGGATTTGAGCCTGTTAGGTCGGACATGGAAGCCGACGTCATTGACCACTGTGCCATAGACCCGACACATGTATTTTTATTTTCCATTAATCTGACACATTTCGCTTTTTTTGTCATGTTAAGCAGAATACTTAGATCATTTGACTGCAGCGATCCACATTGGACAATGAATGATTTTATCATTGGCTGGGAAATCACACAATATTTTGGTGACAAATCTTGGAAAACTGTCTGAAAAACAATCATTTAAAAAAAGCTCTATATAACAATCTCAAATATTTTTATTGATATGTAAACCAACATGAAACCACTTTTGTGTTAGCGCACATTTTTTTATTACAAATAAACATATTCAAAATTGTACATGGCATCATCAAATGACTTACATTGCCAGTCACCGTTTCACAGTTTGTTTCATTGTATGTAATTTTTAAGTTTTTAGCTCTTATCAATACTTACAAACAAGATAATGATAGACAGATCAAAAAAAAAAATAGAAATGATAGCATATGTATAATGTTAAGTTAAAGTAAACTCGACTACGGAGAATTCCCAATATGAATTGGATACTGTATGTACTGAAAACCCATACTCGGTATTCGTGAAGGGTTTGCTTTATCATTTTCCTAAATTTTCATAGAGTTTCAACTAGTTTGATTTTCGTATGCTATGGACCCATCTGTAACACCAATATTATTTTAATTGGAAATATAAAAATAATATTAAGTATTTAGTGAGTTACTTACCCCAGAAATAAGAATTGGTCATCCATATATAGAGAAAATATTCATGACATTGCATGGTTAGTTAAACCTAAACTTCTTTAATAAAAATATATCATTAACATAATATTATGGGCAGTATATACCTATTAGTATTTTTGATTTCTAACAGCATAGAATATGTATATAAGTTTTATTTTCTCAAATTAACAACATTGTTTTCTATGAAATTAAGTTCACTGAATATATTAAATATCTATATATTATATAATAAATCTATTTTTACAAAAAAAAAGATACATAAAAATGTTTTATTTGCTTTTCTCAATCAGAGGAAAATTTTCAATTCAGGTTTGCTCCCAATCTGGAGAATATAACCTCCTGACGGAGGTATCTCAACAAAAGTGTTTCTACGAGAACTGCTTGTTACTCAGTTGTATTTTTTTCCGAAGAGAGTAAAGATAGAAAGGATAGGGCTAGGACAGGATTAGTGGTTGGCTTATCTCACTCTCGCTACTTCCTATTATTTTAGGGTTGGAACGGTGGGAGGGAATATTCATGCCTTCAAACAGAAATTGAAAACATGCTGATTCTACTGGGATTTGAACTTGTGAGATCTAGCACGGAAGCCAACAGTGTTGACTAATGTGCCACAGACCCAATACTGAGAACAGAAAAAACAGTAAAAATGTGACAAATAAATATTGCATTGTTTTCAAAGCTTTTTCTTCCATTTTGGGTTTAGATCTTTATCGAGTTCATCTGTGAGCAAGTGGAACTATTTACACGGATTATATAATTGGTGTGTTAGTCAACTTATCAATTGATATCAAGCAATAAAAAAAATATTTCAAATAAATTTGCTGGATGGTTTTTACATTTGCAGCACACAGAAAACTGGTAATATTTCAATTGACTTCAGTTGGACATGGCAGAGTTTAAAGGGTAAGTAATGTTTGGAAAAACAGGCACTTTTGTAAATCTTTTAGCCACAATAAAATAACCATCCGCTTTGTGCACACAAAATACTTAAAATTAAGGTCTGCAAATAAATAGTTCAAAGAACATTCGTAAACACAAAAAAAATCTTATAAAAGAAAGAAATAAATATTAGAATTTATTGGGTGGTTTGTGAGTGTGATCAGTTTTCATTGCGATAATATTTCCATCTATAGTGTGAACGGAGGCTTTACAGCTATTTCTGGTATGACATGAACATCTCCATCTTGTCTTTCCATTTTCTCTCTGCCACTGTATGTGAAAAACATAATTGTCAATTAAGATTACCGGCTTCCCTGTTTTTCTAGATTGAGTGAAAATAACTGGAAAATAAAAAACACAATCTTTAATAAAAGAAAAAAAAACATAATTAATATTATCAGTTTCGATAAATTTTTATCAAATAGCTAAGAGAAAAATAGAAGGCTGTGAATCCGTAGCATGTGGTGGTGGCTGCATACAGGACAGTCAAACGTCCCTATTCAAGCTAGGCTGTCCGGAGATTGACTGATAAATCCAAATTCCCGTATTGACTATTGAGGTCAATAAATTAATTGAAAGCTATATATTGAATTGCACGTACAGAGGCCAACAATGCTGACTGCTCGACCACAAACCAGGCTCAATATATATAGCATTTATATTGATCATAAGATGTGCATTCACCTCTCTCAAGGCAGTTCAAAATTTTAACCTTTATATCCAAAAAGGTTGTTTTTCGATTATTCTTTCATGGTTGTAAAAAAAATAATTATTGAATCAAATAAGTGCATTTTTGAATGTTTTACAAAATAAAAAATCAAATCGGCAGTGTCATGTATGTACTTCGAGGTGCAACTTAGACTACAATTGCGGGGATCAGACACCTGTCAGTAAACCTGCCAGTTACCTGAAGTAAAGAAAAAGAAAGTGGGGAGAAGGAGATACGTTTTATATGAGGAATATTAAAAATAATAATATCAATCCACAGTGTAAAACTAAGTAATGTCGGAATTTTTTTGACTTTATATGTAATATTGTAAATGATAATAAATCATTTTATAAGTAACATTTAGTAAGAAACACAAGTTTTAAGACTTTATAATGGAAAATAGTTTCATATATAACAATATGATCTATTTTATATAAATAATAATATATACATTGTGAAACTAGTAAAATACAATCACTCTTTTTCATAGATATGTCATGACAATTATGTTAAGAGAAAAACAAATTATTTTGCCACTTGGACTGCAAGATGTCTAGACGCCTTACTGTAAAGCCAGACAAAAAATTGTGTCATTTAAAATTATTAGATTGAACATAAATAGGATGACTCTCTTTATTACCAAATGTCAAGTCTCATAGAACTTGTTCTTATTTTAAAATCCGATTCGATTTCTCGATACAGTATTGAAGTATTTTTTTAAAAAGGGTTGATTTCCACTTTTAACCTTGAAGCATATTTCAATGGGATCATCTCTATAATGTACCCAATATCCTTTTAGCAAAAAACAATAAAGAATATGCTTAGTTTGTCTTAAAAAAAAAATTGAAATACATGTTTTCGTTTAAAATGGATCATAAATTAACATGGGCAACATAATTTTTAGCGATTATTGAACAAAAAATTGTTATAAAAATAGGCCCTTTTGAAAAATGGATACTACACTGATAGTTGACCACAGAATCAATTGACATATGATTGAAGTATTCTTGAGTATTGAAGTATTCTTGAGGTGAAGTGAACCAACATATTTACTTGGTGTTTTGGTGGAGTACATATTTTAATTTTACGGAGACAACATTATTGCAATGTGTATTAACTGAGGTTTCTTCACTTTTACGATAATTTAAGATGTGTAGAATATTACAACGCATCTAACTTTCTTTTTCTAAAATACCGCTTGGCTCACTTCACCTCTTATGGGCCCATATTATGTATATAAATTAAAACTATCACTCAAACCCGTGAGTGACACTTCAAATTTATTCACATTTATTGGGTGGGTTATGAGTGTGTTTATTCTTAATTGAAATAATGTTGCCCTCAATGGTGTGGACGACAGCCTTACAACTGTTTCTGGTATGTCCTGAACATCTCCATCTTGTCTTTCCGTTATCTCTATGACACTGTGCGTAAAAAACATAATTGTCAAGTAACATTACTGGCTTTCCCGTTGAGCGAGATACAGTAAATGAAACTGCAAAGAAAAAAAAAGCATATTAAATAAAATTACTTTTTCGTGTAAATAATAAATTGTGGTAAAATATAGCAATGCATATAAAACGTCAAGTTGGCAGTCTCAAAGAGACGTCAGAACTGGAAAGGTCATGTACTTTGAATGCCTCAGGAGTCTCAAAATTGCTTGCTTCGTTTTGTGACGTCCTGGATGCCTGTCAGATTTTATCCACTGTTTGAACTCTATAGAACTGAAGACAATTGAAGCCAAATGCCATTTGTTTGATGCTTATATTTAAACAGCGAATCATGATACCTGACGGAGATTCAGAGAAATCATATACTGAGCTTCGAGAATATATGCTTTATAATATATGGAAGGTGGAATTCAAGACAGAAATACATACATCGATTTACAAAAACTGTCTGTGGTGGGGTTCGAATTTGTGACCTTTGTGTTCTAATCCAATAACGTTGACCACTCAACCACACAGCCAGCAAATAAAAATGCAATAATAAGTCTACTTAAGTTTTATTAGCGAAAATAAAGTGTGAATCGACATGTGAATTTCAATCCAATTTTTAAATAAAGTAAATCACAGTCCCCATCTTTGTTTGAGCTGGCTTGACTATGAGCGGACAAACTAAGGAAACCATAACATACATAATCATGAAAAATTTAAATTAGTCAAATTAGCACCGTTAGGAAGTTTCTTTTTGTTGAAATATCTAATTAGTACAAAATTATAACTGCTTATTGAATTGTGTTCTTTGACGACTTCGTTCTATGGTTGAGAATGATTGTGAAAGTTTTTATTATATACCAGGATATCATCGATAGTGTGAACAACAGCATTACATCCTTTCGCGCAGTGAGTTGAACATTTCCATAAATATTTGCCTTGTGTGTTGACCATCCTCAAAGAAAATGTATACCCCTCACACAGCAGAAGTGTCCTCCCGGACCGTCCAGATTTTATGTAAATTGCTGTAATTTAAATACAAATATTATTGACAGCCAGTTTAAGATATTTTTATCACTTTTCTTGCTGTGATAAGAAAAATGCATGCGATCCACCAAAACACCACGTAAAGACGGGAGTGTACTTAAAAGTTTAACTATTTTAATACTTGGCTCACTTCATGTCTCAAATAGTAATAATTTAAATTTTATTATTAGTTCTTGGGTAACTTTTAATGGGAAGACAAAACAATGGTATGGGGGCCACAGAAAAATAAAGACACTCAAACGGGGCCACGGGCATAAAAAGATTTGTATGAATTTCACAAAATCTTCCCAAGGTTGTTGTAAAATATTCAACAAACAGAGAATCTAATTATATTGAGGTTGCAGCGCTTTTACTCAATACAGTGGAACCCCGATCTACCGTTCTCGCATTGTCCGTTTTCCCGCATGGTTCGTTCAATTTTCATAGTCCCAGCCAAACATCCATAAGAACAATGTAAAATAATCCCGCATTAACCGTTCCCCGATTTACCGTTTTCCTCGATCTATCATTCAAATATTTTGGTGCCGTCAAAATTTTTTATCCCGATTGACCGTTTTCGTTGAATATTTCTCATAAATAATCTTACCTCGCATTTCGTTTCGCGTCAGTGAAACCCCGATCTTCCGTTCTCACTATCTTCGTCTTTATGCATGGATCGTTTATTTTTTTTTTCGACCAAGACCCCACCCCGTAATAGCAATGTTTAGTAATTCCACGTTAATCATTTCTCGATTTACCGATTTCTTCGATCTATCATCTAAATACTATCGTTCCGTTCCAGTTACTTCTTTTGTTTTGAATATGTTTAAAAACGGAAAACTAATTCAAATTACTAAATACAGCTGGCAGATGATAAGAATAAAAAAGAATAAATACAATTAAATGTTGCTTTGTTTAAAAAAAAAAAATTAAATTAAAAAATACAAGGAGTTTATAACAAAATGTGGGTTTTCAAAAACAACTACTAAATATTAATTACAATGTGTATTTAAAATTGATATACTTTTATTGATTGAATAGTCAATTGGATCATAGAACTCCATTATAATACGGTAAAATTAAGATAAGTTTTGTAGCAATTTCCGCTTCACGCCTTCCAACATAATCTTGACGTTTGAACAAAAATATACCCCTTAAACCCACTTAGGATTATTCATCTCTGTAAGTTACACTTTATTCAAGCAGTTTTGTCTAGATACATGTACTGTTTGCATATCCACGAATTCTGTAATGCAAAGCTTACATGACGTACATCACCCGCTAATACTGGACAACTTGCAGAGCTCTTTGTTGCAGTTATCATGTCAGGCACCACACCAATAGTGTCTTCTATATACTTCTATGCATTTCCTGCTACTTTCAAGTAAATGTTTTAGCACTGACTATTTTTTTATAGATCCAACTGTGCTCACCTCTCATTTTATGTTAATACGCTAGCAAACATCACACTACAATAGATTGTGAATAGATCTCTCTTTAATTAAAATATAAAAGAACAAACATGTTGTGTTATATGTTCATCTTCTTTCATCATGTGTTTTAACGGTAGATTTTTAAACGACTCCGTATTTCTTCTTCTTGGCGCTAGTCCAGACCTTTGGCACCTTCCCGAATTGCGGTTTTTCAATGGTCTGTCTTCAAAAAGTCGTAGTAAATGTCTCACATTTATTACAACTCTAAATTTGCAAAGATTAAATTTTTACAAATTTGTTACTGCCATCTTGATAATATTGTGGTGGTGGATGGTTATGCCTATGCCTCAAAGATAATACTTGATCATCTAATACTAAAATCGAGGCTTGACAACGTTTCATATTGTATGATGAACAGTGCCAGCGCATTCCACCTTTAGACGGCTTTCCTCTATGATAAGTGTACTTATTCAGCATTAGAAGCACAGTGGATCCTGAGTGTATATATGATGCTGAAATATAAATAATTATTGAATTATTTAATTAATTCAGTTTAAAATATAAATATATCATCTTCATAAATAAGAAAGAATCAAGTGTAAAATAAATAGTAAACAGTCCAAGACAACCATTTGAACATTATTATTATTTACTCGGTTGACTTACTTGTCAATTACTATTTTTTTTTACTAGAATTTCATTATTCGTCACATTACAAAAGAATTAACCAATAATTTGTAATTTTTAAAAATTTGTAATGTGTATATTTCCTCGATTATAACACACATCTTTAATTTCAAATGTAAATAAATAAAAAAAAATATAGTGTTATTACCAAGCATTTAAGGTGGGTATACTATATAATATGCATTTTCTTAATATCAGATGGAAATTTCATTGGATTTAGTCTTACCCTTTTCCATAAAATATCATTCGACTTCTGTATTTTTCAGGGCTGTGGAGTCAGAGTCGCGGTATATTGGCCGGAATCTGAGTCAGAGTCGTGAAAAATGAGCAGCTCGATTTGTTTTTGAAAAATATATTTAATGATGTGTATTTAAACAAAATAGTCAAAAGTGTTAACATTTCATGCTTGGCTGACTAAAGATGATCTGATGGTATACATATATATATAAGTTAAAATGAAATTATTGAAAAATTTCCTCGGAGTCGGAGTCGTTATTTTTTTAAAAGCTGGAGTCGAAGTCGTCTTTTTTTCACGCGACTCCACAGCCCTGGTATTTTTGATAGCAATTGTAAAATGTTATTTATTATAAGATGTAATCCAATTCTAGAGATTTCAAAATAGATACAACACATGTGTTTCTGTGGAAAATGAACTCTGTTACTTTCTTTTGTAAGATGGTGATATTTTGATTTGCAGAAAAGAGGTTATGTTGATGAACCCAAATTGTAATTTATAAAATACTTGAATACCAAGCGGACACAGGTGTCCGCAACATATGCAAGCGAACACGGATGTCCAAGACATTTAAAAAATCAAATACTTGGTATTCTAATAGAATATAAGCAATATTTTGATGAATATGTGTAATGCCATCTACTGAGTCAATATAGGTTTTTAAAATATCGAATTCGAGTGTATATTAGGCAAAATTATTTGTCTCAAAAACACGCAGTATCTCTGGGACATAATAATGATTTATTTGCGCTGTATTCAAACGGTTAATATTTATAAACACACAGTAATGATTCACCACAACAAACAATAGAGAATGGAAGTATTTCTATAACCAGTTAATAAAATCAATTTAAAAAAAATCTTTGAATCCCATTTCAGTTTATCGTTTTCAGAGTGATGTTAATTATTCAGCTGACCACGACAACATTAGTTATAAGGGAATAATAAGAAAAACAAATGGAATATGTTAACATTATTTATTGAAACCTTTTATTACAAAAATATTTGTTATATAATAACAAAAGACAGTCACACATACGTATGTATTTCAAACGAGGACTGTAGATCGCCATATATAAGTAATTGTTTGAAAACAAATGTTTGTTCAAACTGAAATTGTAAAGTTATCAAGTAACCGCTGATACATTGAAAATATTAACCATTAGAGGAATGAATAGATCTATACTGACCTTACATTACTTTATCGACTTAAACATGAAAATTATGTGACTTTTTCTAATGAGTATATGTTCATACTTAAAGCTTATATTATATGCTCACAGACAGACACTCCTGTGTTGAGTTAAAAGTATATGCATTCTAAAGGTAAAGAGCATTTATTTAAACAGACTTCAAAAGAACATAAGTAATGCCCAAGTTTTGAATTGAATTTCCGAGTTTAGGATTGTGAACGTTAATACATTCTTACATTTACATGTGTATAAATGATCAATCGAATTCAGGAATGTATTTAGATGTTCAATTGTTTGATTTAAAGAAAGGTTACACTGTACAAGATTAAAATCAAAGATTATTATAGTTACGAGTTACATGATGGTTTGGCTGAAAATATTTAAATTAATTTAATCAGACAGTACCGACTATGATGCCAGTAAAAATATGTCATACTTAAATTAATACTACGTAAATGTAGAAAAATCTTACCAAAATAGCGATTTTCAGAACGGGCGGCGCCCGTTCTGAAAATCGTTTCGTTCGAAAAATGTTTCGTATTTCGCTTAATTTATCAGTGTTCTTCGTAATAATGTGTGGTTTTAACGCGATTCCCATGATCTCAGATAATAATTTTAAATCGTGGAGTGGTTTTTAGCTCAGTTTAGAAAGTTTTTCGCCGCAATAGTCCGTACGATGTAGTATGACAAATTTACCATCTTTGTTTTCAACTATATCAGCAAACATATTTTAAGACACGTTTCATGTATTACATCTACATTATAAAAACTGGAAAATAAGAATGCCAAACAATACTTTATTTTCATTTAGAAAAGCTTCACCAATCATATTTTTGTTGATATAATGTGTAATTAAATAGAGCGTGTGACGATTTATTTGTATATTTTAACATATTTTGACACTTCTAAAAATACATTGACATTACGCGAAACAATTTTTGACGTATTACAAAAGTTTTTGTTGATGTTAGGACTTAAGTATATTAGTCTATGGTCAGTGCTCAGAGAAAGCAATGTTGTAAAAATAAAGCGATTTTATTATTGTTTGAAAATTCAACAAATGAAAGAAAACATTTTTTTCCATTGTAAACAAAAATGTTTATGCAGTGGTCGAATTGTTGTTTATTTTTATGAACTCACCTAAAGATTTTTTTATTTATTTTGGCTGAAAAAAATCTGGTCGGAATAAGCCAACTTATCCCGTAAAACTGCCCTTGAGCTCCATGTAGATAATAATTTTGTATCTAATGTTTTAAAACATCAACTGAAAATGCATACTGTTGTGATAAGTAATACACTAATAAAACTTTTGGCTTTCAATAGTATCTGTTTTCAAGCTACAAACAATTTGGCATTTTATCAAGACAACAAAATAAATGGTCAGAATTTAAATCAATTTCTGGTCAGAATTTTAATCAACTTTTGGTCATAATAAAATTCAATTTTTGGTCAGAATAAAAATGTTAACGGTCAGAATAAAAATACTAACGGTCAGAATAAAATTAATAAACGGTCAGAATAAAATTAATATACGGTCAGAATAAAATTAATATACGGTCAGAATAAAATCTATTGTACGGTCAGATTTTATAAATATTTCGGTCAGAATAAAAAAAAAATGAAATTAATAATCCTTTTTTTTCAACATTCATGTTATGTGTGGAAAAGCAGACTCTTATAATGAGTCATTATTATTACAAATAACGCATCATCTGATTACATACCACTCGGTTTGTTTATATAAAGGTAGGGATCCACCGAAGTGCAGTGGATGTAGGATTCTAAGAGGAACCAAGGCTTTATGATGAATGTTGTTAGTTTTCACTTTTTTAAATTCAAATAAAAAATACTGTTTTCCTTACAATAAGTGTATTATATCGACTGTAGAAAGGAAAAAGGACGTAACCCACACAAAATTTACAAAGGGCGCAAAAACGTGTTTTGATGATTTTGGGCCATATGCAAATTAATAATTATACACAACCTTGAAGTGCACGGAGACTTCTAAACTGGTGTTTAATTGACATAATCTAATATTAATTAAGGAATTATCTAGGAAAAACCTTTATTTCAGTATTTTTTCTTCGTTTTAATTTTTTACAAGGTCATCTTTTTCAAACTTAAAAGTTAAATTTAGATACTAATTCGGCATTTTCAGCTTCCATCCTTTTGATAGAATGTGTGTCAAGTTGTATACATTGTGATTATCGAAAAAAAGCTGTTTTGGAAAATTGAGGGTTACGTCCTTTTTCCTTTCCACAGTCGCTATGAAATGTACCATAGCAATTCTTTATCTTAATGTTCTTTCCAAAAATATTATCCTTTCCTTTACTCTCTTCAGAGCAGATCACAATGTATCGAATTGTACAAATAATAAAAAATAGTTGCAGCTTTTAGATTATTTTAAATTATTTAATAACCAAAAGAATATCGGTTAGGCGGAAATACCGTGAACATTTTTTTAAATAAAAACTTTTTTTGACACGAAACATACAAATGCCTGTATGTGGGAACCTAGTCTATGAAAACTGTCAATTCTTCCTTTGGGCGCGCAATAATAGTGATTCATTCAATGACCGTGGCGCTTGTAGCAACGCTCGTCCAATCGCCCATTGGACGATTTGCCGTAAGCAACTTCACTTTGCACCAATAGCAACGCAATACGATGACATCATATCATCGAAAAAAATCAGACCTTCTGTCAAAATAAATATGACCGATTCCATTTAAATTCTGACCGATCCCATTTATATTCTGACCATTTAATATAAATTCTGACCATTTAATATTTATTCTGACCACTTAATATAAATTCTGACCATAAATTATTTATTCTGCCCTCTGTAATTCTGACCGATACATTATGACCATTTAATATAAATTCTGACCAATGAATTAAAAATTCTGACCGAAACTGAATTTAAATTCTGACCGCTTAAATACGAGCCTTTTATTAACTATTTTTATTATTATGGGATAAAGCTGGCAGCACTGAAGTATTGCTGTCAAATTTGGTTACTCCGATAGTATTATATAGTCTATGGTATTGTCTATTGTCTGGATAGTATTTTCTATTAGCGTGAATTGGGTTAAATTTGTGATATTTTACATTTAATTAGTCCATTAATTTGTGAATTACTTAGTTATAATCTTATTGATTATGGTAAATTGGTATATGTACTTATTTTATAATATATGCAAGAAAAATAATTTAAACGAGACTTCTAAGTAAGTTGGAATATTGTTATCGAAAGTGCTTTTTTCCCTTATAACGCGGTGGAACGGCGTTCAGGCACCTTTTGGTAAATTTGTCATACTTCATCACACGGACTATTGCGGCGAAAAACTTCACAAACTAAGCTAAAAACTTCACAAACTAAGCTAAAAACCACTCCACGATTTAAAATTATTATTTGAGAGCTTGGCAATCGCGTTAAAACCACACATTACGAAGAATACTGATAAATTATACGAAATATTTTAGTCTATTTCGCCTCAGCATGTGGTTTTAACGCGATTGCCAAGCTCTCAAATAATAATTTTAAATTGTGGAGTGGTTTTTAGCTTAGTTTGTGAAGTTTTTCGCCGTAATAGTCCGTGTGATGAAGTATGACAAATTTACCCACCTTTTTTTTTGGCATTTTTACTACATATTTCAAATCAATATTCAAAAATTTTATTTCTCTTTTTTTATAACTCGTATCATCTTCGACACTTTTCAATCCTTGATGCGTTGATCGGTGGTCACTCAGAGGAAGACTAGGCTTTCGTTACGGATTTCACAGATTCGAGTCCCAGCACGAACAGCATTTTCTTCAATCGATTTCTGTTCGAAGGCATAGGTGTCTGTGATATCTAAAAAAATCCTTTCAGCCTTCCAATCCTAAAATAAATGGGTCAAAACGAGAGTGATTAATTACTCACTATTTCTGTCATAGCTCTGTCCTTCTATCCTTACTCTCTTCGAAAAAAGAGAGTCGTTGAGTAACTGAGTAACAAACAGTTCTCGTAAAAAAAGTCTGTTGAAATACCTTCATTAGAAAGCCATATTCTGCACATTGGGAACAAATATGGATCAGAAAAAAAGCCTTACAAGAAGTGAGTTCTGTTACATTTTTTAAAAAAAATCACTGGTTGGTAATTACACCCATTTACGTTAATTGTTTATTATGATTGGGAGCTCTTTTCTCCTCGTGAACCCTCAAAACACCTTTACCTTAGGCTTAGGCTATGTCATTAGACTATAATATCAATATTGTATGATAATGCTTTAATGTTTAAACAATAAAACTAATGCACTCAGATAATATTTACCCTATATTGCTATGTATTATCTTCAATTATATATATTATATTGGTCTTAATAAATCTAAAATTTGCAAAAAATCCTATGTAAATTCAACCACTTCATTACCTTTTTAATATCATATAATGTGATATGTAATATAAGTAATGTGAAAAAAACATTTCAAACAAAACGTAATCACAAGTAAAGAAATATAACTTTTTTTATATATAGCATATATTTTAGAATTCGTAGAATATTGTAATGTAAAAAATTAAGCTTATAACGAGGTAGGCATATTTTTGATGGCGTTTGTAATGTTACCAATATTGGATAATAGAAATATAAAATAAATTGACAATTATTATACGTAATCAGTGTTTTATTTCATAAACATTTTCATTTTAGTTAACACTGAGTGGGAAATGGCTATTTTTTAAGTCTTTAGCCTTTTTGACTCACGGTGTGTGAAAATTTGTTTTTTTATAAGTAGGTAATTGCACTTGTTTATCAAAAAAAATATATTTGGTCGCTGCTTCTTAAAATATGTTTATGGATTCTGGTCTCCTATGAATGCAACAACCCTCATGGATCACCAAAGTTATCTCTCTGACCAAATGGTGACCGCTGCTTTAGAATGTTATAGTGGTTAGTCAGAAGAAGTAATTTATTGTGACAATAATCAGTGGTTTTAATTTTTAAGTCACCTTTCGATCATTATTTTCCGTATATTTTTTTCATAATATGATTTCACAATAATTATCAAAAATACAGCAATGTTGGAATGATTTAGTAATTTTTCCAATCATGTAATACGGATAGCATATTCACTGCTTAGTGAAAGAATAAATTGGTGTTGAGAAAATAGTTCTGTGCTCAGGGCTAAAGACAATTGAGAACACTACGCTCAACTTTATTGTGAAGCATCAATTTTAACTGTCAAGATGGAGCAAATAGACTGATTTACGAATTTATTTCTTTTGTAAATCGGCATTAAGAATAATTTTGAAATTGGTCAGTCACAAAAATAACTATCTCAATTGAAGTCATAACTTTTTAAATATAATATCCATAATGGCCATACTCACTGGTCCCTCTAGGGATCGGTCCACTGGGCAGCGAATGACGAAAATCCGCAGTCCCTACATGGATTGCTGGGTGTTTAAAAGGTTAATTAATATTAACACCGAAAACTAGGTAAGAATTGACATTCAACTGAAATACCTTTCCACCTTTCTAATACTTAAATAACATTCGTAGAGAGAGCAAGTTAACCAATAGTCCTGTCCTGCCCCTATCCTTCTATTCTTACTACTCTCCACATTAGGGAGCGGACATGGATAAAAAAAATGCACTTCCTGTGTATTTTGCAGTACTATATAACTGTTGTGATAATTGTCCTATTCACAATAAACTAACAGGAAGTGTAGCTATTACTACAATCATAGTATTACAGTATATATTAACTACTAGAAGCATGATATACTATATAATAATACTTATTATTTTATTACAGCATATACCGAAATAAAAGTGGAATCATGCTTACAGCTGATTAAACCAGATCTACCTGCCAAAGAGATAATAATTATGGTGAAAAAAGATCGTAGGAAAAAAAGGGAACGCAATTGGAGAATGATTGATACATTCAAAAACAGAGCAGAAGCCGAAGAAGCACTGAAGTCCGAAGGATTTTGGAGCTTTCACTACAAAAATAATACAAAGTATGGGTCGAAAGTATATTACCGTTGCAACCTAATAAAAAAAAGAGATAAACCTTGTACTTCTGGAATATATTTACTTCACACCAATGCGAGTGATCATGTCAGTGTTTTTAAAACAGTGGAGGGACATTCTCATAGTTTGGTTAGCCGCTGACAGATTATTCTCGAAAATGAATAATGAAATAAAGAAGCCGCTTTGTATATTTCATTAGATATTTAATATTAAACCTCTTTCATTGAAATCATAAGTAATAACTTGCGGTCATATCAACCTACGAACACAAATAAATTAACAATCTAAGAATGATTTTTTACCGAAGAATTGATTTGCAGTGCATCAGATTAATGTCAAGTAATTTTTATCACCCTAATTTGTTGTTGAAAATGTAAAAGAAAAACATCTATAGTCGACTTTGACATCTGAAAAAATTTTGGATACATCATAATTTCACTACTTTTCTAAGCTGAATATAAAAACCTGTTATTAATTTAGTAGATAGCACCCACTTGTTATCAATATGAAATATTCAAAATATTCTGTATAAAAAATAACATTAATCCATACCATACAATTATATAAATAATTATAGTATAAAATCCTCATTCCTACAAATTTACCATCACTGGAAGTGTGAAATCTTATGCCCTAAATATATGAAAAACATGTCTCCTTTTAAAAAAAAATACTACCTGTGAACATTCAGGGAATAATAAATTATAAGGTTTATTCCTTATTGTTAAAAAGGTTCACTTGCCACAGCAGTTATTTTGAAGAAACCATTAAATCTATGAGTCAATATACCAAAACGTTTATTGATTATTATTATTTCAACGAATTATCTGACAAATTGTCGGCCTAATATTCATAGTCACTTATTATTTTTTAAAGACATTATTGTTAGTAAAACGTCTCATAAAATGGTAATAATATATTCGAATAACAAAATACGAAACAATAACGCAAGCGGTATGAAAAATAAGTCAACCTGTAAAACGATTCAAACTAATCTAGCAATGAAGATCGCAAATTAAATCTATGAGACAGTTGATTTTTTGTTTCTTAGCTTAAACTTCCACCCTAATAATATAGCAGTTGGACTAGCGGTAATTAGTTACGGCATTTTATTTCACGCCAACAAACAAATCCGTGATATTATGTGTCCCGCAAACAACCGTCAGTAGAAAAAAAAGTATTATTACGTGACCGCATTCTACCGACAGTACGCTAAAAACGTATTTTTACGTTTCCCGCCTATAAAGTGTTAAGTACCCTCTGATGTCACAAATAAAACACTTCAGAAGTATTTTCAAAACTCTTCCTACCTAAGACAACAATTTTGTTAATACATAATTGTTCGTATCCAAGCTAAATGTGAATAGAAGGTTAAACAGATGTCCACATGTCTACTAAATTATAGAATCCAACCTATTCCTCGGCAGAAGTTTACAAGGTTGTCAATTATTTTTATTCAGGTTGCAATTTTAAAAAAATTATCAATATTTATTTATTTTTTATTGATATGACTCATTGGTGTTCTTTGTGTATTGTAAGTGTAATGAAAAATATATGGTGGTATTCTTACAATACATTTTTTTCTTGACTTATTTGTCTGTCTTACAAACACACTGCCACACTCTCTGTCTGCACATTGAGCGTATGTTTACTGGTGGCTCTGCCTCCTAGTATTGGGCTTATTACTCTTGATACACTTCAGGTAAACTCAATGAAGATCAAGGCCCGAATTGAAAGTAAAAGCTTCTAGATCAGTCTAAATAATAATAAAGATGAATTTACTATTTATTTAATTTTCTTACTATGTATTCCATATTTTCAACAATTTACGCAATTAAACTGGAATGAAGTATTGTTCTTTCCAGTTTGATTGCAAAAAAATAAGTTTCTGCATTTTTTTGTGTATTAACAATATTTATGAAATGTTTCTCATTCCTTATGAATAAATTCAATTGAAATATTTTAACTAAAAAAACAGCTATAAGTTTCATTGAGTAAATTATCTCCTAATATGATCATACGTTTATAATCTGTATACTTCACAAATATATGCTTAGGCGATAAAGTAAACTAAATATGCGTTTATTAATTACTCAAAAAACCTATATTAGACAGAAACTCTGCGCCAACGACAGAGGAATTAAATGTGTTATTTAAGAAATAAAATAAAAAGACTCATTGAATCTATTGGCATTTACTTGGTAGAACTCTATTGTAATATGGTAAAAATATCAATTTTTATGATATTAGTTAATAGCATTTTCGGCGTGTCCATCATACTGTAGAACTAAATACGTTGACATTTTAACCCTGCTAAAATGAGTCATATTTTTACACATGGTTTATTTAAAATTGTTTAACCTGGTTTACGAATAACGTAGTTGTTTGTGTGTGTTTTTTTTTTTAAATATTAAAATTGTATGAAGAATAAACAAATTGTATTGTTATCTCTTGATTTGATGTGATGTTAATATAATGATTATCATTTTTTGAACAAGTTTTATTATCAAAACATTGATTGTAATATTATAGAAAATAAAAAAATATTTGGCATCACAGCATTGATTGCCTATGTGTCAGATTTTGTTTTATTGAAAGATATTTGATAATTGTGCCAGCAAAAAACCCATTACCAAAATCTCTTTTTAAAAAATGGAAAAATAGTGACTTGAACCCAAAACGTAAGTAGTAAGTGTAGCAGTTACGTTTATGCATAACTGGGTGGTGACCAAAATAAATCTTGAAATATAGGTAATTTATCATGCTCTTTCTCCCCTTCAATGCTTATTATTTTACAATCCTTTGAAAATGGAAGGTTGAGAGACTTACAATTAGTTATTTTTATACACTTCATTATATTAATAGCAGAAAATGTTTGTTTGTTTATTATTTGTTAGATAAGTCCCATAATGGTATCAGCTAATTTTAAATTGCTTTGCCGGCAAAGGTTTTTTTCTTTTTTTAACAGCTTAACGACCGCACGGATTTTTTTTAAAAAATTTCACCTGGCGAAATAAAATTTTGCGAAAAATTCTCAAAAAATGTAATTTTACTAAATTCACTATAATCTGTAAACAAATTGAGATATCTTTACCAAATTTAATTTTCTTAGCTTCCAGATACTTCGCCTATACACATATATGAGTCCGCCAGCCAGCAACCTTTGTTTTTCAAAGACTCAAATATGCGTCCGCGGTCGTTAAGCTGTTAATGTTAACTTTCTATCATTAACACTCGAGTACTGAAACGTCGAAAATAGGATTGAGGAGGTGAATTTGTGTAATATTTTGCATTGCATTTTTGAGGTATCATTGAAGATTACAATAAATATTGGCTAGATATTATTGGTATTTGGTGAGTGATTGAAATTGGAAGAATTTTGGAATGTAACTGCACCCCGCTAGAAATTCAAATGTTAATTGTTTGTATTTTGCAGTTACTGACATCTGTGTGTTGATAGTTAAAGCTTAATATTTATTCAAGCCTTGCTTTACCTTGAATATTGTAGGAATGTAGGAATTTTCAACATGCTATATATAGTTGGCACCGATAACATTCATTTATTTAGCATATTATATTTAAGTAATAAGTTATAGTAAAATATCTGTACCCGAGAGCTTACTTGTATTATCTGAATTCTTCTTTTTTAGTCCAAAAACCAGCATCATGAAACTTAATATTGATTGGATACATGGCATCCTTGCTATAATGCTTATATTTTTTAAAAAAATTGGTACTGATGCCCAATATTTATTAAGACAAGGACTGGTTTTGCTCATGGAAAGTATTATATTATCAACCGAGAGTGAAAATCTTAAAAAAAATGTCTTACATATTTGACATTATCAATCATCAAAAGTAAAACCAGTTTCTGATGTTTTTAGAACGTAATTAAAAAAATAATCAAACATTTTTGATTTTAATTTATTACGTTAAATACATGTGGATTTGTATAATATGAAATGATAACTTTTTTAATTTGATTTCAGAAGTTTCGTTTGTACAATCAAGAACTGGGACTACTTTATTAGTATTCAATTCCTATAAATTTGGCAGCCGGATTGTCAGATTGGATGGAAGCGCAAGATGGCGATGTTTGAAGTTTGCTATGGGATGTAAATGTAAGGTAGTGACTTATGGAAATTCGTTTTTCAAAATAATCGGTGTTCATAGTCATTCATGATTTATAACTAGATAAAAAACCATGTTGCTACATAACCACTCCATCTTCCAAGTTGAGGCACATTTTAATTCAACGTATTTATAGCAAGAAAAATGCTCCAAATTAAAAAAAAATAGTGTAATCGATTTTTTGCGACATTTATATTATATTTTTGTTGCTGAGGCTTTGACAATGTTTGCGTTGTTATGTATATCAGCTGAGATAGTTTCTAAATGAAGATTAGTCTGAATTATCAATTTTAAGCAGATTGCTTATCAATGTCACTTAAAATCATTACTTTTATAATTTCATCTCAATCCATTCATGTGAAACACGTGTTCTTGTGATTGTCAAAAATAAACATGTGTCACAGACTGCAGAAGGGTAAGCGGGACTATTGCTTGAGATGTCAGATACTTAGAAATGGGCAACTGGATGCCATGGCCCCTGATATCGTTGGGTGCAGTACTGGACTCTTTGTAATATTTTTAATGTTCTCCAACTGCTTTTTCTATTAGACGTGCTACCCAGCACAATTTTTGCTAGATGGAAATATTAACATCTACAATAGTAGCGCCTCAATCCGCGCAACAAACGCTTTTGCTATTATAATTTTTTTTTTTCTATTTTTGCATTATATCCTTTTTTATATGTTATATGCATTCAATGTAAAAAGTGTCAAGTAAAATGAGCTATTTTTACTAAAATTCTTGTTTTTTTTTTATTAAATCCATGTCCATTTCCAATGTAGAGCATATGGCGTCCTAATGGAGGTATCTCAATACTTACTCAGTTGCTCAACCTGTCTTTCGAAGAGAGTAGGGATAGAAGGATAGAGCTAGGAAACGACTAGTGGTTAACTGATCGCTCTCGCAACGCTCCGTTATTTTATGTTTGGATTCAAAAATACCGATGCCTTCAAACAGACATTGGAAAAAAATGATATTTTAGGATCATTTATTCATGTATAATGGCAGTGTATGGCAATGTTTTCATTATTGTATGTGATGAAACCGTATCTTTTTTTTTTAGTTAGATTCTAATCCTCCTTTTCTGTTGATCTAAAAAAATAAGTATTGCATAATTTCAATGTAGCGTACGGTTACAAAAGAGTTTGCTTTGGATTTCAACAACACATTACAATCTGGTTCCATGGAAAATTGTATAGATTTCATTATTAATAAAAAAACACAGCTTTTCAATACATCTTATATATTCTTTGGAATAATTTCAGTAAAACATTTAATTCACATAATATTTGCAACATATTATAATATCTATAACTAACATACAATACCACGATAATAATTATTTTTTATTAATTTTAAACATTTAACAATATTATGAACGGCTCAGAAATATGGAAAGGAAATAACTACGTCGAAGCGAATTGTCTAAAAGAATCAAGTTATCATAATCATTTGAACGAACAATATACAGTTCATGTTGATTTTTACGACAGTTATGTATAGAGTACGATTCAAATCATGATAGGCTTAAAAATTGGTTTTGCCGAAAATGTAATTTCCCGGTGTGGAAGGATCTTCCGATGAGAAGAACTGCTTCCACAGCTCCTGAAATTCATCCCTGGATACCATATCCTTACCCTGGAATCATAAATAATGTCACATTATTATAAAATACTAAAATTATACAATCATTTTACTATTATGTAAATACATAATAATGATGCATATTGTTAACTAATCCCATATTTTTCGTCTCTTTGAAGAGCATCTTTAGACTCTAATATTATGGTGATATTTATATTTATAATTTAGTCATTGACACCTGTTAAATGTTAAATAATATATATTATCATAATTAATGATAGTATTAAAAAGAAAGCATAATTATAAATTCATGTCATATTTCTTTTACAAATTGTTTGTTACACATTTTGTTACTTGTCTAACTTAATTTTGTATAAATAACCCTGTATCGATTTATATTTATATCAGTTAGTAATGCTTGCGATGAGCAGAAACCGTTCCTGATCTTTAATAAATAATGTGGAATTAGAAGAAAACTTGTGTTTTATTTTTTTAATTTGCAAATGTGTCACTTTTTAAATTTTAATATGGATTGAATGGTGAAAGGCAGGAGGACTCAGGTTATGAACGAGTTTTACATATTATTAAAGTTAACTCAATTGAAATGCAATGCATGGATATTTAAGATATCAACTTGCCTGGGCCATTTTGTTGAAAGCAGTCTTGCATTCGGCAGCCTGGAGTCCGTAGCACGAGCAGACGGTAGTGAACTCATCTACGTCGATAGAGCCGTCATTGGAGGCATCCTCCAGATCAAACATGAAGTTCATGTAGCGCTGCTGCCATTCCAGAGCTCGGTCTGGGCTCTGTGCGTAGTCGTCCCACATCGAACTCCACTCATCGACAGATACCTGAAGAACAATAAAAGATAATTTTAAAAAAGTACTTCCAATTTGAAATATTTATGGCATGGCAGTGAATTGCCAATGTGCTAGATTTTTAATATCAAATCACTAGAGACTAATTCGAGAAGCATTGCATTTTCCAAAATGCTGATTCATTATCATCATTATCATTTAATATGGAAGCCGGAACCTTTGGATCGCTTAATGAAACTCTTTCTGATAGGATAGAGAAGATGCAGTATTACAAGTTTTTTTTAAATTTCACTTGCTAGCTAGTAAGTGGTATAAAATTTATGAGCTAATTTAGAACCACTTCCTATCCATTTGAAATATTACTTACATACCAGGGGGGGGGTAGGTTTTTTTTGTCTCCAACATGACGCTTAAGGAATTTAATCTTTAGGGAAGTTATTTAATATAATATCAGAATACGTTTGGTCGATCGACGTATTAGTATCATATTTTTTTCACCAGGTGTCGCATTCAACCACGAATTGCATTTCAGTAGAAATTAAAAACTACGCACTTTGAAAGGTATTTTTGTTATGCCAGAATCGAAACCGTGGTTTTTTTTCATGACTTCTCAGCTCTGATATAAGCTGTCAAAAGAACCATTACGTTTCGTGAGACTTGTTTGTTAAGCTATTCTAATATGTATGTTTAAGTAGTTTATGTTTATACTTCGATGAAGATATTTAGTGAGATGGCAATAAGCAATAATGCCCAATAAACATTATTAAATTCAAAAATATATATTATTTTAATGGATCAATATTTTTATGAAGGACAAAAAGCATTATTTGCAGAGGTGAAGCGAAATCATTTTTAATATTTTCAAAATTCATCCCTAAATTCCCGGGGGTGCAAATTATATGAAGAAATAATTTATTCTGAAATGATACCTAACCGAAGAAAATAAATCATAAAATAGAGCCCTTTTCAGCTTGTTTGCTTTTAAGACAGCACCCTTGAAGAAAATGAGGCTTTCTTTTAAGGGGAAGATTCTAACGGATATGTGTGTGAAGGTACTACATATAGTGAAAAGGTGCTGTTCCCGAAAGCTTACTACATAGAAAAAACGGGTATTCAATTTTCCGCGTAGTTCTAACGCCGTTTGGGCTTTGGGTTTGTCCCGGTTTCGAGTCACTTGTCTAGGCGTCCCGAAGAGACGTTCCCGGACAGCCTAAAATCCTAGTTTTAGTTAAACTATAATTACTCAGTTATATCGAGTCCTCGCAGCTACTAAGTTGTAAAAAATTAAAGAAATATACAAAAACACGTGTAATATTTTTAAAGCCAGCCCGAATACAAAAATACGAAAGTGTAGTCAAATGCAATTTCGGATGGTATATATCAGTGATTCCCAAACGGAGGCGCGTCGGTTTTCAGATTTTAGGCGGTCGTGGCATAAAAAGTTTGGGAAGCACTGGCGAATATAGTAAGCCATAGGATGATGTACTCACTGGTTCACTTCCAATCGCCGAAATTAATGCCATGGGCCTTGTGAGCAAGTATCTACAATGTCCCGGTTTTGATATCAAGAAATCTGGCAGCCCTACTCTCGTATCATCGTTAAGATATTTAACAGCGGCGTAATCTTTTTAAGTACAAGTTTTATCACATTATAGCCTTTAAAGTATTTCGTTATTGCTAATATAGGTAAAAAAATGTGAAACATATCGACTGTGGAAAGGAAAAAAGACGATATAACGTGTTTTAATGATTTTGGGCCATATGCAAATTATGAAATATTCTTCTAAACTGGTGTTTAATTGACATAATCTAATATTAATTAAATAAATCGTCTAGGAAAAACTTTTTTTTCAGTCTTTTTTCTTGGTTTCAATTTTCACAAGCTCATCTTTTTTCAAACTTGAAAGCTAAATTTAGATACTAATTCGGCATTTACAGCTTATATCCTTTTGATATAACGTGTATCAAGTTTGATACATTGTGATTATCGAAAAAAAACTGTGGGTTACGTCCTTTTTCCTTTCCACAGTCGATATGTATGTATTTGAAAAATATTCTTAAAAGGCATGATTTAATAATAATAACTGATCACACGGATATGCAAGATTCTAGTACCCAAACTTTTCACTCATCGATTTGTTTCTGCACTTGCTATAGTAACATTTTCTCCAATTGTTCTCTGTGTTTTTTTTTTCATTGCTTCGGGGTAAGTTTAATTAATTTAGTATGAATTTCGTTCTGCTTTCAGATTTTCACTACTTTTGTAAAGTTTATTGAGAACTAAAGTAAATAAGTGATGTAAATTAAATATCGACCAGTATTATTGGAATGGCAACAAAATAAATGGTCAGAATTCAAATCAATTTCTGGTCAGAATTTAAATCAACTTTTGGTCATAATAAAATTCAATTTTTGGTCAGAATAAAAATGTTAACGGTCAGAATAAAAATACTAACGGTCAGAATAAAATTAATAAACGGTCAGAATAAAATTAATAAACGGTCAGAATAAAATGAATATACGGTCAGAATAAAATCTATTGTACGGTCAGATTTTATAAATATTTCGGTCAGAATAAAAAAAAAAAATGAAATTAATAATTCTTTTTTTTCAACATTCATGTTATGTGCGGAAAAGCGGACTCTTATAATGAGTCATTATTATTACAAATAACGCATCATGTAATCAGATACCACTCGGTTTGTTTATATAAAGGTAGGGATCCATCGGAGTGCAGTGGACGTAGGATTCCAAGAGAAACCAAGGCTTTATGATGAATGTTGTTAGTTTTCACTTTTTTTAATTCAAATAAAAAATACTCACCTCTTTCAATTTTTAAAAAAGTAGTGTTTCCTTACAATAAGTGTATTATATCGACTGTGGAAAGGAAAAAGGACGTAACCCACAAATATCAATTTTTATAAAGGGCGCAAAAAACGTGTTTTGATGATTTTGGGCCATATGCAAATTAATAATTATACACAACCTTGAAGTGCACGGAGACTTCTAAACTGGTGTTCAATTGACATAATCTAATATTAATTAAGAAATTATCTAGGAAAAACCTTTATTTCAGTATTTTTTCTTCGTTTTAATTTTTTACAAGGTCATCTTTTTCAAACTTAAAAGTTAAATTTATATACTAATTCGGCATTTTCAGCTTCCATCCTTTTGATAGAATGTGTGTCAAGTTGTATAAATTGTGATTATCGGAAATAAGCTGTTTTGGAAAATTGAGGGTTACGTCCTTTTTTATTTCCACAGTCGCTATGAAATGTATACTAGCAATTCTTTATCTAAATGTTCTTTCCAAAAATATTATCCTTTCCTTTACTGTCTTCAGAGCAGATCACAATGTATCGAATTGTACAAACAATAAAAAATAGTTGCAACTTTTAGATTATTTAAAAATATTTAATAACCAAAAGAATATCGGTTAGGCGGAAATGAAGTGAACATTTTTTTAAATAAAAACTCTTTTTTTGACACGAAACATACAAATGCAATCCCACTTGAATATACGGCAGTTACAGCCGCCTGGATGTCGGAACCTAGTCAAACCTAGTCTACGAGAACTGTCAATTCGTCCTTTGGGCGCGCAATAATAGTGATTTATTCAATGACCGTGGCGCTAGTAGCAACGCTCGCCCATTGGACGATTTGCCGTAAGCAACTTCACTTTGTACCAATAGCAACGCAATACGATGACATCATTATCATCGAAAAAATTCAGACCATCTGTCAAAATAAATATGACCGATTCCATTTAAATTCTGACCGATCCCATTTAAATTCTGACCATTTAATATAAATTCTGACCATTTAATATATATTCTGACCACTTAATATAAATTCTGACCATAAATTATTTATTCTGCCCTCTGTAATTCTGACCGATACATTATGACCATTTAATATAAATTCTGACCAGTGCAATATAAATTCTGACCAATGTATTAAAAATTCTGACCGAAACTGTATTAAAATTCTGACCGTTTAAATACGAGCCTTATTGGAATTAAGGCAAATTTTTTTCATATCATGTTCGATACCGTAGTGGAGCGTAGTCAATATAGGTAACACTTTATTGCTCAGAAAAAATATTTCAAACGGTTGTTAAAGAAAGTAATTTTGAATCCTCATCAATATTTTGTAAATGGAAACAATTATATTTTTGTTTTAGTGTTTTACTCTTAGCTATTTTGATGTTATGATTTACGCGCTTGTTTTTGTTTACTGCGTATTAAAATACCCAATTACTCGTGCGGTAGTTGGAATTATTTAATATTTACGATCCGAACCATAAGTGTAGAAATCAGTGTATAAATTGAAAACAATAATACAAAAGTTTCGACGTTGAACAAGGTTTCGAGTACGTGATCTGCTCACAATTGTTTGGCAATGTTTTTATATTTTATACTAGACTACACATTGAAATTACTTTTTAAAATGCTCGCGTTCTATTCCCTTAGTTTTTATTGGGAAAACATTAAAAATAATATTTTTTCTTCTTTACGCATTTGAAAACTAACATCATAAGCGTCTCTTCGTCAAGCACGTAATACACATATCGTTAGATATTTGAAACTTCTCAATTCACTGACGATAAATATACATATGTAGATATATCTAGCGAAAGACTTATTATTTTTTGTTTTTTTTTTAAATTCTAAAATCACTTGTTACTGCTTTAAATTGTACTTGTTTTATCAAATGAATCCGTAAAATTCCTTTGTATTATATTGATCCGTAATCGGCAGAAAATTTTAAGTGACAACTCATTTTTTTCGGAAAAAGGTTCATTTTAAACTTCCTCTCGTCATAAACTAGCAAAAAGAAACTTTAATTGACCCAATATTACTATCCGCATTAAAGGAATTATTTTTTGCGAATTTATTACGATAGGAAGATTATAAAACCTTTTGTTATGACTAAAACCTGACCATTCCTGTAAAATTTATGAATTTTATTTTACGTTGTTCTGCCGATTACTGAAATATTCCGTATCGTAAAGATTACGTAAAAACCTAACCGTCAATGTAAAAAAGAAATGAATAAAATTTGAAATAGTTGAAGTATTTTATTCACAGTAGAAAATTTAAATTATTTGCTTACGGTGAAATATTAATAGTAAATGAATTTTTCCTGTCATGGTTGTTAAAATAATTCTGCTCATATTAAATTATGCCAGAAAATCGATCTTTCTCGTGTTAGTCACTTCTATGGAATTCGTAACAGAGAGGATTTCGAGGATTAAATACGTCAAAAGGTATCAATCCACATTATTTTGGATTACCGAAATAATTGCGTAGAATTTTTCATGATAGACGTAATAAATTTAGATTCCGATGAAATATTGCGCAGGGTCATTAAATATTTCGAATATATCATAATGAATCTAGAGAATAGAAATTTCTTTACAAGACAATTTATATTATAATGAATCTAGATTCCTTTACAAGACAATTCTAAAATTGACAATTATCGGAATTACGTTCAAAATGCCGCTGAGCAATCAAGGCTATGTTGTTCTTTTTTATACATTCAAAATGTCGCCTTCTGTTGTAAGATCTTTGCCCTAGCAATCAGGCCGGTCTGGGCTCAAGTCCCAGTAAGGTTAATGACAAACAAGATTTTTTCTTAATAGAATAAGCATTTACTTGGTAAAACTCCGATGCAATAAGGTGAAAAAATATCAAAGTTTTTTAGTTCTACAAATATTATTTTAAGTTACAGTTATTTACGGTTGATAGCTATTTCGGCTTATACCTTCACCAGAACTACATATATATAAGAACTACATAAGATATTTTATTTTTAAATTTGAGATCTTAGACATGGATGTTAGTGATGTCTCTTCTCTTCGAGTTGATCTCGAATGACCTATAAAATTACGGGACGTAGCGACAGCGATTAGTTAACCACTAGTCCAGTTCTAGTTCTTATCATTATATTCTCCTATTTTCGAAAAAGAAAGGTTGAACAACGGATTAACAATCAGTTCTCGTACATATATTTTTTTGAGATACTTCCATTAGTAAATCATTTAATTCACAATAAGAGGGTCGTGGATAAAATAAATATATATTAACAATTAATTCTCACAAAGCATCCCACCGAATCTGTCATTTGTTACACAGATAAAATCAAATAGATTAAGTTTTATTTTTTATTATATGTATATTTTAATCAAATTTAACTAAATAGTGGGTAGAATAATAATTGCTCTTAGTAATACTATAGGTGTAAAAAAATGGATGAATTTAATTGAAATTCGGTCTCAAAAAAAAAAAACTTCCCCAAGGCACGTTTCGCCGTGACCGAAGCGAGGGAAATATTTCAAATAAATCCCTTGAACCGAAATCCGAATAAACTTGTCAGACGGAACCAATTTCGAAACATTTTTTCAGAAAATTGGCCCGCAGGGAATAACCTGCTCCACCCCTTAAGCGTCCCGCAGACTGAAACGGTCCGAATATATCACGCAGTAGCACTCTGCGATTAGTTGGCCTTCTTTATTCAACATTTTTTTTAAATTCTACCGAATTAATTGAAAGCTTTTTTAAAATTTAATTAATTTCGTTACTTCTTTTGGTTTCGTTTACTTAATTTAATTTAACCAAGTGTCTTAGGCTCGCCGAAGACTTTTTAGACACTACACAAATTCATGCCTTCAAAGTTCAAACACATATCCATTTATCGATTGAAACAAAAAGCATGTTAAGAAACTGTTCGTACTGGGATTCGAATCCATGAGAACTGTAAACGATACCAATGACGTTACAAGCCCCTGTGTTTTAAAATTATCGGCCTGGATTACAAATAAACAGATTGTAAAATCTGAAATAGTACATATAGATTTTACTGTTAAATGAATCAACTTCAATGACATGAAACAGTTGGCGTTATTTTTTTTCTTTTTTCATATTGATAGGTACAGTAAGTCTCTCCGTACAAGGTAATCTAAATCCGTGGCCACCAACCTTTCTGACCTAACAGACTACTAAACTCACAATCTAAGAGAAAATAGAAGAGTTTTTTCGTTATATCCATTTTCTTGTCCAGATTTGCTTCTTTTGGGTTTTTAAATCATCTTCTACTAGCTCTCTCATCACAAGAATAATTTGATCGATATATTCCTTGAATTTTTTTTATTTATTTTACAACTCGATGACTAGTAAACATAAACTGACTCGCTAAAAAGCTTCCTCAGTCAATATCGCTGCACAGCCGGGAAGTCGACCGAGGAGTTTTGATAGCGTAGTCGTCAGGTGTAAATGAGACACTATTTGGCCACATTTGAACCTTTATATAATAAAAAAATAAATATATTGTGTCACTTCGAATATAGCTTGTTACTATTTACTTAATTTCCGCCCAGTCTCTGCGTACCGTGCTATTTTAATATTATATATTATTTCTATATGTCACAGGCTGAAAACTTTGAACCTGAAAGGACGCTAGCGAACTAAATCCCGACCATAACCATTTTAGATGGGTCGCGGGAATTTGAGGTGGGACCTCTGTATTTTCCCGCCGGGCTTATAGGCACATATTTATCGCGGCACACTTGGTATACACACGAATGATTATATTAGTTGATAAAATCATTAAAATTAAATTTTGTATATAGTTTGAGCTTAGCACTGTGTATCCAATCGTTGGAAATAATATCGGAAAAGATCTGATATACATATATATTTTGAAGAAGAAATTTACAAGATGTGGTCGCAAGTCATAAGGATTGGGAGGGTTAAAAAACTACTTTAAAAAAGATTTTTTTTAAGATTTCAATACCATTTTTATTTTTATGCCATTCTTTGAGCTCGAATATTTCTGATCAAGAAAGGCTTCAGAGAGGTTGACTTTACAGATTGCTGCTAAAGTTATTAAGAGGATTGGTTTTAATTCAATTTTATTGATGTTAATTAATAAAATAATAATTCCGACGATCGTTCTTATTCGATATAGAATCCTATTTGTAAGAGTAGGTTGAGAATGTTACAACTTATTATAACATAGGTTTCCAACCTTTCGGGTGGCGACCCTTTTTTATAAAAGCCATGTGACCCGCGGCCCTGATGCAACTGAAAAATGCATTTTTTTTCAATTAGGTAAATTTAATTGATTGTAGTTTTAGTTTTGTTGTTCAAATCCGAAATCGAAAAAAGTTGGCGACCCATAGGTTGGGAACCCGTGTATTATAATATTACTTTTAAGGTTTTGACTGTCTAATACTATATATATATAACATTTTATAGTCAATTTAATACCCCTTATCCATATTTTGTATCTTTATCTGTTAAGTTTTTTCATATTTTCTATTACACAAATAGCACTGTATTAATACATATTGGTCATGAGCGGAACCAGTTCTGATCATATTAAATAAATACGAAATTATTACGAAAGATTGTTTTATTTTTTAAAACATCCTAGTATATTGGAATGTTTGCGGACTTACAAGCTTTGTAATTATTTGAACGTAAAATAATAAAAACAACGTATCAATATTAAATTTCGGAAATGTAGATGAAAAAGTTTAAGGCAAGTGGGTTTTTTAGCAGACACTGTACGTACCTTCTTGCCCGACGGCGAATTTCATCTCTACGTTCGATACGAAGCCGCCACATCGGCAAACTTTACCAATTAACTGTTTTACTAAAACGACCGAAACTGAAAGAACGATGCTATCGAATAACATCAGACAAAAGACGATGTACACTATTTTGTTGTTTTAATAGTTGTTGTTAAGCTTATGTAGAAATTATGTTGGCGTTATGAGATTCTGATTGCAATTTGAATATGTATTATTTTACTGTTGCATTTTATCGATAAGTGGTATGTATTTTGCATGGTGACTTTTTGTAGATGATGCTTTTGCGAAGTGGATAATATGAATATGAAATATGCATTTTTTAACAATATGAGAAAAAAATCAATGTGTTAGGTATTTAAAAAAAATAATATAAAGAGAATAAAATAAATCACACGAGAACAACTTGACGAGAAAAGATAATAAAACGTACATGATTTAGATCTTAAATGTTAAGTTATAGATAAATTAAAATTTTAAAATATCACCCTGTCAGACGATGATCTTGGAACCTTCTGATTATCAAGTAAAACCCTTACTACTATTGTGTAACATACAAAAGATATTTATATAATGGTAGTAATAATCGATTAAACGGCGGAGACAGTTTCGGTAATAATATTTATTATTTTTCGGTGAATTTTTTTTTAAATTCATGATGGCTACCAATTTAAAGTATATGGCCTCTTAATAAAGATATTTTGATTAAAAAATTTTCTACGAGAACTGTGTGCTACTTAGTTGTCTAACCTCCCAAGAGTAGGGATATAAAGGGTAGGGCTATTACAAGACTGATGATTTGCTAATAGATTGAAAAAATGCTGTTAGTACTGGGACTTGAACCCGTTAGGCTAACAACGTTAACCACTGCACCACGGACCAGATATTAAATATTTTTACATAGAATAAAGTTATTTATAATGTCAAAAAATGATTGAAACGGATTGATAGTAACTGATAAACTCAACTTGAATATGATGTCATTAATTCCAATACACTTTATATACCATTATTTTTAACTGTAAGTAATAAACTAAATTAATTTAAATAGGGTAAAAATATCAGAGTATTTCAGCTATACAGTTTCAATAAATAAATAAATTTAGTCTCATTATGTTTTGGACATATGACGCGTCGTTTTAGACCACCGTGTACTTCGATAGTTCAAATATTTGCTCAAATTTAATTATATATTATACAAAGTCGTTTAATTATAATTAAAAGTTTAGTTAGATTTATACGCTCCGAACTAGTCTAGACTATAGATTAGACTAACAAAGCTCATTAACCATCATTCTTAACCTTATTTAATAAAAGGATTACACTCTTAGACACATATTTAACAAAAAAATCGTTTTGTAAGCTTTTAAAACCTATATATTATATTATATATGTACAAATGAACTATCCATGCACTTATATTACACAAGTGAAACCTTTTTTAGCAAATGTTTGTTTTTGTACCAATTCTACATTCTATAATTAAAGATCAGGATCGGATTCGCTCATAACTAGCATTGTCAACTGATGATAATATAATTCGTTACAGTTTATTTATACAAAATATATATTGTATACAAATTAAGTAAGTGAGCGAACCGGTCCTGTTCTGTAATTATTATACAAAACCTGGAATAAGTACAAATAAGTGTTTTCATGAATAAATGTATAACCGTCAATAATTGAGAGTGGACACTTAAAAAGTAGTAAAACGTTTAATAATTATTTTTTAATTAAATTGAAGAATCTATCTTAATATTACCAAAAATAATAAGGCAAATAATATCCATGGCGGGTAGCTTTCGTTTAGGAGAAAAACCGTTCCAATTCATAAAATAAAAAGTTATTTTTCAAACTAAACTGCATCAAAATATACCAATTAAGAGATTTCAATTTCAACACAGTCATCTCCTGCTCAATATTATGCTAAGTTTATATTTGCGCAGGTTGTCTAGACTAGAAGATTTTCAAGACGATGCAAATTGAATTCAGAACAAATTAACCAACTGAAATAATCTGACTAACCATGGTTTGAAGTTATTGTATTGTTATGCATTTACTATAAATGGCCCCTCGAGAGGTGAAGTGAGCCAACTAGTAAAATGGTAAAACTTTTTTCTTTGACTTTTAAGAAAAATCACGTCTTTATTTGGTGTTTTGGTAGATTTCATATTTTTATTTCATAATAACACTATTGCAATGTGTATTAACTGAGGCTACTTCACTTTGACAATACTTTGAGACGTGTAGAAGTTTTTTTTTCTATAGTAGCACTTGGCTCACTTCACCTCTAATGAGCCCATTTATAAAATATACGCTTTCATTTAAGTATACTTAGGACACTCTTATTTATTTTTTAATCAGGTCAACCAAATTAATTAAGAAATTGAATTTGAATGCAGCGGCTATCCAAATTAGTTCTTAAAAACTTTTTGACAAAAGTTGGCCACCTTTCTTTGTCTAGGAAGTTAATTTCCTTTTTGCCTTTAATCAGATATACCACTAATGAAGTACGCTGCATCATAGAAACTTTTCGTTAAGAAATCCCGATGGGAACTGATGATATTATATATTGTATCAAATAATTGGGGTACTTTTTTGTTATTTTTATATTTACTATGACGCTAAAGGCTAAAAATAGAAAAAGAATTTTATTGTTTGTACATGGTTTGTCAAATATTGTTGATATCAAAGAATATTGTAGCCTACTTTAAATTTACTAATTTAATTCACAATTACTTGGTTGAACTCTATTTTAAAACGTTGTTAAATATAAATGGTTTTGATTTAAATATTGTTGATAGAAAACAATATTGCCATGTAATGCAATAGTTGCTTGTTTCCGCAATGAGTGTCTTATATATAAAAAAAAATACATTGATTCCCGGGGTTGATTTTAAACGCTTTAAGATTTTTTTCACAGTGATCCCAAATCAAAAGTGCGTATAAACAAATAGGAAATTTTCTTAATATTTTTTTATACATTTCCACAAAAAGACAGATGTCTGTGAGTCTGTGAATGATTTTAATTCTTTCTACTCGTCCCTTTAAAACACACAGGGAGCAAATATGGTGGCAAAAACTCATAATTGATTAAATTAAAAAAATAAATAATATAACTAAACATTATTGATATCTTTTGACCATATTACCTCATTAAACTTATCTACTTAGTCTGCGTCAAAAAAAAACCTTTCTATTACTCATGCTTGTTCAAATGTGTTTTGTTCAAGTAGTTTCTTGTAATACGGCAACAATGTAATGTATAATATATTCAAACAATAATGATTTAGTTTAAGAGATACAGGCATTACACCAACTATAGTTAACTCCATAGGAAGCCTATTCACCCTTCCCAAACTGCGTTTCTTTGTAATAAATTCACTCGATTTTATTTACCTACCAAAAGCATTTTGAAGAAGAACCTGAATGAAAATAAAACATTTTCGGTGAAGGTTTACGAGCGACATCTGTGTAAGGTAACTTCGGTGACATTGCACGTCCATTTAGACCCATCAATAATTCCTTACCACAGCCATTCTACTGCAGGCTAGCTAGCACTTAACGTAACTATAAGCCTCAAAGTAACGGTCATATTGAGTAGTTAACGTATTCAATAAAGATCACCCAACTTACTATTTAAAAATTGTATTTTGTTTTACGTATTAAAATGATATTAAATAAAAATATATATCTTAAATTTAAAATTTTCAGGATAGAAAAAATAAAGAGGTTAAGATATTGAAGTTATAATTATTGAATTTATCTGAATTGTAAAACATATGCCACTTACAGTTGTTCGTGCAACGTTTTCAATTTTGGAGATAATAGATTTAATTTACGTTATCGAAATAACCACCAAATGAGAAGGCCACACATTAATAATAAACGACGTTCGTATTATTTTATCTGTTAACCAAAAAGAATTAGTAATAACTGTTATCTGATCGTTTTTGCGGATATCCTTTCAGTTATAACATAAATTTCTCAATCGATTTCGTAAGTCGATTAAGTTTACCCACGATTGTTTTCTTTTTCAATTAATTACCGATACATTCGTTTCGTTTCCCGCTAATCCGAAAAGTTATCTAATATTCTTCGCTTCCTTTTATTTTTGCACATGGTGTTTCTTCACAAGAAATCTTGTACTACGAAGAAAGAAAAGCTGGCTACAGAAATGACGATTAGGGAGAAAGGGTTTACAAATGACAAAAATATCATGTTTTTCTTTATACTAAGTACGTTCCTAGCGTGTAACAGATACACTTCTTACAGGACAAGGATTTGATAATTTGAAGTCGCACAATTTTGTCTTTTGGCAAAGGGTTAGCTGAGTGAGTGAGAAATGCGTGGTAAACAGTAAAGAATGTACAAATCACAAAAATCCACGTATTGGAAAGAAATCCATAAATATATTGAAAAATCATTGTTTGTAAGGTGCATGTTGATTTTTGCTCCTGAACCTATAGCCAAATTAGACGAATGAAGAAGAGGATTGATGACTCAGTTAAAAGTCTGAAATTTGTAGATTAATATAAACATATCCGTAAATGAACCAATATTTTAATTGAAACGTTCTCCAGATATTTGAATATCCGGATCTGTAAACAAGTAATCGGTTAATGAGTTGGTTGTTTTGTGACTCTTTATAGTCTTAAATCATTCTTAACATGTTTTAATTAAATAATTAAGAATCTTATTTATGTGCGAGATTTACAATAAAATCAATTTTTCACAAGTTATCGTGTATATAGAATTATGACTGAAAATTCAGCTCGATGTGTCAAAATTGAGCAGTATTTTGTTTTCTAGAATAAATATTTTAAAAAAAAAATGACACAAAAGCTTACATCGCTTTTTTATCCCGAATCAAAGAATAACGTATTTAAATTTGAATATATATTTAATAGGAAGTTTTATCAGAAATAATAAATTAGTTATTCATTATATTTGCTTTCATTTTCATCTTGTACAATGTTATTAATACGTTTCTTTGACGACATGTAAACGAAGCGTAATAGATTTATTATGAAAATTCCTTATTACATGATAAACCCATACAATGTTCTTAAGGTTGGGTGAAAAGGATAAGATTTTGAAACAGCGACATCTTTTGTAGTCAAAATATTGAATACTTTTTTAAAAGCATTAGTGTATATTGATAAAATTTGGCTTTTTTAGAACTTTTTCAACTTTATGTATATGTATGTTTCTCAAAATATAAAAAAAGTATTTTATTTTAGTAACGACGAATTAATTAGCTGAAAAAGAATACTTCCTGTTTAGGTATGCCATCAGTGGCGGATTATCAGGTTATTATTAGTGGGTTTCCGAATCTCAGCGGCCTCAAAAGTCAGTTGACAATGCTCGCAATGAGCGAAACCGGTCCTGACCTATTAAATAAAGTGGAATAAAGTACAAAGGAATATTGTGTTTTTATTAATATAATGCCTTTCCACCAAGTATTGACAGTGAACACCCTAAAAGTGATTTTCTAATGTTCTTATTTTATCCGAAAAATGAGGTCTCTAAATATAATTGCGCCTGGGACCTCCCATCTGCTTAATCCGCCTTTGCTTACGATAATTACCTTTTGTAAGAAACGGTTAGAGTAATAATATTATAAGAAAGCTACAATCATTTGAGACATTTTTAAAATTATAGGTGTTATCAATTACACGAATGTTTGTATAAAAAACCATTACTAATTATTATCATTAATATACGTGACCAATGTTCCCTCTAAGACAAGAAGTTAGCTGCGCGGAAATTTTAAAGGCTGCGGGAGGCTGCGCGGACCGATCAACTATTAATTGCACTACTGTCTTGTAGTGCGCGCCAATCTGGAATGAGTGCGCGGGGGCTTCCCAACTACTGCGCGGCCGCGCACGCGCGCAGCTTAGAGGGAACGTTGGAGGTGACTGTTTCAAAATTGGAACCTTTTTACTCGCACTAAACTGCTAAATATTAAAAAAATAAAGTTTTTAATCTCATTAATTCCACACTATGGATTTTTGTTATTTTTTTCTGACGTAAAACACCAATGTCGGATTATTGTTAAAACATAAAAATACTGTGAAAACATTTTGAATTCCTCGATGACATCTCACGATCAAATGATACCATTATCTCTGTATGCTCACCTATCAAGTGAAACTTTATGGAGGTGCAAACTTTGAACTCTATACTGGCGGAATGATCGTATCACATACCTACGTAACTTGTAGGTGCCATTGTCCCTGTTGATATTCGTATTGTTTTTTAATTTAACATTTCAGTCTGTAGTTTGGAATAGGGGTTGTCTGTTATTGTTTTACTAATTCTACCTGAGCATATTTTCTCAGAAGATATATAATAGAGTCTGAAATAATAATATCTTTGAATTAATAAACGTTTCGAGTATTTTAAGGTTTGTATTGTGTTTTGATTTAGAATAGAACGGTCCGTGTGATTTCAATGTGGTCGATTTCAATATGGAATAAGGTCGGCTTCAAAGTTCAGAACATATTTTAACACAATACACTTGTCAATAAAGTCAAACAATTAAAAAAAAATCTGTCAATGTCAAAGAGTCACCATTCGTTAGCAATGTTGTTGCACTTGGTCGAAGAGCTAACATAGTTTTTAAACTTGCTGATCAATGGTTTGAAATTCTACTTGCAGCATCCATTATTGCTTTAGATATCTAAAATGAATTTATTGAAACCGCTTTGATATGGTATACAAACGTATTGTTTTTCTTATTTTATCAACCAAAAATGCATTGTAAGAAAGCAACTATATTAAATAACGAACGTTTAAACTCCTCTGTTATAGTGAAGTATTCATTTTAATTTGAATCCATGACGAGTGAAATTCAAACATAGATGGAAAAGTAGAGGATATTGAAATGTAAAAAAAATGTTTGATGATTCAGTCGCTTTGTGGGAAGTCATGTATTTTTTTACAATGAGATTTCTTACTGATATAAATAAACAAAAACTACGACACAACCAAACAAATCTCTTGTCAAATTTCTGTCGAGGAATATTTCGTGGAAGTTGCAAAAAACCTTATAAAATTCTACTTTTTCGGGTATGTAATCAAGTCGAGCTGACTGTTCACGTTGGTAAAGTGTCTACCTTATCATCTGAAGTAGAAAAAAAACTACCCGCTAACTGTGAAAGCGATTAACTTTTCACCCTTGAAAAAGATGACAAGGCAATTTCGTTGATTAAATTTAATTGTTACCAGTCGCCCGTACATTGGCTTTTAACATAAGAAATATGTATTACTCCCATTCTACAAATTAAATGCTTAAATTGTCAGGAATGGCCTCGATTTGCGTGTAAGTATTTCAAATAACAAGAAAAATAAATTACAAAACGAACACCTATCATATAAGAGGTCGATAAGTTTACTCTGTGTATTATAATATTGTTAAAATATATTTATTCAATTAAAAGTAACATAGAAATAATAAGATTTAAATACGGCGAAAGGCGACCGTTAGATTAAGGTAAATAATTAGTGGTGAAAAAGAATTATTGATATATTACTGGAAGCATTCAAATGGTTGATTCTGGTTGTATTTTCAACCCATAGAAGAAACAAAACATAAAAGAAAACTCTAGATAAAAGAACAGATACCAGGCACAAAATAGATGCATTATGCAAAGAGAAACAACAACTGCTCACAAAGCCGAGTATAGGATAGATGGATAACATCGATAGAGGTGTATTGACATTATTATTAAAAAACTAATTGTATCGCTAATTAATTACCAGATTGTTGTTAACGAGATATTCATATCTACTGATAGCTACTGTTTTCAACAATACGAAGTATATGTAATAGCGTTTAGTGTTAGGAGTAGCCAGCAGGGTGATGGAGATTATTGCGAATTGCAATGACAGGATAATGTGATGAAAACTATTTTTGCGTAAAGCAAATCCCAAGTTTCAGTATATACGTCAAGTAAAAGTAAAAGTTATAGTTTGTGCCATATAAGCAATTGTATTCATTCAAAGTTATATAAAATGAAATTGCTATTGAAGCAAATTCAAGCAAGAAGGGGCCGTTTGGGAAATTCTTAAGCCAAAGACCATCCATATATGGCAGCGGAGTCAATGATGATAACAGTAAAAGAATTACAACTTCAGATCTGAGTAAATCATGGAAGGTCTCTTTTGCGACTTCCAGGGTATCATAAAACATACGCGTAAGACGTTGTGTTTACGGTTAGCATCCGTTGATTGATAGCAACACTTCCATATAATTGTGGCGTAGCACTTAACATGTTTGACTAGTAGCCTGAAGGGTACTAGGTGCGTGATATCTTTCATTGAATGTCGTAGCGGCACAACATCTACGCAAAATAACAATATAACGTCTACGAAAGTTCGTAGCATAGCATTATCTTCCAAACAAAAGGCAAAGTCAATTTGATATATTTGAATTATAAACGATATTCACGGAGATTAAATGTTATTTTGTATGCTGAGTTTGAAGTTGTTATGTAAATATATGTCGTTGTATTAACAATTAAACAATACATTTGTAAAAATATAACACAATTTGTGTACTATGTTGTTATTTGGACTTAAAATTGTGCTTCTTTTTATAAATACTATTACTATCCACCAATAATAATTGTCAATTAAAAAATTAAAAATGATACAAAATATATTAAAAATTAAAGAGCATTTACGGTTTATATCTATTTTTTATCCTTTTCAGTAATGATAGAAGTTTTATGTTTTTATTCCAGGAAAAAAATATTATAATTATGAACTGAGATTTTGTTTTTATTTATTTATTTCCATTATGCAAACATCTGCCTACCGAAATAAATGTAGTATTTCTTTCTAGTTGTACTTTTGTGAATCTATAGAGAGGTATTTGAATATAACGGCTAATATAACTCAAAACATCAAATTTTTGACTTGTGGTTTTATGGAACTAAGACTAGGAATATGTTTACTGTAATTTGAAATTTTATATATTTTTATACCACAAAGTATTTTATTCTTATTCCGGTCACATACAAAGTAAACCTGGACAACCTTCTATTACATATAAAAATAATTATTAATCATTTCTTACAATTTGATTTTATATTCAGCGTATAAAATGCCGAAGTATTTTTCTTTTCAAATGAAATAATACTTCCGATGTTAAGAATGAATGAAACACTATTTGGTTGGAGTTTTATTTGAATACGATGATAAATATGAAATCCCGTAGAAATTATTTCATAATAGAATTATAATTGATGATATGAGTTACTTATGCTACGCTTATGATAAATGCGAAACGGAAAAG
Source organism: Himalopsyche anomala (assembly GCA_031772345.1). Lineage (NCBI taxonomy): Eukaryota > Metazoa > Arthropoda > Insecta > Trichoptera > Rhyacophilidae > Himalopsyche > Himalopsyche anomala. The sequence goes on along the minus strand of CM062836.1, from coordinate 10,120,524 downwards.
CTACAACAACTTATTACCCCTAATCCCCCTCGCCTTTGTAGTGATGTGATAAGTACATCATATAAATTATAATATATGGAATAAAATCCATGCTTGTTACGAGTTGTATTCAATTAACTGTTATTTAAGGGGAGTAAATTGCTTCAAATTCGTATACAATGGCATCTAGAAAGACGAAAAAGTTCTATGACAGCTATTACGTTTGGTTTGATTTGTCACGCTTTTGGTGTCCTGTTCATTATAATCATATAGTAGGCAGTTAGTGGAATAGTAGTTTAAGAAATATCCAAATAAAATGAGGCATTTTGTACAGTGAAGGATGGCATAAAACATCCTGTTCATCTTTCAATTTTACGACACTAGGGTAATGCACGTTTGATGCGTGCGCGACAGAGTTGCTACTTCTAGCGAATTGTCGGAACAGTTATTTAATCTGTCCATCTGATAGTGATTCTAATTCGTACGTATATCAATTTAGTAACTTTAGCGATAAGTTTACCCTGGCGATAATTTTGAAGTGGGGTTAACTCAATACATTAAGTCGTCCTCTGCGATCGAGTTAATATGAATGTCCTAGAAATCAAGCAGGTTTAGTTTCAGAGCTTTAGGTTAAGTATAATTTGAAAGTTTGGATGTTTGTGTTGTCTCTACACCTTGAGTTGAATTTCGAATGCATTTTAAAAAGAAAAACCTATCAAGTTTATCTCGTATGATTTCCAATTAAAAAATATTTGACGTATTGGTATTTGCTGGTTCTCTATAAAAATATATATACATGTAATATGAATTCTATATTACCTACATCAAAATTTCATTAACTTATATATCGACTGTGGAAAGGAAAACGGACGTAACCCACTCATAGCAAATTTTACAGGAGACACAAAAAAGTGTTTTGATGATTTTGGGGCATAGGCAAATTATGAAATATACACAACCTCTAAGTGCTCGGAGACTTCTAAACTGGTGTATAGTTGACATAATCTAATATTAATTAAAGAAATTTTCGGAGAAAAACCTTTTTTCAGTCTTTTTTCTTGGTTTTAATTTTCACAAGCTCATCTTTTTTCAAAGTTAAAAGTTAAATTTAGATACCAATTTGGTATTTGCAGCTTACATCATTTTGATAGTACGTGCATCAAGTTTGATACATTGAGAAAAAACTGTGCGTTACGTCCTTTTTCCTTTCCACATTCGATATCTATAATTAATGTGTTCATAATCAAAACGTATAATACACAAGTTCAACTCAACACACACATACGCAGTGTTCCTAAATACACATACGAGTTTTAACATTATAAAAAGAAACTTTCTTCAATACATAATTTACAAGTTAATTATGATTAACCAGCAATCGTAAGTCATGCTTAATTTAAAATACTTCAATTTGTTAACGCTACGGTTAATTTTGATATATTACTTGCGTCAAGAAACGTGCTGTTACGAACATGTGAATAAATATTAGCTTACAAAGCGATCTGTGAATATGCAATCCGATTTTGAGAAAATCCATGCAAAACTTTTTGACAGCTGCTGTCAGGCAACGCTTTACTAACGCTACGGCGGGTTTACAAAATGATAATCAAGAATTAATTATGCATAAATTTATGTTCTAAATAATTTGAGGTTACGCATTTGTACGTCGATAATAATATTACGAATGCTGCTGAAATATTAGACTAAAGTTGTTCGACTATTGTTTGGTTGTAGATTATCGACAAATAGTCTGAAACTATTTTCATGAAACATCAAAATCTTAGTCTACATTTTTTGTCATACGTACCCTGCATTTTTTTTTTTGTGATATGTCAATCTGGGAAGAATACTTATTATTTTAAGTAGTAAATGCATGAAACATATTCGTTATTACTTCTAAATATGTTTCAAAAGGACATTTCTTAATTGCGTTCAATCTGTAGGCATGTGGTTTTCTACTGACGGAAAGGATCAAGTAGAAATGATTTTTTACGTTCAGATATAGTTACCGATTTCTTTACAGATATTAACTTTTTTACAAAATTCTTTTGTTCATTGCAACAAATAATAAAACATAATGTGACTGCCAAAAATCAGTGCGCAGAATCTATATGTATCTGAAAAAAATAAAAATAGTTCCATAAAAATATGAGAAAGGCAGTACGCGACCCGAGTACTACAAGGTTCTATGTAAAAATTGTTGATGAAACAAAACAATCAATGTATACCAATAATGGTACTTGGAATACTGTCGCATTGTTACTTCTGTTTCGTATTTTTTTTTCACATAGAACCTTGTAGTACTCGGGTCGCGAATATACAAAAGAAGGCATAATACATTTAACATGTAAATCATTCTTTTGATGACGATAAGCTATTAAATATAAAAATGATAACTCAGTTATTTGAATAGCAGAGACAAGTGAATCCTTGAATATATTAAAAAATAATTTAAACTTGAAATTAATCTAATCTGCATATACAGCAGTAAGTAAACCCACTCAACAATTTTTGACAAGCGTATACGAAAGCTAAGTAGGTATTTGTATTGTGTATAATTCACGTATAAAATATATACGTGTGTATATTTTGTATACATTAGAAAAACCCTCACTGCCATTCGTCTCCGGGCTCCTATTCGAGTCTCGTTTTTTTCCAATTTTAAATTTAAATTTGCTAGAGTTTGTGAACAAAAGCGTCTAGAAAGTAACTTACACATAGTGTCAAGTCAGTGATGCACAAGCCGCAACCATAAATGGCATTTATTTAATAAAAAAATATTAATATTGGCCAATACTGAGTTTTTTTAGTGTTTTTTCCATAACGCACATTTGAGTGTTATTAAGTCAATAAAGAGTTCATCAAAAAGCTACGCTTTGTGCATGTTTTATTGTAAGCAATGACGAAACATTTGCTTACATAATATTATATGCACGTTATCCAAACCAGATTTTAGCTGGATTGTCTAGACTCTAGTGTGTAGTAATTAATTAAAAAAATGTTTGTTTAGACTAGGGAGAGATTATATCGTCAGTATACTGGAAAAAAGCGATAAGTCAAAAATCGGCTGCTTTGAGTAATGAATGCAGAAAGATAGATTTCACCTTGCTCTATATTCTTAAATTATCAAGTAAAGCGATATTCTCTGTATTTTTTACTCAATTTAAAGACGAAACATCCATTTAACCAATTCCGTTCAAAGTTGTTTGTAACAAAAATCTAATCGCTTTTTAATAGTTGGGACCGAATTCACAAATCAATATCTAAGTGATTAGAAGTTAGCATAATAAGTAATAGTTATACATAGTGCATAAATAGACATGTAAAAGTTGTATGATTATCGAATATCAAATATGACGTTTATCCCAAAACAAAGTTTTTGGATTTGACGCCGTCTGCCAGTATAACGACGATATCATAATCGGCAAAACTTTTAACCTCTACGGTCCAGTCCGTAAACAATTAAATTGATAAATTAGATTTTTCATCGATTAGATTGTGGACCACTGCATTAAAGATTTCGTAAAACATTAACTATATTTTTTTCTTTCTTTGTCTATCTTTGAAGACAGCTAGGGTTGAGAGTTATAGAAAAAATGTAGTTTTAAAAAGGCACATAGACAATATAATCGTATTAATACAACATAAAACTACGTCATGTTGGTATTTAAAAATAGTTATTTTGACGTCTTCTGTGTAGTGTAATTACGTCTTAAAATATACATATGGTTTTCTTGAAGCTTAATTAAATCGACCAGGAACTTTTGCATGAATAAAATCGGGGCATAAGATTACAAAGGCTAAACAAAAATGCATGTTTTGATCTGAGCTTGGTTTTGGTAATGCCGTAATCATTTTGATTAGCGACATAAAGATATATCTCGTATGTATAACCGTTTACAAGATATGTTGGATATATGTATCTACAAATAAAACTGAAATGTTAGAAGCACAGATGTAAATCACTTTGTATATCTTAGTGAACTTAAAGTTATATTTTGTAGATAGACTTCTGTGATCCCAAGCTTCAGAAATTAAATCAGAAGAATCTATCATTAAATTGTGATGTATAGTGGATCTCATCAAGAAAGCAGCTATTGAAAATATATAATTATTTAAATGAATTTTAAAAGATGGAGTTGATCTGATACAGGATGAAAAAGGCTAAGCCATGGTCAGCCACATGTAAAAAAATATATATATTAAAGCTAGTGTATATTTGAAGGAACTGAAAGTGAGTTTAAAGCTGAGTTAAAGCAATTTTTAATTGAACTCAAAAAGGCATAAACTTGAGAACATCACTTGGATCAATACAAAAGAAATGAAGAATTTAGCATCGACCCATATAGCCGAAAACATTCAGGATAATGTTTTAAACATTATTATTAAAATTAATCAAAATTATTTAAGACCTTGCTAATAAAATCGCGAGTTGCAATGTGGCATGTTATGTTCAATTAGTATTTATATTCACTAATACAGTACACTGCGTCAAAAGCTTTGGTGTTAATAAAATAAATTGTAAATATGTTATGGTTGCATCGTTTTAGTTAACCATATTTTTTTTAAATTTGTGTTCACATTAAATTATAAAGAATAAATTTGCATTAAAGTAACATTACGAGAAAACAACAAAAAAACTAGTATTATTATGCATTTGTCAAAAGTGACCACGAAAATATTTTTATATTGTGCGTTCCGGTTCTGTGATTTTTATATTGTAAAACTATGTTCGCATACAGAGTGTGTTAAGCTTTTGCAAATTGCGTTATAATCAAACAAGTCGGGCCGGAAAAGCTGAGCCTAAGCGTAAAATAACGAAGTTTCTTCGCGCTCCAAACTTTATCCACGAATTGTTTGCGAATATACATCCGCGCGTTCAAAATTACATCGAGAGAGTCACACTCTGGGTATTTTTGAAAAAGTAAAGAAAACTCCTTTGTGCTTCTTAGCTGAACAATTTTATAAATTAGCTTGAGTGGTTTCTGTCATACGAGTGGGCGATTGCATTATTGTATATATTACAATCAGCCATCTTTGTCAATCATCGTCAGAATATCGTATAAACATCCCAACGTTAGTGAATCTAAGTTCTTCTATAATACATTACAATTAGGTCGATTCAACGATTCAATATTAACTAAACAAAAGCATTAATTTGTGATGTTAACTACAATATAAATTTGTTTTTTTTCATTGTGTATCATATTGATTTCTAGTGCGGAATCTCAACATAAGATGTTTTCACAAAAAATGATTTACTTTTTTATTATTCAGCCATTTGACTCTTTTTTCGAAGACGATATGAGTAGAAGAAATGTACCTCTAATTAGTTAATTGATAAGATGGGTGTGAGAGAATGTAAATATCTCACACACTTGTGCATTTTTGGATATAGATGTATGAATCGATTGCAAAGTTCGTTTTAACACAGTCTTGGATATTTGATATATCGACAATCTGGGCTTAATGTGTTGAATTTAGTGAAGTATTAATGTTGTTCAAATTTCTTGCAACACATTTATATTATTTAATCTGGGTATTTAACTCCCGGCCATTCAAATGGGCTATTGGATAATTTTTTGGCTTGATAATAATCTATTGTCGTAGCTTAATTCAAATTTGAACTTTTATAAAATCATTTGCAATATTAAAATATCTGACGCATTGGTGATTTACTGTAATGCTTAATGACTTTCGCTAAAACAAACCTATCAATATTCTTTTAAAGTTAGGTTAGTTAAGTTATATGATTATATAAAAAAATCTTATTTTCGTGTTTTAATGTTAGGTTTCAAATCAACTACAGTTAATAGAATCTTATTTAGTAATAACCTAATAAAATTAAAATTAACGTTGATAAATATTATCCTCAGTATTGTGTCAGTTAATCTATCACAGTTTCCATGAGATAGAATTTATTTTAATCCTGAATAGCTCACCTTTGATACTTCGAATACAATTTTAGCAAAAGGTTTTTTTACAACATAAAGTAAAATATTTTTTCGTCTAGATAATTTCAATACGGAAGAATTTTATTGTATGGACAACTTTGCCATTAAAAAAACTCTGTTGCCGGATTCATAAAGTTAAAAAAAGTATTTTAATGGGTTTTTTTATCTCTCATCGTTATGTGAAATGAAAACGTTTCAAATAAACAATCAAAGAAAAACAGACTTTGCGTTGTGTGCAAGATAATACTTATAATCATCAGGCTTAAAATAAACCGAGAATATGGACTTGAATAATATGAATAATAATGAAATCAATACGGGCCAGGGAAGTAAAGTCATCACATACACCCATGCCCAAGATGCAAATATAATGAAATTGATCTCGGTATCTTCTGATTGTTATTTAAACCTATTGATTCACAAGACTACCGAGGCCGACTGGAAAAACTTGAAAGCTGCAGTATAAAAATGGTAAAAGTAAGTATATTATGCCGGCTGCATGGTTGAGTGGTCAATGTCGTTGGTTTTGGTTTTGGAGGTTACGGGTTACAATCCTAGTACGGACGGTTTCCTTAAATTGATTTTCAATTGGTTTCTGTCCGAAATGTCTTAAATTCCCTACCACTCTTCCTGTCTTCAAAACGAATGTAACGAGAGCGATTAATTACCCCATAAGACCTGTCCTAGTCACATCTTTTTTTCCCTGCTCTCTTTGTAAAAAACGAGGTTAAACAACTGAGTATGAAGCAGTTCTCGAAGGAACAATTCTGTTGAAATAAACTTCCCAAGGAGTCTATAAGATTTTAGTAGGTTCTTAAGTAAGAGTCTATAAGAGTTTAAAAATATCATTGAGTTTTTAAGACGCTACTTGCCTTCAAACAGAAATTCATAAATTAATTGATAGACACCGTCCGTACTAGGATTCCGTGATTCGTGACCTTCATAACTGATGCTAACAACGTTGACCACTCGACCACGCAGCCAGTGTGTACATTGTATTATTTTTATATAAAAAAAAACAAATTTAAACTATCTAGTTATATCTGTTCATCGCCGTCAATAATTTATTCAATTATTCGCTCCTAGAAAAAAAGTGTTGACTCTCCTGATATATTTATTATATTGAGGAAGTACGTGGAAAACTTTGTATACCTACAGTTAGTAGTTTTGTATAAAACCAACAATTGTTCCGAAATAGTTTATTAAAATCGCCCGCCGCGTTGTCGATAAATAAATAGTAAATTTATTAACCAACCATTCAACATTTGAATTGTGGTTTAGTCGAATGACGAAAATAAATGCGGTCGTAATGACATATTGAATGACTGGAATTTCAAATTAACATTTCGGCATCCCAAACAAGACCAAAACACGAAACTATAATACGGCCGACAATAACATTTTGTTTTGATCATGTATTGTGTTTTTCGAAAACATCATTTGAATGATTTTATTTACTTTTGAATCGTGAATTTGGTATGTTAATTTTGTATTAGTATTCAAACAATAATTTACTGGCGAGAGTTTGATGAAGTTTTCATATAAATTTTCTGCTATTCATGATTTAGTTTTAAATTGTGGATCAATTTATTAAATACGAAAACGTTGATGGAATTTTGAAATAATATCTAGTTTCTATTTTATAAAAAATAATGGCTTGTGTTCATCTGACGAATGTTTAAATCAAATTTTGGACAGTATGTGATATTCAATATTTAGTTTTGATATAAGATTGTCAGTTATAATAAAAAAATACCAGAATTTATATACATAATTGATCTGTATTTTAATCTCAACGATTTTTATGTTGACAACCTAAACAAATTTTACCTAACTTGACCACATTTTTATGATATCGGGTATTGAACAACTTTATAAGAAATACTGATTTTTTTATTATTTATACTGACCAATACTGAATTCTTAGCTATTTAAATACTAACAAAATCATTTAATAAACAACGTATTCTTTGGTTTCGTTGTTTGACTAGACATGTCGTGTGAGTGGATGACCATTTTGTATTTAAATGCAAAAAAAAATACTTAGATAATACTGAACTATTTCTGATCTATTCAATTAAGCCAACTACAATGCTATAAATATTATAATCAACATTGAAATCTTAAAAGCATTTTCCTCCGCGAATAACTGTCGAAGTTTAAATAAAAATAATTATATTTAAAAATTATATAGTTAAGCGGTTTATTTGAAATTAACGAATACAGATTCCTTCTCTCATCTGACATTTTTACTGAATCGTTCGCGAATAATTTCAGTTGATAAGCATAGCAACGTGAAATTTGTATGTCATGTCAAACGAAATATAATTCGAATATAATTGCTAATTAAATGCGGGTTAAAAGTTGAAATTTGACAATTTTCCTTGCCACTAGAACGATAGAACGGAAATTTCGAATCATTTAAATTAAAATGGTCAAAACATCAGACAAATATCATCAAAAGCATGCGTGACAGTTAAAAATGTTATTTATATATAACACAAACTAGCCCTTACAATTCATTTATATACGATCACAGTTTTTTTTGAATATTTAAAAATAGTCGCCAAATATCAAGTAAAACACTTTATTATTTCCATTTTACTTGATCGATAGTTATATGATGAACGAATTTTCTTACAGTTGCGTGCTTTACTATAAGAAGTAAAACACGTATAGAATTATTGATTAATTCAAAACATAATCATTTGTTTCCGTTACAGTATTTGTATTTAAATTAACGTCGGAGCGGGCGTGGTTCACAGCACACGCAAACTTTCTAAGCGCAGTGTAAAAAATGTATTCGCTATTCATAAGCCAACCTGTGTCATTTAAATTCCACCCTGTACCGTTGTCGGGATATAAAAGTGCCCATAAATAATATATCGGCAAGACTTCAAAATATTACCCGGTAAAAATTAATGTCGCAAAACACACGTGACCCGATAATCTGTACATACATCACAGAAGACGTGTGCCGAATAACCGTTCCTTTAAGCATTGTATATATTCTCTCTTAGATGAAGCAAGCATTCTTGTTGGTTTACCCTCGGGAGATTATTCCTCTTTTTATTTATCGTAATAATTTATCGTGTACAGTCTGTGTATACTAAACGGCATTAAAGACTTCCAGGAAAGAAGCTTTAAGTACACTTTTGATAAAAAATATGTATTTTATTATTATACTTTATAAATGTTTACATACAGCTTTTCACGCGCCAGATGTAAGCGTCACATTGAAAAATATTCTAGCATTTGAATTAATGATTTGAAGCGTCTAGTTACAAAAAGTGATATATACACACTTTGTCAAAATCGAGAAAAAAATATACGCGTATTTTAGATAACGTGAGAAAATTTATATGCTCCAAAACTTACACTTAGGCTTACAACAAAACTTACGAAAAAAAAACATTCGCATTTACATTTTACGTGTATCATTTATTAACAGTGTTCTATCTCAACGCTGGCAGAAAACGTCAAGTTAAACATTATTTTGGGATAATCGACTTTTTCGAATGCTATGAAGCAAACTGAACTGAACAGCTCAAAAACGTTATTTATATGTTTCTGCCAGTAATAGTTGCAAACGAAACTGACCAAGATCTTATAACTTGTTTAAATATTGAAATAAATAAATTTTATATGAGTTATACAATGGATAAAAAAAATAAAATTATATCGACACATCGGATCCAAAATGTTACAATTATATAAACGTAATTTTGAGATAATTAAAAAAAAGATTTTGGAAAAACTTAATCTTCTTCTAAACATATATTTTTATTAAATTGTAGTACTATCTAAATACATATACATATATTTATAATATTATAAACATATTTTTTTCTTATTATAATACAAATAATAGGAGGTTTCAGAGATTTTCACAGATTTGTTATTTTTACAGTTTGAATGTAAAGAATATTATCCGATTATTTTTAAAGAACAATATATTACCACTTGTTACATTTAGGATCTGGCAGATATCGTAGTTTTAAGCATTCCAACTCAAAAAAGTATTTTTCCTGCTTTGTTATAATGATGTATCGCTATTCTTTTAATTACGTATAAATGCATAGTGACAAGCATTTTTCTATGCTCTATCTTAATTTATGGCTGTTACTGACTTATACCTGTATGTAAGATCACTTTAATAAATCAAACTATCGAACGTTTAGATATTGTATCAAAAAAGTGAGTTAGTAACGCAAGATATATTTTATTTTAAATTTTAATAAAATATAATATTGATAAACGGAGGATTTATAATCCTGACTTTGAGATTTAATTTTGTTGTAACTGGATCAATTTTTTTTTATTTCTATACTTAAATTAAGTCACTACCCGAAAAAAAATTATACTTTTTATTATGTTTTTCTCAGTCAAACTTTAAGCTTCTCTATGAATCGTTCCTCCGAACTTTTCCGGTTCTAAGCTCAAGAAATGCGACCCCAATACCCACATTTTCTTAAATATCTATTTTAATATGGGTGATACAATGTTTATAATTAAGGTATTCTTATATCATAGTTTTTTGGACCTTTTGTAGTTTATATAAATACGCGATAACGCGATAACGAGATAAGCGCCCGCTTATCAGCGATCGTTCGTAAGATAGCTGGGCTAAACGCGTCAGTTGCAAATTCATATTTGTGCTGGGATGACGTCTTTTTTACGCGCAACTTAAAATATGATTATTTATTAAAAAAACACGGATTTTTATAAAAAAAATGTATGAGGAATGATGCAGAGAGATATTTTAAAGCCATTAGACTATTTTTATTTTGAAATTCATAAGAATAAGGCCAATAATGAAGAAACCACTGGGGTCCCTAAACGACCCCCATCGGCAGAGAAGTATTTTTCTAGTCTCCGAGCCGCGAGAGTTCATTATGTATGATCATCGATCGCTCTTGGCAACGCGTTGATTGGAGAGTCTTTTATTTATTTTAACTTTAATTCCTGTTAGGATTAAAGTTAAAATAAAGTTAAATTAACTGATAGGTAATTATTAACCGCATCGTGTTTATTGTTTCAATTTAAGTACAAGTTAATACTCTACACTCCAGTTTTTACTAATTTTTCAATAAATACTTCCATTTTGAATAGATTCTATTTTTGTTTGAAGAAAAGGTTTACATAAAAACCGTATGATCACCAAACAATTTTCTATAACCGTAATTTTGAAAAATTGACTCCCTTATTTGATTAAAACATCTTCAAACCGATTAGCAAGAGCTTAAAAGCAAGACAAAGAGCACTGCGGTATCGTAACGATTTACTATCATTCGTTATCTTATACTATTTATTGCTAAACCATCTCTTGTACTCCCCTACTTCACGTTACCTGTCGTAACTTGCAATTATTCTCAAGTAAGAGTCAGATTAACCTGTCACTTTCCTAGAAATGTTCCACTTCGTTCCCTTACTAATCTATGTTCCCCCTTCTTTATTTAGTAGCGGATACGTGTCTTTTCAATACAATGTTTTCTTTATCTTCAAATTGTAATTTAAAACATTCTCTCATTTGAATGCATTTATCAAAGAGTGCAAGATTCTGTGATTTGAATATCATAAACGGATTGTTAAAATGAATATAATATTAAAACTAATGCTTATATTAAAAAGATTGTTTCACATATTATATTATTATCCAATATGAAAATTAATATTTGTTTTCATTCCTATTTTAAGTAAGAACTAAAATATATAAATCATTTACTTTCCGATTATGTTCTTCGTACTACTTTTTAAGTTTTATGTTTTATTTGAAACACTTAAATTATATTAAGTCAATCTGAGAAGTAAAGACACTATTCGAAGCCATGCCAAAAAACTTAAATATTCAATATATAAATAAATAATTTGTTATTGAATTTGATGGGATTTGAATCGAGACCAATCTCGTTCGGCTACAAAATATCTTTTACCACTAGAACACCGAAGCTGAAGTTTATATTTTTTATTCCAATCATTAATACTCAATAATTTATCTCATTGATTTTTTTGCATTACAGTAAAACTTCGATTTTGTGTTTGAAAAAGAAACAAAAATGTAAATTGAATTAAAAGAAGATTAAGAAATGATAAAAATATTGAAATATTATCAAAAATGATAATGATACCACGCAAACACGTCATGTGGGCATGCATAATAGAAAGTAAGTTGGGAAATGACATGGGTAATAAATAATCCATACACCCTCAAACTTAGAAATCACAAATGTGTCTTCTGAATCGTTTATTATTTTAATTTAGTTATAATTAAAATATAAACCTTTAGAGTAAAAAGCATCGCTTAAGTTCCCTCTTAGGTTGTTGATTTTTTATGCTATTTTAAGATTTTTAAAATAATCATTATTAGGTAGTAAATAAATATCTAACTTTTATAGCACATAGCGTATTATTTAATAAACTTTTCTCTTTATAACATTTATGGCCACCAGGTGTTTGATAAACCAGTCCATAGACTCGCAGCACCGAAAAAGCTTCAAAGGGAGAAGGTTAATAGAATCAAAAGGTAAACGAGAGAGGAATTTCAAATCCGTAACCAATGCTATACAAGAAAAAACTGTAACCTTTACGGGGGAAAAATGATTTTCCTCTACCCTTTGTCACTTAACTGTCTACAAAAAAGAGTTTTTCGCGTACATTACTTAACGAAGAAAATCGCACATTACCACATGTTTGAGGTATAAAAATGTTATTCTATGGCCTATTTAGAAATAATTTTATATGATTTAACAACCTTAAAAATATTGTTTATGTTAAAGAGCTCGATTTGTTTCTCAAATATTTATTCTCGAGTCTATCAAGCACGGATCCACAAAATATCTCTTTTAAAGAGTTTGTAGTGCAAATAAACACATTGTCACATTTATATGGCATGCAACAACACTATTATATTCAATAAAATTGTAATTTATAAAAATGGTATAACACAATTACTGTGTTTTATTGTGAATGATTTTCATGTAAATGTTATAATATTATACGTCTTTTTATGGAAAGTGTTAGGAAGTTTAATTTGATTGAATTGTAATTGTATCACATGGTATAACATATGTTTGACCTTCATTTCTCTTTTTATAATCAATCTGAATCGCAGCCAAGTATTTGTCTATAGAAAATGTTCCTGTACAAAAAATATATATTTGTTAATTAGGAGCTGTAATATGTAAGTATCTACATATTGTTCAAGTGTGGCACATACCAAAAATACGCTTGCAAAATCGACGCCACCCCCTCAAGGCTCACTGAACGCAGCCACTTGGCAAAAGGGTCCAGGACACTGCTCATTACGACCAAGTGGCGTAGGGACTGTAATCACCGCAGACCCGGGTATGTCAGGTCCACATGTCGTGACGTAAGTACATACTCGCGCCGCGTATCGGCGGCCATTTTGCGTACCCGGTGGCACGAGAAAGTCGAATTTAGAACGTTTCCGGCGGATCATAATTTTGACAGCTTGTTTCGTTTGTTTAGTGTATGACACTCAATAAATTTTGACATCATATAGTCTCGCTTCCTGAAGTTTATAATAATTTGATATATTTGTTCGTATTGGCTAAAAGGACGACCCGGACGACTGTGATGCATGGTTCATGTCCCTAGTAGCGACGCATGTTCGATAAATTCATAAAAGTGGAACAATTACCAATTTATGCTAGTTGGCAATTTAACCTCAAAATTTGATTTTAAATTTGCACGTGATAATTTTTGAATTTTTTCTCTACACACACCCGTAACATTCCAAGACGAATTTTTTTGCAATACAATTGAAAAACAATCATGAACATAATGTATATATTACTCATTCTGATATTCAAAACCCCGACTTATAGCACGCACAAGCAATACACTTTTCATTAGAAGAAAGCAGATATTATTTAAATTTCCTTAAAAAATACGAAGGCGTCTTTTTAAAGTCGTTACTTCTTTGAGTTTGAATAAATTCTTGAATTCAATAATGAAAATCTCTGTCATTTTTATATTGAAATTTAAAAGCACAGAACATTGTCGAATCAGCCTTCGTTCTTTTATTAGAAACAATTTTACTAAATATTCCAAATTCAAATGAAAAGTTTCCATATTCAAATTACAAAATCAAAACAATAGAGCCGGTAATGCTTTTAAAACTCAAGTAGGTACGGTACGATTATTTAAATCGTTCCAAGCGACCATTGTTTTAATATTCAATACCTACCTTTTACTGAACAAAGTAATCTTTTGTGGATTTCATATTATACAGGCTATTTGAATGCTCGAACAAATATAATTTCTAAACTTCGTGTGATTTTTGATAACCATTTATTAAATGCCTACTACATTAATTGATTTCTCTGAGAAAAAAAAACCATTGACACTTCTTCCTCAATTAACACTAACTAATGAATGCGATTCCAGTTTTACACGTTCAAATATTTGGATTACACAGTAATGGTTGTTGACGGATTTTCAATATAATTAATTTACTCATTATGATTGAAAATTACCGTGGAATCTATATAAGAGGAAAAGTTTCAAATATCGACTGAGGGTGCTTGGTTGCATATACACACATGTTAAGTTGTGTACTCTTCCATACTTTTTGTGCTCGGATGATTTTGAACCGACGGTTAGTAAATAGTTTATATCGTTTTTATAAAAGAAGATTTATGTTTCATGAACGAACGAAATAAATACTGTATAAAAAAATGGATAGCGGGCTTGGGGAATTATTATCATGTGTTAAAGCTTTTAAAACAGTCGTACAGTGTTATTATTTTCAATATTTGCAGTTTTAAGCGCTGGATGACTTTGGATGTATTTCCTAGTAAAGAACGTCAAAGATATCTCTTTCAGACAGTTTACTTTACTAGTATCTTAAAAAAGCAAGAGATAGAGCGTCTCGGTGCCGTATTTCACTAACGCCTCTGCATTTTCAGTATTCCTGTTGCAAATTTAGATTTATTTCTTCTTTGGGTAACAGCTCAATTTATTCAGCGGTGGTGCATGTATGCGACTTTACGCGTGAGGTGACCACTGAGTCAATCATGTTTTTCTTCAATAGATTTTTTTTTAAATATTTTAATACGACAAATAAAGTTAAAACTAATTATAGCCAACATGTCAAAAACTTCATTTTTATAACAACCATTCTAAAGATTAAAAACAAATATTGTTTTTTTTAAACAATGACATTTCTGAGGACTAAAACACTTGCTACTATATCTCCGAAGACGACTATATTATATTATGCCAGTTTTGTAGCTGAGATACTACCAAACGGGTACGGCGTACATGGGCTTGAATCCACGTACTTAGGATTACACAAATAAATCTAAGGATTTGTCACTGACAATGTAGATTTCTTTAATATTTAATTCCCCCCAACGATATAACCATAAAAAAGGTAACTACTCTTCTTTTCCTAGCTACATCCTTTCATCATTATCTGTTTCTAAAAACGGAGTATTTATAATAATGAATAACAACCAGTTTTCATGAAACACAATTATGTGTCAAAATGTTCCACATTGGAAGTCAAAGTGTACGATAGCGTCACTAACGCTAAAAAACTTAAATCATGGGTTCCCGACCTTATTCGTTCCATTCCTTATTTACACTATTGTTCAAAATATAATTCCTCTCTTACCCAAGTAGTCTAACGCAAACAGTGTATTCGAAAATATAAGCTTACATACATGTACGTAGTTTTGAAACTCTTTTTATATGTAGGTATTTATGTACATAATATTGTAATTAATATATTGAGAAGATTTTTTACTAACTAATTACTGAAGCATATTTCAATGAATAAAAACCTAAGTAGAATTATATAATATTCAAAATAATCGTAAATAGACATGTGAAGTGATTTTATGAAAAATATATATAGAATATGTCATGTTTTATTTACAAAAAAAAAACAAGAAACTAGCGAATCCACGATTCCTCATCTGGATCTTTAAAATCCCTTTCCCCAAGGGGAAAATTTTCCATCGGTAAGCCCGTCGTACACCACTCGACTTCCTGATAGGTATCGAAATAAATTAATGATTATTATTATTCACACGACTAACATCAGGCTTTCCACCCAAAAGCAACGATAACCGTGACCTCAAATGAATTAATACCTCAAAACAAATTAAATTTAATTAGATCAATTCTCGTGAATTCCCATTTGAAAGTGCCTTAATCGGGTGTCGTAAGTTGTGTTTATCTTCTTACGTGTTTATTCCGAAATGTTTTAGACAAAAAGACAACACGTTGTTTGTGGGAGATCTGTAACAACAATATAATGTTTTTACATTTGCGACCCTTTTAAGACTTTTTTCAGAGATGATGCTGTGTGTAACAGTAATAAATTGAATACTTGAACGGGTCAAACCTAAAACGACTCTCACTATTTTAATTTTTTTTAAGCTGTACAAATCTTTCGACAACTGCCAATTTTGTACACTATACGCTTTCCAGAAGTTAAATTCCTCAGCAGTTATTTTGATAATACGTAGTCAACTCAATTAGTTAATTTTTCGCTTGTGACTTGTGTGTACGATTTCAAGAATTGTATATATGCTTCATAAAAAGATGTAAGTAACTCTCCGTAACACTAAAACATGACTCTCAAAATAAATTTGATTAACCAAAAATTCTTTCACCAAATTTCATTTAACAAAAGATTAATAGCAAAAAATATCTAATATGAAAATGCAAACTTGATCATGTTTTCAAAAAATAGTTTGAATATTTTTATTTTGGCTTGTTCAGTGAATACACAATACTTTGTAGAAGTACACAAAGTCACAGTAAAAATATTGATACATATAAAATGTAGATATAGCCCGTCAATAAAGCTTCCTCTAGTTCGAAATCAAACCGGATATCCGTTTCTGTGATATTTGCAAAACAATGACAATATAATATTATATTATGTCACTGAATATTCCTTGATTATTTGGAATTATTCGCAAGATAACGAATTTATGTCTGCGTGCGTAATTTAAACTTAATTTTATTGAGATATTTCATGTTATTGAAATGGCTCTATTTAAATTTATACAAAGGGAATGCATTTAAATATCAAATGTTGTGTTCGACTAAACAGAAATAGCACAGCAATGAGGAACACGTGAATCGTATATATTTTACAACTCATTATTAATAATCACGAGTAATTTTGATTATTTTTTGCATGATAATTTTTTTTTTTATATATAAATAATAACGACTTTTGTAAATTCAATTTAAATAGTTATTGTCGGTAAGTAGACATGCAACAAAAATAAATCTATTTTCATTTCTACATTATTAATATTATCATGTTACCCACGATACCAATTGTTTTATTTAAATTTAATAAAATTCTTACTTTATTAACTAGGATCCCACCAAATGTGGATAAAATGAATAACTAACAAACTGGTTGTGTGATACTACAAAATATTGGGGTTATTAATTATAAAGAATAGGTGGGAGTCCAGGAAAATTCCATAATTTTTAATAAAAATCCGTACGTCGATAGAAATAAAACAATATTTAAAAATGTCTATTTGGAGATTCGATCCCTTGACCGCATGATTGAGAAGGAGTGGGTATTAATCGACATAATTGTCTTATTTCCTTTATTATCAGTAAAAATATTTTACTTTTTATCTGCTCACATAAATTGGACAGTACATGTGTGCTGTGTATTTTTACCAACGCAAAGTTTTTCGAAAAGCTTAATTGAAAACCGAGTGAAATGAATTGCGCTCAGTTAAGCTCATTAAAGGAAATGAAACTTTTAGGTTTTTGGTTTCATATATATACTTTTTTGTGTTACATTTTATTTTAGGCTGATGAAAACATCACGGTATCTTTTTTACTTCCCTTGAAAATGGATTTTTAATCTGTACAATCTAATATATGCGTTGCATACTAATAGGCACTTAAGATCTTGCCACGATTTACTAAATGTAGTAAGTGATTTTAACAGTACCTATGATATTAAATTTAAGCTAAAATATTTTCTTTATTATAAATAAAATAGTGGCAATATTTGTTTTGAAAATTCACCCATATTGCTTAGAAAGAAAGGTGTTATATCGGTTAAATGGAACATGCCATTAGTTGTTTTTGAAATCAATATACATATGCATTAACAGACATCAGTTATGTACAAATAAATAATACTAGCTGTAAACCCGTTGACCTCAACGGGGGGATTTTTGTTGCATTTTTAAGAAGTCAGAAAATTACAAACCTATTTATTGAATAAGCCAGAAATTCTAAAAATAAAATAAATATATCTCGGGGAATATATCGACAGCATGCCCTGTAGTATTTAAATTGTAAATTATTTAATTTTTGGAATAATGTTGAGTTTGCTAACAATTATTTTTCCTATTAGCAGAAATATACCTCGTAAATTACCTAATTTTTGGAATAATGTTTAAGTTTGCTGACAATTTTTTTCGTAGTGACAGAAATTTCGTAAAATATTAAATCTTTGGAATAATGTTCAAGTTTGCTAACAATCATTTTTCATAGTAGCATAAATCGACCTCGGCGCATATATCGACAGCCCTGCAGTTTTAAATTGTAAATTACTTATTTTTTGAAATAATGTTTAAGTTTTTAATAATCATTTTTCACATGCAAAATGGTATAAATTAATTGCACATTTTATCAAAACAAAATTATCAATTTTCCATGTTACAATCAAATGCATATTTATCAAATTAATCAGAATAAATTAACTTCACTAATTCGCCAAACGGAGCTTATTTTTAGGAATATATGAGTCTTTAAGGGAACCAAACATAAAAATGGTGAAACTTTTCCATTTGACTTTTAAGTGCAATTACGTTTTCAATTATTTTTTGTGGGAACTGTCATCAACTTTTAATTTTATGTGAAAGTTTTTTCAATAAATAAGCATAAAAAAGTAATACAAAATAACTTAGATTATTCCACGTATTGTGCTACAAACTGTGACACGTGTTTCGCCTATTTCAGAGGCATCCTCAGACAGACTTACTTTCAGTAAGTAAAAGTAAGTCTGTCTGAGGATGCCTCTGAAAGAGGCGAAACACGTGTCACAGTTTGTAGCACAATACGTGGAATAATCTAAGTTATTTTTTTTTTATATTCAAATGAACTTCCACAAAGTTACCGACGAATCCATCGAAAGCATAAACAATGTATTTTAGAGAAAAAATGATTGAAATTATGCAATAAAAAGGGTGGGTTCAGTTCACTTTTTCCCATCATCCTAACTTGGCTCACTTTGCCGTATTTTAATCTCGTTGACCCCAATCTATCAAACTATTTCGCTTACTTTATTTATATTACTATTTGAGCATAAATTTACCTTGTCCAAAGCATAGACCCGTTTACTCGTTATTTAAAACAAAAGATACAAAATTTTTAAATTATCGGGATAAATTCTAAATACCCTCTGTTAAAACGTAAAATATTTAATAGCCGTCAGCATACATATGACACACATGGAATATTTACATTTAACTGTCGAAACTATATTATGTAAAATATACTACATTCATTATTTGACAGGTGTTCCATATTTGAATCTTGAATACAAACAATCGAAGTCAGTTTGTGAATCACAAATATCGTTCCATTTTCAAATTTTAATTTTATATACACTATTTTTATCGCCTTGATATTTATGACGTTAGCTCAGTTGATAGAGAGCTCGACTGGTAATCCAGAGTTATGTGTTCGATCCACGGTCGCGGCGTTTTTTTGTATGAAATTTTTTCAGCGATTTGATTTGTTTCGTCAAATAATAAACAGTGTATTGGGAAAATATGTCTTTAGTATGAATAAAAATATTGCGTCAGCGGAGCTTTGAGGAGGGTGGGGGAAGGGGCAGGGGGAGGGGAAATCGCGGACAATCATGCAATCATGCAATCATGCAATCATGCAATCATACGGACATTATCGAGTATTAATATATAGATTTAATTACCCGGGTAGCTCGTCGCTATTAAATTTATTTCCTATAATATTTTCCCTTTAAACACAAGTAATTATTTTTTTCATTAGTAGTGTTATTTTATTTTTTTAATCCACATCTGCTCCCAATGTAGGGCATATGGTTTTATAATGAAGGTATCTTAACAGAAATTTTCTAACGATAACTGCTTGTTACTGAGTTGCTCAGCCTCTCTTTTTTTCGAGGTAAGGTTGAAAGGACAGAGCTAAGACAGGACTAGTGGTTAGCTAATTGCTCTCGCTACGCACAGTTATTTTAAGAATGGAAGGATAAGTGGAATTTTTCAGACATCACAAACATCCATGCCGTCGAACAGAAGTCGATTTTTCAATTGAAAAATAATGTTCGTACTAGGATTCGAGCCCGTGAAGTCCGTCACGGAAGCCAACGACGTTGACCACTGAACTATGGTTCCACTTGTTTTGTACTTGTTCCCGAATAGTTATAATCGTTACTATTAATGTTTGTGTCTAATGTCCTTTCTACGTCAAATATTAAGACATAGTTCTAACCTTTATTTTTATTATGCTAAGAAAAGGAGTCAATTTAGTAAACAGATTAAATAAATAGCTTAACTGTAGTTTTTCTGAAGATGCTCTGGAAATGAAACACATACCACAATAAGTTAGTGGATTAACAAAATTATCTATATATTAATAGTCGATAATGTCCGTTTTTCCGTCTGTATGTCCTTTTCGATGACGTCAAGAAAGACGGTCCCCTCCTCCTCCCCAGCAGCCCCGCTGTCGACATTTGTTTTTACAAAAATTGGATAATTTACAATTAAAATACTGCAGGGCTGTCGATATATGCCCCGAGGTCGATTTCTGCTTCTACGAAAAACGATTGTTAGCAAACTTAAACATTATTCCAAAAACTAAATAATTTACAATTAAAATATTGCAGGGCTGTCGATATATGCCCCGAGGTCGATTTATGCTACTACAAAAAATGATTGTAAGCAAACTTAAACATTATTCCAAAAAATATATAATTTACAATTCAAATACTGCAGGCCTGTCGATATATGCCCCGAGATATATTTCTTTTCCTTTTAGAATTTTTGGCTTATTCAATAAATAGGTTTGTATTTTATTTTTCACGTCGGTAAATTTTAAACAAGAATCCCCCGTTGAGGTCAACGGGCTTACAGCTAGTCAATATTAATACTATATCAATGAAAAAATATTAAACACAATATTGTGGTGCTTAGTAACGAATAAAATAAATAAATTATTGAAATATATTATCATAAACAGCAGCATCGGAATATGTAACTAAATACAATATATCACCAGACATGAGATTTAAGATCTTATTTGTTCGACTGTTATTTATCGGTTTTGTAATATTTAGAACATTACAAGATATTGATATGAAGTCTAAACAACAAAGTCGATTAGGGATTATTTGTGGACGCTATTATTTCCAATGTGACCTCTAACTATTTCTGAAGCCTAAAGTTGTCGGTTGAATAGTTTATTTTTCGCCAATACATTTTTATTTTTAAATGGCAACAAAATAAATGGTCAGAATTTAAATCAATTTCTGGTCAGAATTTAAATCAACTTTTGGTCATAATAAAATTCAATTTTTGGTCAGAATAAAAATGTTAACGGTCAGAATAAAAATACTAACGGTCAGAATAAAAATAATAAACGGTCAGAATAAAATTAATAAACGGTCAGAATAAAATTAATAAACGGTCAGAATAAAATTAATATACGGTCAGAATAAAATTAATATACGGTCAGAATAAAATCTATTGTACGGTCAAATTTTATAAATATTTCGGTCAGAATAAAAAAAAATGAAATTAATAATCCTTTTTTTTCAACATTCATGTTATGTGTGGAAAAGCAGACTCTTATAATGAGTCATTATTATTACAAATAACGCATCATCTGATTACATACCACTCGGTTTGTTTATATAAAGGTAGGGATCCACCGAAGTGCAGTGGATGTAGGATTCCAAGAGGAACCAAGGCTTTATGATGAATGTTGTTAGTTTTCACTTTTTTAAATTCAAATAAAAAATACTAAAAATAGTGTTTTCCTTACAATAAGTGTATTATATCGACTGTAGAAAGGAAAAAGGACGTAACCCACACATATCAAAATTTACAAAGGGCGCAAAAACGTGTTTTGATGATTTTGGGCCATATGCAAATTAATAATTATACACAACCTTGAAGTGCACGGAGACTTCTAAACTGGTGTTTAATTGACATAATCTAATTATCTAGGAAAAATAGAAATTATCTAGGAAAAACCTTTATTTCAGTATTTTTTCTTCGTTTTAATTTTTTACAAGGTCATCTTTTTCAAACTTAAAAGTTAAATTTAGATACTAATTCGGCATTTTCAGCTTCCATCCTTTTGATAGAATGTGTGTCAAGTTGTATACATTGTGATTATCGAAAAAAAAGCTGTTTTGGAAAATTGAGGGTTACGTCCTTTTTCCTTTCCACAGTCGCTATGAAATGTACCATAGCAATTATTTATCTAAATGTTCTTTCCAAAAATATTATCCTTTCCTTTACTCTCTTCAGAGCAGATCACAATGTATCGAATTGTACAAATAATAAAAAATAGTTGCAACTTTTAGATTATTTAAAATTATTTAATAACCAAAAGAATATCGGTTAGGCGGAAATACCGTGAACATTTTTTTAAATAAAAACTTTTTTTGACACGAAACATACAAATGCCTGGATGTGGAACCTAGTCTATGAAAACTGTCAATTCTTCCTTTGGGCGCGCAATAATAGTGATTCATTCAATGACCGTGGCGCTAGTAGCAACGCTCGTCCAATCGCCCATTGGACGATTTGCCGTAAGCAACTTCACTTTGCACCAATAGCAACGCAATACGATGACATCATATCATCAAAAAAAATCAGACCATCTGTCAAAATAAATATGACCGATTCCATTTAAATTCTGACCGATCCCATTTATATTCTGACCATTTAATATAAATTCTGACCATTTAATATTTATTCTGACCACTTAATATAAATTCTGACCATAAATTATTTATTCTGCCCTCTGTAATTCTGACCGATACATTATGACCATTTAATATAAATTCTGACCAGTGTAATATAAATTCTGACCGATGTATTAAAAATTCTGACCGAAACTGAATTAAAATTCTGACCGTTTAAATACGAGCCTTTTTAAATCGTTTCATTTATTATACGAACGAATGTTGAAATAAATGTTCATCTGTAAATGTATATTAATGTTTAATCTTACAGACATCACTGCCTTAGTACAAGGTGACCCGGACTCCAACGAATCTAATTAGAATTGCTGACATAATCTCATCTCTTCAGAATTTTTAAATATTTACAATAAAATATGTATTTGAAACAAAATGATCACCTCTCCATTGTGTGTTATTCATTTAATTACCTTCATGTTATTTTTATTCAGTGACTAAGAAAGATATAGTGCTTATTAAAATGTTATCGTTATAATATAAAATTTCAATTATCAGCTTTGTTATTCATCTGGTTGTGGAACACAATTTTTGCCTTTTCTAGAAACATATTCAGATGAATTTTTACAATTCTATTGCCGAATCTATCGCCAATATCTTAATTAAGCGTATTATTGTTAAAAAGCAACCATTGGTAAAAATACACAAAAAATCATTGAGTAAGTTAAATAACTGTGTATTAACATAAATCGTTAGTTTATATTTTTAAAATATCACTGCTCCTTTTATCGTTGAACTAATTATTTATGTCTATGTTTTTTATATAAACTATATCCTACTAATTATGGTAAAAAATCATATTATTACGATGTAAAATATGTATTTTAAAAGATTTAAATCAAATATATAATTGTTTTCAAACTCCATTATGTGACACAAGCATTTACTTAATTAATTCTGAATTATCTTTCATTGAAACAACCTTTTAAAAAAACACCAAACATAAACACACTTTAATTTAAATTACATCTTTTAAAACGATATTAAAAATATTGTTGAATTGAATGCGACTTACTCTTTCATAATATATTCAAAATCGATTTACTCAACACTGGTATTTCAAATAAATTTGTTGTTATTTTATCAGAAAGACAGTAGCATAATATCATTTATCTAACATAACAGTTTTACTTGTACCTATATTAAACAAAATAAACTCGACCTCCATTTTAAATTGGGCGTCGATTTATCTAATAGAAAAGAGTATCGTAATCGATTGTGGAGACGAGCAAAGGTCCTTGGGGAGTCTCAGTCTGGCGAAAGGCATCTAAACTAAATGGAAAAGCAAGATTTCCTCGGGGGACTCAGTTCCAAGGTGAATTTTACAATTTTTGCCTGAGACATTTTTTTCTCCGTATCTATTTATTTTTTAACTCTCACTAATTGAATTGCTATATATCATTATTCGTTATATATTTGCTAATAAAAATCATATATAAGTGTATATATCGTCACCGCACAGGCAGAAGTTGGTAAGCTATAAATTTATAGTTCTGAGTATGTTGCAAATGAAAAATTTGAGTTTTTAAAATAGTGCCTCTAGTCTCGTTATTAAATGTTATACAGATTTTTTTTTTTTGGATATCAAATTTATGGAGCTTCAAGTACCAGGACGCACCAAGGTTCTTCCAGTCTCCTTCATCGGTAAAGATTTTGAAAAATTGTAAATTGCATCCCCTTACCGTCGTTTGCAGACGGAAGGGCGCGATCACTACAGAGATAAGAAGTTCACGGGAACTCCATATTAATTATGATGTTAAAATATAGACGGCGATGCTAAAAGGACAGTTACTTGCCTTTAAATCTGTAGAAATCCTAATCACTGATTAAAAAGATTGCTGTTTTTGCCAAACTACTACATACTTTAAATGCAACAACTGAGTTATTCCAGAAAATTAATTCAAATCTAAAATATCAGTGTTTTTTAGTTAATTTGTGTCACTTTTGTTGCTTTACATTTTACAACAAGTATGGCCACGAAAATGTATTTTTATAAAAATGTTGATTGATTTATAATCATGAATATTTTATCAATATCCGTTTTGAAGAATATAGACACTTAATGGAGGCATCCCAACGGATATTTTTTAACAATAACTGTTTGATATTTAATTCCTCTATTGTTTCAGGCAGAGTAAGTATAACTTTCTAATAGGCAAGGTTACAAAAAAACCTGGTGTAATATTCAATATTGAGCATCACACCGGACTGACTACTTAGACATCTTTCAATATTTACTTTATTTGATTGAGAAAGATTGGCTTCTTATTAACTAATTAATATACAAACATTTTGAATTATGTGATAGTTTATCAGCTTGAAAACAACCGTACTTTAAGTAATAGTTCAATTTTTATTTATTTGTTTAACATGAACATTATTTACCAAGAAATTATATAATAAAGACAATTTTTGCTTTTAATAAATCTAAATTATTACACGTTATTAATTTGGTGTTTTACTACGATGTTCGTCATATACTCTAAATGAAATTAAAAATATTATATCACTTTTGCATAGCTAATAAAGCATGTGTTGAGAACTTTGTACATTCTGCTATTTAACAAGCATTACCAAAGAAACTTAAAACAACTTTAAATTAAATAAGGCAGACGCGTTATCCGCTTATGTTGTACTACATGATAATAATTATTTAAAGCGCGTGGTAAATACCTTAATCTCAACACTTTAACTCTACCACTGAGAGCGAAGTATTTTTTTTCTTAAACTCGGCAGACTCGATGAATTACTTGTTAATGAAGCAATTTGCAAAAAGCACGTGCAAAAGCTTTTCAAATTGTCTACACGTTCTCAGTCTGTGGCAGGGATTGCAATAACGGGTAATATATTAATAATGGTATTTCAAATATCAATACCGGTATTACAAATGTAGTTTTTTTCTTTAATTAATGTCCGCTTCCAATATCAAGTGTATGGTCTCCTAATGAAGGTATCTCATTTTTTTTGTTGTTATATAAATGCTTCTTACTAAGTTGCTCAATTTCTCCATTTTTGTTGGTAGGGATAGAAGGTATAGAGGTAAGACAGGATTAGTGGTTAGTTAATTGCTCTCGTTGACGTTGACTACTAGACCACGGACCGGACAAATAAAAAATCGCAATAAAATAAATTGACATTTTAGTGATAAATTCGATTATAATCACTTAAGAAAAATACCTCAAATGTTCAAATTGAAATTTAAAAAAATGGTTTTCATGTCGAGCCTTGAACTCGGAACAACCTGACTGTTAAGTGAAGTCTTTATTGTTTGATTGTAGAGGTAAACGTGTACAATTGATAGTGTAATACCAGTATTTCGATATTTCTTGTGAAAAACTAAAAAGTGTTCAAACAATGACTAAAAGAATATTCAAACTATTTTTATAAATACTCACTCTTCTGCTCATAGAATACATGGACTGCGGTAATATTTTTTTTAATGTTCTGGTGTAATTTGTTAATAAAATAAAGTTCTTGTCGTTTTGTATGTAGCCTGGAAAACTCTAGAGTTTTGAAGGAATAAATGGGAAAAAACAACAAATGCCCTTTTGCCCATTTCTCATTAAAAAAATACACATAAAATTTACTGTTTCTTTGAAATCAAATATAACCATAAGCTAGTACATCAATGCTGGAATTTGCCAATATTGGTAAAACTTTCGTGCAAATACGTCCGACCGTAGAAAACAATTTTTTTACGAATAATAAGTAATACTGGTAATTTATATTTAAAAAATTGGTATCGAAAAAATAGTTTAAATACCGGTGTCCTAGTTTTGCAATCCCTAGCCTGTACCCACTTTTCTTTCCGGTCGTTTGTTTGACTGTCAAAGTGTCTGGTCATTACATATTAGACTAATGAGGTGAGGTCTTTTATTTTAAAAATCTATACATGTTATATAACCACCAGCTGATTATCCAAAGTTAAAACGCCTATGAATATAAATTATATTCGAAATGACCTAGTTCACTGATCTAATAAAATGGTAAGCTTTATAATTTAACACTTCACTGACTACATTTTTTTCGTAATGCGAATATTTTTTAAATAACCTTTTTTATAACAGTTTTTGATTATTTTATTTGATTCTATGTTTAATAAACGTACTAATTATGAATATAATAAATTACCCTCTGTGGTCTAGTAGTTTAGCTCTATCGATCAGGCAGGTCTGGGCTTAATTAAGCCTCGGTAAACTCAATGTGGCATTTTACCAAATTTACTTTTTAGAACTAAGAAATGAGAAATTGTTTTGTCAATCCTTTTGTTATTTGATTTGGAAAAAGAATAAGAGTATTTTTAATTTGTTTGAAAAAAAATATTTGTCTATCATTTTAAATATTATTTTAGTAACGTGTATATATCAACAAACAAGTGATCAATTTAACGTTTTGAAAATAGGTAAACTAGAAAAAAACATTTAAATAATGCTAGTAACTATATATGTATAATAATTAAAAATAAATTCAAATGGATTTTTGAAGAATATTTTTTTTATCAATCTTTATAATTTATTCAATCAATTTTTGTAATCAATCAACTCTTCTAAATGCCCTGAATCAAATTAGAAAATTATCATGAATTGACCGATTTATTTAGTGATTACATCTTTTGAAAATATTTCTGACTTAATCCCTCCATCACGTTTTAAAAATAATTCCGAATAAGCATAATCAAGTAAAAATTAACGCCCATAATAAATTATATTTGTTATCCACTAGGGAAGGCTAAATAATCATTCATAAAAAAATCAAACTTTTCTTAATCCGTAAATTAAAAGCAAAAACAAAACCCGTAGATATTTTATTTAGATAATAATAATTGGTCACCAGAAATATCGCAGTCTTGCATGTCACTTTTCTATAGATATATCTTTAAAGTTTGGAACTCTTTCACTGAGCGAGTAACCATTGTCGATTTTGAATTAAGCTTAATTTTTTCCCGATAAAAATATTTAATATCGCCGATCTATTGGACGTATTTCATTGATGTCATTTCACGCCCCCCTGTGACTGAAAATTGATCCGGAGCTGTTAAAGACGAAACGATTGGAGCATAAAATTTAAAGACGTAACATTACCCTCACTTTCTAGTACTTATCTCTTCGTTTATCGCCATTTTGACACACACATTTTTTTCTTTTGAAACGACGTTTTTTGTTACATCTTAGTATTTTATGTTGTCAACAAGTCATACATATATGAAATACCATTATGGTATGATATGAAAGACATGCCTAATAACCAAAAAATGCGGTTTATTATATTTCGCGCTCTTTAAAGAAGATCAATCAAATTTTGACACATGAAAATAAAATCTTAAAATCTTAAATAAAATTTTCCGTCACAATTAAAAAAAGAAAACTGACACGTTAAACTCGGTCATGAAATTGATTGGTTTTTGATGTATCTTTTATGGGCTTACGTTGAATATGTTTCAGGAATAGTTAATGGCAAATATAACGAGAAATATTATGCAGATTTATACATGATCAACGTTGTGTCCATATAATATAACGTCATAAGAAAGGTCCGGGGTTGCGTTGTTGAGTGTTTAATAAATGCTGTTTTCTCCTAATCAAATAAGTGCTCAATCTTTCATATAAAACATTCTCAATTGAATCCACAAGGCATGGCAAAACGCTGCTTCATAGAGACCATACATATCTACCGTTTGTGAGTTCGTTTGTGATTTCTCTCAAAAGTTTCACAGCGAGGTAGTTAACATTATAACCCAACTATCTCCTACCCTTATCATTATAATAAGACAATACATCAGAATGATTTTATCCCGAGATCAGTTCTGATCGACGACCCTCCATAGATTTGATTTTTATTTAAAAAAAATACTAAAATATAACTTATAAACAAAACCCTAAGCATTATGAAAATGACTCTTCAGTTTACTTGTTTTTTTATGTATGCGCATGTGTTTGTATTGGGTGTAGGCTATAGAGAAGTATATATGATATAATTTGAATGCATATGGTGTTCACGTGAACTAGCTTCACCGTGGATTGATCACATTTCAAACGATCACGCCCTTCCGTTACCATTGCTATAAAACATAATATTACTTACTTGTGTAGTATTTAAAATTTAAATCTTTCAAAATAAACATAAAGCTTTGAACATAAGCCAATAATAGGGTTGATACAATAAAGCACCGCATGCAAAAATGTTAAGGGTCTTCTAATTTATGTATACTCGGAAAAGGAGTTCGATAAAATGTTTTCTTTATTTATTTTTTCTTCCAATTTAAAGGGCTTTTGTACTAACGGGGTTCAATCACGTACCCATACTAGGGAAAATTTATTGCGTTATTTGGAGTTGTAGATAAATTTAACAAAGAAGACTGATTTTTAATAAGTCTCAGTTATTTATTGTCGAGGGACTCAATTCCTCAAATCGTATTTTGAAATGTTGTAGTAAATTTGATGTAAAAAATGATAAACTTAACTCTTTACAAAATTAAGATACCATAATGATTTTGCCCGTGTAATATTATGTTACTAACTATGATTTTATTTGAATGTAAGTAAGTTCAATAAAGGCTGAAAAGTTCGTTATTAGCTACATACATATACAATTGCAGGGAAGCTTAAGCTCGCAATTATTATTTTTTGTATTAGTCTTTGTTTTTTGTATGCAATAACTATTGCGAATGATTTTTTTAATAACCGACCTCCAGATTAAAATATCTACTATTTATCAAGCAATACAATAATGTTTTTAACAAAGACTGATATTAAGTCAATCGCCCAATCACTCTTTGTTGGAGATGGAAGGCGTATAAATATTTAGGGTTTCAACAGAATATGTTTACGAAAATAGGTTGTAAAATCTCTTTTCACCAGACATGGTGAGCTTAAAGAGGTAAGTAACGAGTGGTTATGCCCTTGTCGCTAATTTTGCATCATCAATTAATGCGCATAGTAAAATATGGGACGGACATCCATGCCTATAAATAAGATTTCATCGAAATAAAATAAAAGTAGTTACATAGAAAGCAGACAGTCCACAAAAACCACTAACGGTCATAGTCTAAGTCATGGTTTCCCAAACTTTTTCTGCGATGGAACACTTATTCACGAATTCAGAATTTTTAACGGAACACTTAAGTAGTTTTTTAGGTAAGGTAATTCAAAGTAAAACAAAAATATACTACTAAAACACTTAATATTTATTTACTAACTAATTAATATTAGTGTACCTAGATACTTGACAGTAAAATATAATATAAATCGTAATAAAAATCAATCGCCTTTCAATATGAGGTTAAAGATTTTTAAATGTGTTGCAGCGTATAAAACCATTTCAAATGTTCGCGGAACACCTCTTCAGGTTCCGTTGAACACCAGTGTTCCGCGGAACATAGTTTGGGAAACCCTGGTCTAAGTTAATAATTACACTCAGAAACAGCAAACGACCGCCACTGTTTTTTGTAGAACGTGTTTCTGCAATATTAATTCGATATGATCTGAAAGTATTTTAGATTGTTCTCTTTCTTCAAATAAAAGGTAGCGCGTGTTTAGCGATCTGTGAAATTTAGGCAATGCATTTTTCATAAAGCTTTTTTGAATGAAAAATTCTCGACTGATTTATACAGAGGGTAAAACGTACATGTGAGACTCTCAGCGGTCACCAAACAACAGCCCGCGGGCTGGATGCGGATATTGATTTTCATCCGGTACCCGATTTATAAATTTAAATATTTTATATACATTGTAAATTTTGTACAATTTTAAAATTTGATTATGAGTTCACGACAATAATTAATTTAAATTCACCTATAAGGATTTCGGATAAGACTTACAGGTAGTGATCCCTGATTGAAAGAAGTTCCAAAATGTATTGTTTGAAGAATATTTAAAATTAAGCTCCTAAATTTTTTAAATATTCTCATTTATCAAAATTGTAGTGGATGCAAAACAAAAGTTTAAATAACCATAATCGAACATATTAAGTGGTTTTTATTGTTTGCGAAATCACATTGCACAAGAATATTTTTTGTCCGGCCGAAGTTTAAAAAAAGTAAAAGTAGGGTAAACATAGTAACGTATTTAGTTCTACAGTTTTTATATTATTAGTTGATATATATAATATTTCGTCAGAACTATCATAAAAACAATCATTCGGCCCGTTTCTTAAAAAATTTGGTGATCCCTGTGCCAGATTGTGATACAATATCTTCTGTTCTAATCAATATTGAACCGACTGTTTTTTTGTAACTAAACTTAAATTAAAATATGTTGAGTACGACAAAAACGTGAGAATTTAAATATCCTGAAAAATCACTTATTAATGAAAAAGTTCGTAAAAAAATCTAAAAATGATTTATCGCCTATGTTCCGTAATTTATGCTCAACAAACAAAGCGTGTATAAAATGCTTTGGGCCCATAACTATTATATGCAGGGCTGGATTATGTTATGTGTTCACAGGGGTGAAGTAAGATATAAATAATTTGATAGATGTATTACAGTTTCCTAAATTTAAATAGGATAGATAATCATGAATACAAAAATGTAAGCACAAGACTTCGTGAGGTGGCCGTCTTTTTAAATTCTGGACAGATATGTCAATATCGGTATTTTGGTAATTCATGTTTAATCCAGATGTCATGAATACATATAAAAAAAGATAAATCTGAGATAAAAATTATAATTACGTTTTACTTAGAATGAAACATTGGTCAAATGAATTAATACTTTGAGGTATTTGGGTTTTTCATATTAAATACTGATTTAGAAAAAAAACCTTTTTACGAGCAATTTAAGCTGATTTTGATAAATAACTCAAGTTTACTTGTATTTATAATTAAAATCTGATCGCAAAAAGGCTTATTCGTTAATGCTTTTAATCTGTTAATCTTGATCAGAAATTCGTGCAAATAAGTTTTGCTGTAATTTGTTTTCATCTTAAATACAATACTATAAATTAAATGTTTCGTAATATACCAAACTTGTAGCGGAAGGGTGAACGCCGTTGTCTTTAATATTATTTGTAATAAGTATTTGACAGTAACGTTGTTGAGCAATTGAGAAAATTCTTCTGTCGAGATATGCTCCATTAGAAATTCCTTTACTCCACATTGGGAGATACACATAAACCGTTATTTTGATGTTGAAAAAAAGGCCAAAAGTTAGGATCAGGGTTTCCGTAAAAACACTTTTGCAATCCCCTATTAAGATGATTCAATTTGGCTTTTTTTGTAAATACTTGCACCAGCGTAAAAAAAAAATACAAAATATTTCTTACATGATTTTGACGCATGCATAATATTGCTACTTATGTTTAAAGAAGTGAAACAAAAATATCAAATAATGTTTTTTTGACATGTTAAGAGTCGTTATTTTCTTTTCAGATATGTTTCATGAGCTCATCGAATGTTATCTTCAATAAATTGATTTGGCGCGCGGTGCGTGGCATTTGCACCGTCTTGTCGAAACCTCAGCTCTTCCACATTAATCTCATTAAATTGGAAGGAAAAGTGGCAGCTATCATGTAAATATAGCGATCTCTGATGACTGTTAAGTTCTGGCTTTGCACAATTAACAAGCGTTGTTCTGGCATAAGCCCACTGATAATGAAATGTTCAATCAAACTGAGTACAAACCAGCTATCAAACTGAAAGTCACCGGAAAAAGTGTTGATAACTAGAAAAAAAGCCTACAAAAACACCCTTTACCTTTCCTGCCTTAAAATTATATGAGGTTTCACTATAATTTTAAAATTGTGACATTGAGAAGTCTTGAAATAAAATTTTAAAATAAGTACATTACTAAAAATAAAACATATTGATTTGCCATTGACTACAGTTTTATTTTAAGAAGCATTATTTTAAAAATTGATTTTCCAGATTTTTTTCCCTTAAAGTTTTGGGCTTATTGCAGTGCTGGCCATACGAACGCTATAAATACTTATAAGGTAAAATAAATTTTACGACGACTCGTCATTATGTATAATATTTTTTTTCGTTCTTAAGAACTGTGTATTTTAAGAGAAAATAAGTATATTTTTTATCAAACATCGTTTTACTTCAAGCATTGAAATAATTAAATTGACTGAATGAATACGACCCAAATGGGATTAAACTGGAAGATTCCAAACTATAACCCAAGCAGTAGCCGGACGTGCTTTGCATTTGTTTTTGTTGAAGAAAAGTTGGGTTGAGTTAAGCAAAATGGAACTATGTGACGTTTTAAGGTATTTAGAGTTATGAATGGCAACTATTCGATATTTCAATTTTATAAAAAGATCAATCAAAAATTTGGCCTAGCCGGTTCCCGGTAAACTTTGTAATGCCATTCAAAGAAAGAAAGTGTTTGTGTTTTAATTGTGTTTATTGAAATGCATGTTATCTTTTACTGTCTGTTTGACATTTGGCATTTACTGTCTATTGTCTATGATACGACACGAGCACCACTTACTGTAAGTTAATTATACTATAATTTCGCGCAAGTGCAAGCATACGTTGTCGAAATGAACTGTATGGCAGACATACAAACATTGATTTTTATATATATAAGACCTACTGTAAGTTAATTTTACTATAACCTTCCCGGAAGTGCAAGCAAAAAGTTTGACAAAGTTTTTTTATTGCAATCGGATGAGCGGTGTGGCAACGCCTAAAACATACGAACAAACAAACATTTATATTTTCTATTATGAAAAAGGAACCAAGTACGAATTATATTTTATGCTTAATTAGTAAGTGATAAAGATAGATGACATTTCAACAGTATTGCGCACATTAACAACGTTAATATTAAGTATTTAAAAACTTGTCTAAACTTTGAAGCTACTTACACCACCATTATACAAATTTGCAGTTGGTTTCCTTTTATTTAACTACGCCCAATTATGATATCTACGGTGTACCCACCCGCCCGATTTTGACTTTGTGGATCAGTATGATCCCGAACAAGGGTGAATGGAACAAGGTTCTTAGGATTATAAATAATGTTCCTTTAAGCATATTTTCTCTGTTATTTAAAGAACACATTTACATGAAAATTAAGCTTTATACAAATATGGATGTTCATACCAGTTTTTTGATCAGTTTCTTTTCATCAAAATTGAGCGCTCACACACACATATGTAAAATCTATTTATATATCACTCGTGTACAAGAGAGATAAATCAAGACAATAAAATAAATCACAATGCTACCGGAGAGACAAAAGAATGAAACATCATAAATCAAAAAAAATAAAATATGATATGAAATATCGACATAATAAATATGTGTTCAATACACGCCTCGCTATCGTGGCGATTGAAAACGCTTTTCTCCGAAATTTTAAAATTGAGGATGTTTTGGATAGTACATTCATTTGTATGTGATTCTGCGAAAAAGAGGAGCGGTCTTAGAATGTCGAAAAAACAAGATATCTACATATCTGTTCTTCGTTGAATAACTGTGTGTTGTGATAGAAAACGAATATGGCTGCTTTATAATTTAATATGAGAGCGAAATTGAAGTATTGAAATCAATCTTAAAAGTTAATATAGTTGATATTTTTAAGTATTTGATATACAAATTAGCGGAATTAGCATACATACCAATATCATTTGGATATATAAAAAAAAAGTTTTATTGTTATGTAAAATTTTAAGCAGAAATATTTTTTTTTTCATAATTTGTATGTTTTTATAAATGTTTAAAATAAATTTTCATACTTAAAAAACTAAAAAAAACTGTAACTATTGCCAACATTATTTTCACAAATTTTGGAAGTATTTAAAATATAAATACTGAGTAAGTCTTTTATCAAATCTTATTAACTTTTCCGATAAATGTACAAGAAAAAATATTACGTTACGTGGCTAATAAGGTAAGGTAAGTAGTGCTCTACCGGCACTTCAGCCCGGTCAATATACTTGCTGGAGTAGGTTCTATGTTAAGTAAAACCATGCGTAAAGTTGATATATACACATAAGCAGAAGGTAGAAGGATTCGTGTCCAGCATACATAAAAAACAAACAGCCGAAAATACTTAAGTGGAAAGCTCTGGAAGTTTTACCATCGTTATGGCCTATTGTTTTGTAAATTGCTTACTTAGATCTGGTAATGATAAATATATTCGTGCATTTTGTTAACTAACTGAAACTATGCCTGAAAACTGGAGCATAATTATGAGATTTTTGACGTTTATTCACAATAATTTATTGCATGCAGTACACAATGAAAGTTTAGTCGTTATTCATTTAAATTATATTAACTATTTAATTTATGATACATATTATAAATAAAGTATTAATCATTTAATAAAATATATGTTATAAATATTTTTTGAATGTATATAAGTAAATCTACTAAAAAATAACTTAATGGTTATAAATGAATGTAATTCATTGGTAATAATAAAATAACGTCAATTTTGATTGTTGAGATTGTAGTTCCTAACTCCGATGAAGTATTTGAACCACGTAAAACGTCAGGTTTTTTTGAAAGTCTTAATATTTACTGCGCTACAAATATCATAAATAAAAAAATAAAACCCAAACACAAAAAATATTTTATGTGATAACAAAATAAATTTGAAAAATATTCGATTATTGTTTTAATTGCTTGTAATTGCAATCTTTCATACAACACGTGCTCATCGAATTACTTAGAGCGTGATGTTTCTAAGCCTTCGGTTTGGTAATGTAATATAATATTTTGAATCAAAGTTTTTTTCCATTACGAATTATCGACTTCTTTGGTTAACGATATCATTGTTAATCGAAGCATTAAATGATTACTATGTCAGTTTCATTGCTTATATAATATATTTTTTATTAGGTGTATTTGTACATTTTGGAAATGATTGATTTAAAGAAACGCATGCAGTTCCATTATATTATAACGATTACATGCCTAGACTATAAGTTTTTATTAAATCTTTTCAAAAACGGTTAAAAAAATTCAAAAAGCCAATTTCTTGGCCTGATATAGTGTGCGTCAAAGTTTATGTGTAATTATAAATAAAATGTTGTATTATCATTTTTTTTCCTCTGTACGTATACTTTAAAACTCATACTATACATACTCTTAAAATAAAAACGTTAAGTCGGTTATGTCAAAACGATTGAGTATGAAAGTCATAGACATGTTATTAAACACCATTCTTTTGTTCGATGTCAAAAGAATACATAACGAAAAATTATTTTTATAAATTATCGATAGATGGCTGCAATAAACTCAATAAATACTTTTTGTAATCGATTATTATTTGAAGGATTTTTTGTTGAATGCTTTCCCATCAAGAATCGACAGCACAAGTGAAAACTGTTAAAAGTATCAATTGAAGCGTAAAAATGATGGGATTCTATTTTAATCATTAACACATTTTTTGTATATTTTGGTTTTTTTCCATTTCACATGCCTCTACATACAAATTTATAAATGGATTGTAATTTTATATATGAAAAATGTTATTAAAATATTGCAAATAAAACAGAAAAAAACTGAATTTCATTTCGAATTCTTTATCAAATTGATATACGGAATATTTTGGACCAGTTCCTCCTATTCATAACTTAAAAT
Organism: Himalopsyche anomala; assembly: GCA_031772345.1. NCBI lineage: Eukaryota > Metazoa > Arthropoda > Insecta > Trichoptera > Rhyacophilidae > Himalopsyche > Himalopsyche anomala. The sequence goes on along the minus strand of CM062836.1, from coordinate 10,084,059 downwards.
ACATAAAAACGTCAGTTGGTTCTTTTTTCGTCGTCGTAACCCGTATGTAATAATATAAATTCAAATCTTACTTTTGACAGCAAAATCAAACTAGGATAAAGCCTTGAGCCGTTACTGACCATAGCAGTGGTAAAATGACAGTAATTTTCTCTTTTTTTTGTAAAATAGTTTAGTTTTTTGCAAAGATGTATTGCCAACATATTAAGGTTTAGTCAATATGATATTCAGCATTAATAAAACCTTCTAATATGCTGTAAATTTTGTATGAAAAAACCGCGACTATGTCTGTGTAAATAAATAAAATATTAATGATTCATAAATAACAAAATAGCGTGTCTGCAAATTTTATTTTAAAATAAATGAAAGAAAGACTATAACAATTTTTACATCATAAAGATATTATATAAATAGCATAATAATACATTATATTGCCGCCCAAGCTACCATCCTTGCAACCTCTAACGTTTCGAATCAGTCACGCACCTCTGAAAAAATCTTTATACTAAAACATGATATTTAGGGGTTGCAATACTGGACGAGTTAATCAAAATCGGTATTTCGATATTTCATAAAAAAATACCGTAATCATAAAATATTTCATAATGGGTGATTTTGATAATTAATATTAGGTATATGGTTTTCTAAAATAAAAGTATATCATTTAAATACTAATCAATTCTGAAACCTATCTAGTATTGATAAAACCCTTAGCAGATTTAAAACATTTAAATTCATTGCAAACAATTTTATCAAAAAATTCACATTAATAATGTGTTACAGCATGAATGGTTGTCCCTTTATTATTCTTTGAAACCCACTCTTTCCTCAGTCTAAAAAACGAGTTAACTACAAATTAATTAACTTATTGTTTGTCTAACAACTAATCCCATCTTCCACTTGTTATTTTCACCGATAAATAAAAAGCGACTGATTTTTAGACTTTTATTTGAATATTTAGTTTAAAAACATTATAAATGTAGCCGAGAATAAGTTTTATAAATTTGTTTACTTATGTTTATAAAATATCGAGTAAAAAAATGTAAAGTTGTTTCTCAAAAAGTAAGATAAAAAATACCGTAAATATTCGCTCAGTTAAGACAAAATATTAAAGCATTTTTTTTTTCAAAAGTTATGCCAAATAAATATACTGGGAAAATATTGATTAATTTAAACTTTGTTTTCTTCCTAAAGGTCGAATAAATAAAGTACTAATGTCATTTATTAAAATGTTTATTTCAATAAGTAATTTTGACTGTTGACAGACCTTCGATAAAACAAATTTCCCGGCAATACTTTCGCTCCAGGCGTCCAGCCGCGAACGGAAAGTTTCTTTTGATCTCTGGATTTTGTCAGACTTTAGCAGTCTGCACGAAAATCATAATTTGTAGCATTAATAATAAATAACAATGTAAAGTTGTGCGTGGCAAACTCAAAATATAATAAATTTCTCCGAACTTGTTTATAAACCGCCTTCAAGAACTTTCATACCTTCTTGAATTAATTACGCAATAAAACTATGCTTAGTACCTACATTATAGCAATATTCGCGATCAACCTAAAACTTTAAATAAACGTTTTGCCTACGATTTACGTGTACATCTTCTAACTAGGGCAAATTCTGTTTTGACGCGTTGTAATATTTTGGCAAATATTTATGGTAATATAAATATGAGATTCTGTTATTCAGTAGTTTATTATTTTAACAAGATGGGAATGAAATATGTTGATTATTCTTAATATGGTCGGCTTTGTAAAATGAATTCTGTGATATCTAAAGGCGTACAAATAAATTATTTACATCAGTAACATCTATTTATTTGTTTTTGACTCCTACGTATAATTCAAGCCCAGCGAGTAGGAAACGATTCTTGACTTTAATTTTAGCCATGTTCATTGTCAATCATTTAAAAGCATTGCTTTATGAAATATACATTTTTATCACATCTCATAGCTCTTTTCTAATTTCGATAAAACAATTAATCTTACTAATATATTAGTTATACGGAAAACGTCTACAGACCAGTCCAATGCTCACAACTTACATTGTAGAAGTCTTAAAAATCTCACACAAATTTTATATTAAAGTTTCACCAAAAACCCACAATTAATGACATAAATAATAATTTATATTTCCTATCTCATCTTCCAGTCTCTGCTACTATTACCTCAGTTCTTGTGTCTTCTGATAAATTATTTTTAATCACAGTTAAGCAAAACTCCGCCTAGAAATCTTATTTGGTTTAAAAAAGAAAATCAAAATTCAGAGCTATTAATGTTGATAAACATATAAACGTAGAGAAAATACAGTGAAAAGGTTTGATAATAATAAACAAATGTATTGCATACTATATTATATTCAGGTGGGTTATGGATGTAGTGGTATTGAATTGTGTTAATGGAAGCTTGCGAGAAGGAATAACCAGAGGAAGATTTATCAAAATAACAACATTCCAAACTTTTCATTCCTGCAGATGTCCTAACAATTTTACTGCCAAAATAAAGTGAACAATCTAAAAAAAAGTTTCAATACAAGTGACCATAAACTTAAAAGCTTCTTTTATTTATTTTTCAAGACCTTTAGTCATAAAAGCTGAAGTTTCTTCGGTTTATGATTGTGTATATTTAACGGCTACAAATTTTAATATGCAAACTTTTTGGCGTAAGCCCGTAATTCGCTATTACCGATACGCTTCTAACGTTTAGATCGATTCACTACATTATGGAAATTGCCTTTGTTCATTGCTACATATTAACTGCAACAACTTCCGGCTAGATTAACCGATTCCGATAATCGCCACCGGAAATGCGGGAAATACACCAGACGCCATTTTGTTTAAGTAATGGATACCGATGTAAAAACATGCATTGGTAATGGTATACATTCATACATAAAAACACAAATTGTATCACAATGAAGCTAACCAACTGTACAGCCTTAAAAATGGTGTAAATCTTCATTTTAAATTTATTTAACATGGTAGTAAGTTAAAATTTGATATAATATGTCAATAACGTTAGTTTTTTTTTGATCTACCGAAAATGGTTTTGAAAAAATTGGATGAGATAAGACATTTTTAAGAATCTTTTATTCATGCCACAGATCAGAGTTATCTTTTCTTCTTTGACCATTTTTAAATATAATCAAAAACTATTTCAAAAAAAGTTACTGATAAACGACTTATGACAGTCTACCAGTATAAATATAATAAACAATGATATGTTAATACTGCAAGAAAAATAATCTGAAGTAAAAAGCTATTTTAAAAAACTTACATTACATTACCAGTAAGTTTTTTTCCTTTCCTGAAAAGTCCGTACTAAAAATATTAAATTTATCACTCCAAACTCTACAACCACTTTGCAAATTGGATTTTAAATAAATTACAGATGCTAATATCTTTATGAAAATTTACAAGTGATGAGTTATATCTTTATTTAATATTTTGTCCATACAAAGTTTTGAGTTTGGTATTTTTTGTCAATTAGTTTGGTTGAATCTATTGTTAAAACATCAAAAACATATTGAATTCAACTTACTGAATAAATTATATTTATTAAAATATCATTAAATAAGGAGATTATTTAACATGTTTTTAATTTATTATCATTAATTTCTAATTAACATTTTTCAATTAGTACAGTGATAGATATCGTCTAAACAAATACAATAATTAATTATAAATAGTAAGAGCTGCAGATTAACCATACCAAACTTAGCTTAGACAGTAATAATATATGTGATTCAAAATCAGCTGTTATTAAATGCTTGAGTTTGATTCTTCTTTCTAAAATTTGTGAATAGCTATTATAGTGATCGTACTTCAAATTTTATTCTGAAGCAACAACCCTTCCACTTGATATCGATAAAACATAAATTTAAATAAAATTGTTGTTAAGTGTTCACTTGAATCAAATCGTTAAATAAATTTATGAGATATTATTTTGTCGACCAATATGTAGCGATCACCGTTATCTAAACTTGATGATAACATGTCATCTTTCTAAAAAGCGAGACCTGTACATTACAAGATTTATTCCAGCCTTTACTCATATTTTAAAAATGTAAACTAAAATTTGTTGATAGGGTTAGTTTCTTGGGTAGAGCTGTTTGCATGCATACGTGGTATAACTTCTTGTCACTATTTTACTCGTTGCAAGATGTGAGTAAGTATTCAGAACGAAGGTGGAGTTTCCTTATACTTCTAATGGAAAACGGAAATACAATCAAATTTGTCAAATCACAATATACTATGTATGAGTTTTAGTAGACTCATCTTCTTTTGAAAGTTAATGGGAATCTATTTTTGAAAGGTATTCAAATTTTTGTTAGATCTTAAAATCAATTTTTTAGAGGGAGCAAATTTTAAATTGACCACTTACGATTAATCCCTTTTTTATTTTTGCATTGAGATACACATTATCATATAATTTATATATGTATTTACAACAAGATATCAAAATAAGGTATGTCTGAGCTTTACAGGTTGGAAGAAAAAAGCCGTCCCAATATCTTATATGTCCAATATACATTTTTTTAAGACGGCTAATTATGCTGTGTAAACTGATGTATTGTATCCATAAAATCAACTCACAGCAAAGTAAAAAAAGCTAAAAACCTTTATTAAAAAGTATTATTTACATGTTAGTCATTATTTCTGCCAAAAAATATTTGCAAAATATTATCTACCGAGCCTACATTACCATTTCTAAAATGTATCAAAAATACGATGAAGATTACCAAAATAATAATAGCATAATTGCCTGTTATGATGAATTTAGAGCGGTTTTTAACAGCACTAGGTTCAAATTCAAGATGCCCTATATTATATTATAACACGCGTATTAACTTATTCTTATGTAATAGCATTATACTTACGGTTTTTAATCGTAAGAGACTTGTAAACTCAAAATTGTCGAAGACTGAATAAACTTTTGATATACAAAGTAAAATTATGTAGTAAAAAAATATTTTAATCTAGTAGCTAAAAGAATAAAATATCTTTTGACATTGAGATTGACATTATTCAAATCGATATAAACTGCAATTGCAACGGAAATAAATAAGTTTCGTATCGATAATTGATAAACTAATTCAATCAAGTATATATTTAGGTGTTCTATGATATAATTGTGTAAAGGTTTCTAGTTCATTTTACCGGAACAATCTGTATCTTACATGATAAATTTAAGACGCTCTTAAGGTAGCAGGTGCTGGTCAGTTAAGGTTCTCATCACAAAGATGTATGGCCACCCGGTAAAGGGAGAAAGGTGCTATAGTAGAAAGACAATGAAGATGGTTGAAATATTGCTGCAGCGATTAGATTAATTGCGGCCAATTTTCACATCCGTAAAGGCGGCATGTTTAATTATTTCTACGCATTACATTTTTTGCAAAGTATTTTTTATTTGAATAACCTTTGTTGTGTCAATATATAAATGAAACGTCACATTTAATTTTGATAAACAAAATTATAATGTCTAGATTTAAAACATATATTTGGCTTTAAAATATCTTTTGAATTGTGGGATTTATTATTTTCATGACGTTATGAAAACACATTAATTTTTTACTCGGTGATACTTAATTCTTTTTCAAAATTGTGACCAGTATAGTGACATAAATATTTTATTTTTCTGTGCTGTTTTTTTATGACATCATAATTATGCCATTTCCCTACCCCGCCGGTTTTATGGTATATGTATTGTTTTATGCAGAGTTTTTTTAAGCCTGTTATTATTTATAATGCTTCACTTTGTACTTGGACATGAAAAGTCCATTATGATGAATAAAATATGAAATGAATACTTAAATCGTTCATTTATATGTTATTATTTTCATTTTAAATAATAGTTTATTTATGTTTTTTAATAACGTTATTGCAGACACTTCTCTCATCAATACGACATTTATTAATTGTATTCAAAAGGATTATTTTCTCTTTGTATTTGAACAATAGAAAAATAGGCATATCGTTTACTATATCTCTATGTGTATCAAATTATCCTGAAGATGAATACCAAGAGAGAAATATTAGAGTACTACAAGTCTTTCCTTTACTATCACCCCATATAACTACCCTATTTCTAATAAGAAATTTCCTAATATTTGCTGAGAACAGATATGAACTAAAACACCATTTTTAGTCACTGCGTTTGATTTAAATATCAAAAAATAGGTAATTTGACTGTTCGACATAGTTCGTAATTGTATCCTATCTTAAACTAAATATATACGCATTTTTCAGAAGCATTATATCAGAGTCAATACAAATCAAGTTGCGACTCTCCCATTGAATTAAAATAACTAGAAGTCTTTAACTATTAACCCATAAGGCTTGTTTTTCATTACATTTCTAATGGTCTGTGTACAATTTGTGGACTAATGCTATGCTAAAGTTGCTTGTTTTGGTTCGTTTCCCGTTGCGGCAGTTGGGTACCGAACGGTTTGGAAAACGTTGAATTTAGTTTATGACTCAAATTTGCAGCTGGTTTTTGTAATATACCAATTGAGACAATTTAAAGAATGACACATATCAAAATGTAAAGTAATAAAAAGCTAAAATTTAGCGGTAAAATATTACTGTACCTAGATTAATTGTGTACTTCATTAGCATTAACAACTATATATTTTTCATCTTATATAAATAGTGCAATAATTAGTAAAATCATCGTACATATTTTAAATTCAAGATTATTCCTTAAACCAAATTTTGTTTATTCATTTTTGGGATTTGATGTGTGACGTAGAAAATCATATCAGGCTTCATTCAAAGTGTAAAGACCTATTTATTACCAAGCTTGGGTTAGCGTTTGCTATTTTGGGATATCCATGTAATTTCAATTGGTAATTTAATTAAACATCCAATTTAATTAATAATAATTTGATTTTAAAAAAGAACGACAACTGATGTCCTTCATAGTGCTACGCGAACTCTCGGTAGCTGTCTAGGGCTTGGCAAAAAATAAATGGGCTTAAATTAAAAAAAAAATCATAATTCATAAAAGAAATTAAATAAATTATTAAACTATTACACCTTTAACGTAATTAGCTTATAATTGAATCTCAGTATTTTTTTATCAACTTTCATTTGAAAAAAATGTAAATTTTAGTAGGTTTCTGTTGTTCTTTTATGTGAAAAAAATAATAAACGGACGGGCAAAAATTATTTCGTTAGCAAACGCCACAGCAAAAAGCGTTTCACTTGTTTTGGAATCGGTAATGAATGTTTCCGCATCCCAACGAATGTTTGGTCGGCCTCGTCGCCTCGTTCTAAAACAAGCCAAAAGTACATTAAAACGGTCAAATAGCCCGCTCAAAAAAGGTATTTTTAACGAGCGGGCAATTTGAGAAATCGCCGTTTTCAACGTCATTAAAATGCCGCTGTAATATGTGTCTGCGGAAAAGAATATTTGACGTGGTTATTACGTGCATAAACATTATATTACAGCGTTGATACATGTTCATTCAGCCACATGATTTGTTTTTTATACCCTCAAAATTATAAGACTTTATTACAGATTCAGAAATGAGTACAAACGTTTAGGGTCATTAAAGTGTCTCCACTGAAGAATTCATCGCGCAGAGCTTCAATCAAAGCATTAGAGAATAAGTGAAAACTCAATTGGATATTTTTATATTAGAAATTTGATTTTGTTTATTTATAGCATCTTAGTTATATCAACTGACACAAAAGTAGGAGTGAACTACCATGAATATCAAACAATCAACGATTATATGTTTTTTTGCCAAAACATCTTTATTAACTATCATATTGTCTTTTCCGTTTTTAAGTCAGACAGCTTCAAATAACCTGTTTTAGATCATGGAAAAAGTAAATTAAAATGGTCACCGCAGATCAAGTCTTATTTATCTACATATCTCTATTTATAGATTAATTTCTTACGCCAAGCTTAGTGTTAAGACATATTTGTATAAAACATTTCGTTTGATTTTTTAGAAGCTTACCAGCATAAGATTTTGTTTCATTTTTAGTTGCTTAATCTGTGGTCATATTCAATTAATTTCGATTTTTTAAAGATGTCTGACTAATGAAATAAAAGATAAATATAGCTATTTAAACATATTTTTAAAAACTTAATTCGATTAACGGTAGTAAAAATACGAGTCTCAATAAAACCCCTTTCATAAAATTCTGAATAAAAAAAAAGCTTTTTGCAGATCCAATCGCGGCACGATAAATAAAATAAATGTTGATTTTACCACATTCACATTAGAAACCAATTTACAACTAGAGACTGTTTTTCTCAATGTTTTATCACTTCAAGTTTATCTCGAGCATTTTTTTTAAACAACCTTTATTTATAAATAGTGTCTGGTCGTCAGACAATAGAAGCTGAGTGTTTGCTTAAAGAAGTGATAAGCTAAGTGAATCGTTAGTTAATAATAATTATTATTTTATTGTAAATCTTTTACAATAATAATATATAATTTGTATTTTTTTCAGATAGAAAAAGTTTAATCAATCATCGAAAATAAAACGTTTCAGAAATTATTATATGCTGACCTGCAATCAAAAATAAATAAATCAGAACTGCTATCTTGTCGGTTATTAAAGTAGAAGTATCCTATATAAACAAGATGAGTGTCTACCGTAGAGGCGTAGCGTGAGACGCGCGCCAGGCGTAGAGGTTACCTTCACAGTAAGTGGTCTACGGGGCAGGATAATTCGCACTTTGTGATTTAGCCCCGTATTTTTATGCTCTACGAATGATGCGTGCTGTTCTACGGGCTTAAGGCGTTGGATTTATTGGAGGCAGTAAACTTGCGAAGAGTATAATGTATACAGGATGTTTCGTCGCGAAATGGCGAAACGTCAAAAGATTATTATATCGTTCCTTTGGGGAATCTTTAATATAACGCGACGAGTTGCTTGCATTGTCAAAGTTTTTATTGGTGTTATTTTTTGAGATTAAAATATGCGCGAGTATGTTACTATTTCAAAACATCTTTTTTATACGATGGTGTAAAAAATGACGTTTAAAATGATATTTATGACGGCCATGGCCACCCCCACTAAGAAGAATCGAGATACAACTGTTTTGAATCCCGCTCTTTCAAAGGCTCCGCGGTCTTGGCTAAAATATTTTTTGTTTCTAAATTTTTATATATGTACATACACTTAAATGCCTAAATAATATTGATACATGGTAAATTATTTGTTTCTATAGATTTTTTTTATGTAGGATCTATATTTTAAAATTGAATGACTGTCCCTAAATTGTTTTAAAAGTATACCTTTAATGTATTCGTAAATTTTGTCTGCTTTGATACATACTAAAATTGGTTTTTCATTTATACATGATTTTTAACAATTATTTGACTTTGTTTTTGCGCTTTCACGTTTTCTAATATTATCTTGCCTATAGATCCAAAATTTTACTTTACGCATCATATATTGTTTTCAAATATGCACTTTCCGTTAAAATTAACATTAATTTTATGTTGAAAACTAACCAAGCTTATTTCAATGAGAATAAAGATTCATTTTTTACTCAAAATAATTTTAGAATGTAATTTACATGGCTGTAGAGTCGCGTGAAAAAAAGACGACTCCGAGGAAATTTGTATACCATCAGATCATCTTTAGTCAGCCAAGCATGAAATGTTATCACTTTTGACTATTTTGTTTAAATACAGATCATTAAATATATTTTTCAAAAAAATATCGAACCGCTCATTTTTCACGACTCCGACTCCGACTCCACAGCCCAGATAATTTATTATAGATTGTGAATTATACATTTTTTTTTTGTTCTGTGCTAAATGTTTTGTTTACAATTTTAAAAAAATCCCATTATTTGTTATAAGAAATAAACAAATTTACATAAAGTAAAAAGCGTAAAAGTTCCTACAATTTTTGTATTAAATATTTCAAACTGTTTTTTTTTATTCACTGCTTATATTTTTCACAAACAAACAAGGAATTATTAAAAGCAAAGCACACTTTTAAATGGTCTTTCGATCACTACTAGTTCAGTAATGATCAATAAAATAGCCCATGTCATTAATTTGATGTTCGGCTTTCAGAATTATTGTCTTTCGGATGAGACGAAGCCAGCACCTACGCGTTTATCTCTAGCGAGGTTTTATAGCCGCACTAAATGCAAAAACGTACTTAAAAGATAAAATTTATGGTCCGTTCGCATATTGTGTTTTATCGTCTTTTGTTTTTAATTTAAACTTAAAATTTACATCGCAAAAGCGTGTTTCTTTATTTTGACTGTAGTAGTTAAATAAATACCATTTTTCTGAGAGAAAGAACAAAATAAAGTCTCCTGTTAGAATGCCCATAATGTCACACTTGATCTACTATCGAAAGTATGTAAATGAATAAGCAAGTTAAACTAATATAAATAATTTCTTTTTTTGCTACGCGTTTTCTAATTTTCTACCCTTCAAAGTCGTCAGCTGAAAGATTTTTTATATACACACTTCTTACTTAAAATAGATGCTGGAAAGGAAAATATAGACTCGGTCTGCCCCATTCATAGAAATAAAAATAGTCAGAAATCTTTCTGTAGGTAAAACCATTTCTCTTGAAAGGTTAAGAAAACCATATTGATTTCGAGAATATATATTAAGCAGCATATTAAAGACCAGCTTCTGTGTTAGATAGTTATATTGACAAACGATGACTGGGCCGTAAGACTTTTAGATGAATTTCAAATGAGATCATTGGAGTAAATTTTCTAGGTTTTTAGATTTATAATGTTCAGTGAAAAACAATAAGAAAATAAATTACGTTATTCCTGTTACGAAAGTATTTGTTTGTTATGAGTAAAAAAATAACAAATTTCTTAATAAAATAAACAATAGTTATAAATAATTTTAAAAACAAAATAAAAGCTGTTAATGGTTTCATATTGAAATAAAATTTAACTACATTGTAGTCAATTTGAAAATTTGTAGATTGTTCTTGGTTTTAAATGAAAATATACTTTTTAAATACTTAAAATCTTTCGTAAGAATCAAATATAATTTCCTTTGAAGACAAAAATAAAGATACAGTATATTGTAAGTGAGATAAAAACATCCAAAATAGATTCAAATAATGAGTTCAAAATAACGTATAAAAAAGGTGTCATCTAAATATATTTTCACTTTTTTGCCATTATTATAAAAAAATTCTCTCAAATTAAAGAAAAAAATTATAAACGTTCGTTGCTTAATAGGTTTTTTCTTTAAGTTTGAAATGATTATATTTTATTAAATTTTATGTGATCTTACTGATGAAATTTTTGTAAATGTATTTTGATTCAATCAAATGTGTTTATTCGTTGATTTTTGTACTTTTATACACTAATAGTTTTCTCATAATACTATATATACTACCTTCCAAGAAAGCAATACCATATGGTAGCTGTATTATTGATTTTTCAAACACGAAAAACTTTTTCATACCGTTTATTTATATTAGAATCAACGATATACATATATCATGTAATTATGTCAAATACCTTCTACGTTTTATGACGACAATAAAGGTGGTTTAGAAGAAAACTGCTTTGATAGCGAGTATTTTACGAGAGCTGTGGATTTTTTAAATATAAAAATACCACTACAACTACGATATATTTAGAATACGTAGTTACTTATTTAATGCAATACCCCATCATAGTAATACCGTTTCGTCCATTTTATTGCAAAATAAACAATTCACACAGTCGTAAGATAATAATGGTTTTTTCAAAACTTTCTTACCATTTTCTTTACTGCATATCGATCGGTATTTTGTTCCTCTTGGTTAAATAGTAATACATTGATTCCGCAATTGATTTATGTTGAAAAGTATATTCGCAATGTTTAAATCCATCTCCGCTAACCCTGACCGATATTGTTAGTGAATAAGCATACTTTTATTTTGATTTTCATTAAAAAATACGGTTGAAAAACCATCTATGAATTGTAAATTGTCAAAATACATTATATTTAATGCTTTGTGACGAGAAGAAAGGTTGTAAAACACAGTATTGATTGAGATATATATGTAGTTAGAATCCAAAATGTTCACATCCTTTCAGCCACATTAATTGTAGTAGGTTTGCAGATTAAATGCATATTCTCCAAGATTCTTTTTGCTAATTTTTTTGTTTTCATCTGAGAATACTGCTGAGTAAATCGTAAGTGGTTTTATAGGTCAACATAATCCAACCAATTGGATAAAGAGGCAAGAGGATATTTGGCAAAAGAACATATAAATGACAATAAGGTATTACGACAGTTAGATAGTTTTGTAAGATTTTTACCTGTCCGTCTTTGTTGGCATCAGCTCGCTGCCTCAATCCATCCCAAATTTTGATCATGGTATCGTATGTCTCCTTGTACTTGGCGTCATTTGGAGTCCAGCCTCGCAAACTGCAGATTTTCTGTAATAAAATTATATTCATTAAACTTAAAACAGTCAACCGTTTTTATCTAATACACAATTTAGTCATTCACTTTCCAAAAAATGCTCTTTGCTCATAATTAAATATGCTTTATCGCCCTACGATTTATTTAAGTTGAGCTATAAATATCACTTTATAGAAAACTTACTCTATAAACGTGGTAATATTTAGATTATACACAACTTATTTAAGATAAAAAGAATTCACATTTATTACATTATGAAAGAGGAATTGAAAATTTAAAATAAATGACGTACCACAGTTATATTCCATGGACAGGTGGCATAAAATATTGTTATATATGACAGTTATAAACTACGCGTTCCCGGTTGATATAATCGCCACAAAACATTTCAAAATGAAAACTGCCTTTTATATTGTATTTCAATACTAGTTTTTCTATCTACCGGGGGAAATTTAAACTTTTTCTATGCAATATCATTCGGTTATCTTACGAAAATGAAATACGCCGACAATAATTCTTTATTCGGAAATGGTGGAAAGCGGAAAACCTCGGTTGAACTAACCATATACTATGAAAATATAGTCCTATTCATCCACTTTATTCTGTTTTTAATTAAAACTGCTATTTTAAAAGAATGTCTTTCATTTATAAGCTATTCGTTATATTTAATCAGTAGACCAAATTTTCACAACAATTACAAGGAAATTATTTGTATTAAAAACTTGTGCAAGAAAATATTAATTGTTTGCTGCTCTCTAACCGCTGTGATCCAACTTCGTTCTTTCTACAAAACGTTTTTTTACAAAAAATATTTTATTTTAATAACATATTTTTTTTTTATCGAAAAATTTCCAAATTTTTTAGCAGAGATGTGGGAGAGCGGAACCAAAGCACCACTACACCACTGCATATGTCGATCAAAACTCGACAAAAAAAAATAACCCACTGTTAAGCATTAAGTTCAAATGAATTTTCTTATTGGAAAAAAGTTTTATTAAGTTTTATAATTGTATTAAAATTTGTGTATTTTTCATGTCAACTTGGCCAACATAACTTAAAATACAACTTAACTATTATTATATTGGAGCGGTAACGAAATATCTTTTTCTGAATTCAAACTTGTGCGCTAATTATTATAGACCTTTTAATTTTCTTTATTAAAATTTTTCACATTCAAAAAACTGCATGAAGTTTGCCAAACTATTAACTTATACAGCTTGAAACGTATTACTAATATATTTAAATGCTTTTCAGAACAGTGTAACGTGATCACAATAATTTATGCTACATTTATTTTGTAACTCAACATTAAAATGGTAAACTTTAAATATTTTTGCCTCATCAATCAACGTTTCCCTTTTTGGAATGAGAAGAAAGAAAAGCTTCTTTCTATATCTCACTTGACGTTCATTGTCCCATCAAGGGGTGCGGCACGACTTTCTTCAACTAAAGCCATGCTGTTTCTATTTTTGGTAACAATGCTTGTTCGTTCTTTTTGCAATTTAGTTATTCAAAATCGAAATAAACATTAATACAACATTTTAATATTTATGATGAATATTGAAATGACAAGTTAAAAGTAATATTTTAGTTGTATTCGTTAGTAACTTTGTGAAAAACCATTTTTAATATTAAATTGATAACTTTAATATTTTACTGGTTGATTCCAACTAATCACACTTATAGCAAGACCATTCACTCAAACTCGAAGATTAGCGCGTAGCAAAAAAATGGTAATAAGTTTAGTTATAGGTAGTTCTTTCTACGATATCGTTTTAGATTTGTATACGAAAGGAAGAAAGGAAAGGAAATATCTAATATTGACGACATTAAAAAAAAATATATTCGAATTTTAAAAGATTTGAGTATTAAAATTCATATTCTAAATAAGGAGTGGGGGAGTGGTGTGGTCGGCAGTTTTTGTGAACCTTGAGTGCGGAATTTTGCATGAACTTTTATTTTCATTGAAATGTTTTTATTCTTTTAAAAATAATACGTTTAGATTATTAAATAGATATATCTAATAAAAGATTTTTTTAACACAGTTTTATTAGAATACATATAAATGAGTAAAGCCTCCCAACGTGAAAAGTTTCCCCACCCCTGTACCCTTAAAAATATCATCTTCGTTTGTTTTTTTATTTCATTACTTTATGCAGTCTATGAGACGTTAAAATAACAAATTATTATTTAATGTTATATATTGATTTACTACCATCTTCGTTTTTATCGTTTTATTATTTCATAAAAATGGCGCTTAGTTAATATGTAAATGTTGTGTTTGGCGTTAATTTAAGACATCATGATTTTATTATCTGTTCACTGTTATTTATTGCGACAATTTGTATAAAACAATTATGATGAAGCAAGTATAATAAAATGTTTTATTTTATCTGCTGGGAAGTTGCGCGAGTTATTTTCGCATTAACTTTCAACACAACGGACACAATCGATCATTTAATAAATTGTATGAAATGAAATTTACCCACATCTAATCGAGAACGTATATTTTGAAACAATTACGTTGCTTTATTCGGAACCAAAACGCTATCAGGGAGGAGTAATTTTGCTTCAAAATGATTACTTGTATAGATATTTTCATAATGGGTAAGAATGAATTTATTATTTGATAAATTAAACTCGAAACACGCAAATTAATTTAGGGAAAAATCTGTCCCTCTCAAAAATGTTTTAAACGATTTGATTTCTTTATGTATGCAAAAAACAGATGTATTTTAAGTTACTTAGTACTGTTTAGTTATTACTAAAAGGTGTTCACTGTTTATACTTGGTGAAAAGGCATTATATTCGAAAAATAAAACATTATTTTGTACTAATTTCGCATTTATTGAATGTGATAAGAACCGATTTAAAGCCAAGTTAAATTTATAACCCTTATTAGTTTTATTTTTTTGCTATTAATAGCCCTGTATTAATGTATATTATTGTCAGTTAAAAACTTTAGTGGCGAATGATACTGGGCCTGATCATATTAAATGAATGTGAAATAAGTACAAAAGAGTATGTTATTTTTTGAATTTAGTATAACTTATTTCAAATGGTCTAAGTCTTTGATCCAAATCTTGGAATAGATGCTTAATAGTTTTATTCTTCAATTGTATCATGCATTCAAAAATATAAATGTCCATAATATTTTCATTCTTTCTCATACGACCCTTAAGGGCAGTTTAAATAGAGAGCCACACTTACTACTAACAGTTCTTTCACAACCTTAATTCCTACCAAACTAAAGTCTTTTGCCGAAATAAAAAAAATCAAGGAATGTTTTAAGACTTGTGCTTTTAAAAGGTTTATGTTGAAATTTTTCATAAGAAGTCCATATTTTTCACATTAACAGCGGACCATCATCACAAAAACATTTATTTCCACCAACATTTAACTTCAGGTTTGAAATGTTAAATTTACAATAATTGAGCATCGCATCACAATTTGTTTTTACGATAACTAATAATCATTAAGTTTTTCAACGTTTCTCTTGTGAATACGGTAAAAATAATAGGGTGGAGCTAGAAATGGTCTTTTCAGTAGTTTATAACTTTCGCTTCGCTCCGTTTTTGGGATCGAATAGACGGGAGTTGAAGGTTAACATTAAATACAATGCTACTGAAATTTTCTATATGCGGTTTTGAACTATTGTACCGAATAGAACAAGACAAGCAAATAAACTCCTATCAAAATGTATCTAGAAACTTTATTTAGAACGCGTCGAGACCCTATGTGGAGCATGTGTACTCTTAGTTGAGTGAATCTTAACAGAAGATATTATATTAACTGCTTGTAAAAAAATTGCTGATCCTTTATTTTTTTAAAGACAATATGAATAGAAAAATAAAGCTAGGCTAGAAATAGTGTTTGGCTAATTTTTCTTGGATCGCTTCTATACGATCCGCTGTGTTTATGATTTGAATTTTAGCGATAACAATCATTTTTGTCATTGAACGGAAATCCATAAATCGATCGAACCCATACGCATTATAATTGAAGTCAATGACGTTGAACACTCGACCACTAGACAGTAGACTGTCCATGACAAGTAAGTGCAAAAGATTATTCTTTCTTTCGATACAAATATTGTATAGCGTACTAAATCTATTGTTATTATAAACACTGAACAAAAAGTAAAACTACATATAATTTCGTATGAAATATTATAAAAGTTGTGGTACAACATTGAATAGTAGTACGGTTTCAAAGCTACCAGATCTTGAAGCTTTTTTCTGCAAGCTTCCTTTTTCACCTGTTCTAGACTACAGTAGCAAAAAATGCCTTTGTATCAAAGGATCTCTCAAAAGCTTTCACAAGGTTAGTAAAGTGGGGCGATTTATTTTTCTGCCATAAAATTGCTTCGATTCAACGACTTGAATTCATTTTGCTCACGAAAGCCTTTTAATAGTGTAGCATTACGTTGAGAAATATATATATTTTTAGCAAATATATACATTGTTGTATTTAATGTAATAAAACGTCAATAAAAAAGTTTCCCAAATCAGGTATATAAGTTTAAAAATTCCAGATCAAGAGAGCTACAGAAAAAATCACAGTTTCGTTGAATGTATCAAAATGATGATTTAAAAAAAGTTCTATTACAAATATTTTAAAAACATAAAACATTTTTCAGTGTTAAAAATAATATTGACATGATGTACAATTGTGGGTACCTCCTTTAAATGAAAATGATTACAGCATTGTTGATTCATTGAAATTTAAAACAATAGCAAGATAGTTATTATTATAAAATAAATAAAACATTTGTCTATAAGCAATATTTTGATAAACAAACATATCTGTTTACGAAATATATTTATTCTATCGAAAATTGAATACTACGAGACTAAAATCTCAAAAATGTTACGTGACATCAACCGGTCATGGGCTCCAAGACTATCACTGGAAAGCATCTGTGTTGTTTTCAACCTAAACTTTAACACACTATTGTATTGTGTTCTTTGACTAGTCTTACTACAAGTTACCTAACAAACACAATGACTCAAAGATTTGTTGTAAATTCTGAGCCCGAAAAGTGATCACCATCCCCAGAGTCTTTAGGTCGAAATGACATGACCTACATCGGATCATCGTGATAACATGTAATACTAATAAATCCACTATTGTAATTTTGTTACGCCATAATTATCCTAATTTACATAATAACTTCGCTAAAAAAATATTTGTTAATTCTCTTTAGAAGAATAGTAGTACGTAGAATAAAAGGTAATATTTAAAAATATTTGATATTTTCAACAAATTTGGCCATTTTAAAATTCGTTTCAAACTTTTTTGTGGCAGAAAGATTGCCAATTGACCTCATTACTTCGTTGCTACGAAAATTAAAAATGTAAGTTATTTTCACAAAACTTTTCTTATTCATTATTATTGTACAGTGTGCTTTTTAAAGAATTCACGGTGAAGCAAAATTTCATGAAAAATTCTTTTTATATTCTAATTTTACATTAATGTGTACATTATTTAAAACACACTTTCGACCTATCTTTTGTTTTATACAACCTATTTTGGGAATTCAGAGCTATGATGGAGAATCTTGAATTACACTGAATGGATGAAAATGACTAGTTTTTATTATTACGAAAAGTTTTTTTATCCATGTCGTAGAAGTTTTTCTACGAGAACAGCTTGTTTCTCAGTTGCTCAACTTCTCTTTTTTGAAGAGGATAGGGGATTTTAAAAAATATAAGCGTAAGACAGGATTAATGATTGTGTGATTATTATTTTTACATTCCGTTATTTAAGAATTGGAATTGTGGGTGAAGGAGAATTTTCCGACACCACAAACATCCATGAAAAAATGCTGTTTGTACTAAGATCCAAGAACCTGTGAGGTCCAGACCCGACAGCGAAAAAAATATAACACATAAACATATTAATAGCTTATTAATAATAGTGTAGTAATTTTATCTATAAAATTAATTCATACAATTAAAGGGTGACATTTGCCCATTTACGACTGGATACTTAACAATTTTTACCAAGCTATACGATTAAGATTCAAAATGAGTAAAAGTCTTGCATTTTAAAAATAAAATAGCATGTAAAACTCAATTCAAAACAATGGTGTTTGTAGCTTCACCATTGTGACTATAAAACAACGATATAAAATAAATATAACATTAAAATCTCACCTCAATTGCCAACTCGAAGTCTTTCTTCTCGATAGTTCCACTTTGGTTCACATCTGAAACAAATAAAAAAGAAACATTAAAGTTATGCAAATGAATAATTTTATGTTTCACTACGCAACAAAATTAAGAAAAAAGATTTGATGGTACTTTTATATCAACAGTTTAAAATTTTATCAACAATGTGACTTTCTTAAGCTTGTATTTTATTTTTTCTTTGTTTAAGTAATAAAAATTCCAAATACAATACTTTCCAAACAGATTTTACCACTTTATATGAATGTTCAATGTTACTAAAGATGCCCTGATGTCGTTTTCTAGAGCTGTTATATATGTTTACCTCAACCATTTAATTTACTTTTATCTTTTATTACTACGGGTTAGCTGGAAATAGATATTCGAATTAGTATGAATACTAACTAAGCAAGAAAAGCAATTCATTTATTTTTATCGATCGTTAAAACAAGCAACCTGCTATGAAATGTATTATTCAAACTTTTCATCTAATATGTATTCTCTGAAGATGCTTTCCTTGTTAACCACGTATTGTTGGACGGCAAAAAGACGGCAAGATACCGTACACTCGCTGCTTTGTATGCATTTATGCATTTTCAGCCCGCCAGACTTTCTGTCTGTTTATTAAACTATCGTAAACTGAAAATAACAGATGGCTTTATCTTTATAACGTGCTTTTCAGTGACGCAAGTTTTACAATGCCTTAACGTACAGAGAAATTTATTTATTATCGTAGCTCGGACATTAAATTGGAAGTTTTATAACAAGTTTGTTAGATTGTCTTTTTTCGCTCAAATTATTCTCAACATAAAATACTTTGTGTTACAGCTAACATTTTTATTTTTACAGGAAAAGAGAACGAAATTGAATATGAACTAACTATCTTTGTATTGATTGATTTTGTATTTACTCGGTAGAACTCCATTCGAATAGAGTAAAAATACATGCAATGTAATTAATAATAAATATTTGTTTAATTCATTCTAGTTTACCTTGGAAAATCTCATATTTATAGTTCTTCGAAACACTTAAGTCATGTTTAATAAGTGTAATAATAAATTAGGATGTTAGAGTGAATAAAAAAATGTATTGTGTATCTTTTCGGAGCCAGTATATATAACTGAGAAAAATGTAAGTTTAAACATGGTTCTGACGATGGCGAAAGCCGAAATAGCTATTAACTTATACATATAAAAATGTATAACTATATTGCTACTTATACCCTATAATTATGTTTGAATACGTATACAAACATCGATTATCAACGTATAAATAGCTAATTCGACACCACAAAAACACATTATCATTGATGATATTTATATCATTATCAGTTACATCATTGTTTAAAAAATGTAAAACTAGCTGAGAATATAAAAACTATTTGTATACTATCTAAGCTTATATACCTAATAACTCTTAACTCTGGTATTTATATTCAATTTATAACGGAAGCATGATGATAATAAAATGTTAAACATTGAGACATATTTGACACAGTCATAATTTTATGGATGTCGTATTATTTGTACTTTATAAAACTTGAATAAATTTCGTTTAAAGTAATAATTGTGACCATAATAAAAATAATCCATTACCTTCCGATCATAAAATAAAATACATTTCTAAATATTATTCAACGTTTGAATTTGTCGAGAAGAAGTTGACATAGTTCAGTAATAGCAATGTTACTAAACGAACAATCCAATTGGAATTCCAATTATCCATTTAAATTGGATTCGAAAACTTTGTGATATCAATTTACCAGGCATTGGAGAGAGGTTAGTTTCATAATGCAAGATTAAACAATACTGTTTGGCTGCAATTCGAAGTAATTTTTATTATTATACTATCCTAATTGAGTAGAACAGTTATATTTGAAAGTGGATTTGTTTGAAAATAGTTTCTGCAGACCATACTGCTAAGTGACGTGCCAAATAAGCTTTATTCTAATTTTTCAAACACGTTTTATTGAATGACAATTTAAGTTAAAACGGTCGTTCCTCGCAGTGTTTTGAATAAAGAACGAGTGAAATTACATTTTTTGCAATCGAATAAAAAATAAAATAATTTTCGTTAATAACTTGTTAAATTTGAGACATGTATAAATCTCTGGTAATTCAGTGAATAGTTTCCTAAATTAAAGTACAAAAAAACAAATTTCACTATCTATTATATAATTTTAGCTGATTTGAATACCCAGTGACTCTTTAACACTCGCGGCTCGGAGACTAGAAAAATACTTCTCTTCCGATGGGGGTCGTTTAGGGACCCCAGTGGTTTCCTCATTATTGGCCTTATTCTTATGAATTTCAAAAAAAAAATAGTCTTAGGGCTTTAAAATATCTCTCTGCATCATTCCTCACATATTTTTCATAAAAATCCGTAGTTTTTTAATAAATAATCATATTTTAAGTTGCGCGTAAAAAAGACGTCATCCCAGCACACATATGAAATTGCAACTGACGAGTTTAGCCCAGCTATCTTACGAACGATCGCTTATCGCGTCTTCTCATGTTGCCAGAACTTATATAAAATGAGGCATCGATGTAAGTAAGATATTGTGTATTTTTTAAGAATAGTATTCGAGGATACATAAATTATTATCTTTAACTTAGTACACACCAATCCGTTTTTTGTTCTACTTAGAGGATCTTTTTTATTTAGTTGTTTTTTTTCTTTTCTGTTTTATTTAATACAGACGGAACTAGCGATCAAATATTTTTTCTTCTACAAAAGGTCCAAAAAACTATGATATAAGAATACCTTAATTATAAACATTGTATCACCCATATTAAAATAGATATTTAAGAAAATGTGGGTATTGGGGTCGCATTTCTTGAGCTTAGAACATGAAAAGTTAAAGTAAAAAAAAATATTATTATCTTGTATATTTTTTGTTCCTAAAAGCAAAGGAAGTTTTTAAATCATGTAACGAAAAAATCACCAAAACTTTACTCATCTGTCACATTCTTGTTCCAAAATTATATGGTCTCAAAAATTATTCCGTTCCTTGTCGAGAATTCCCAAAGTCAAGTGAATATTTAGGTGTGGGTGCGTGCGCAGCCTTAAGTACAAACTGATGCTTCCTTTTCTTAAACTTTTTCGCCCTTACACCTGAGTTCACAAAGGATTTACCTGATATACGAGGCTATAACACTGAGTAAGTGACGTTTAATAACAAAACCCGGGGAACTTTATTCGGCAGTATAATCTTTCCGAGAAATTTGACTGGGGAATAAAAGTTTTGTATGTACTCGTACGGATTCTTCTTGAAGAATATCAAATGGATGAATTCTTTTACTATATTTTCAATGGATTCAGTTACACTGTGAAATAATTTTAAATAAAAGTTTAAGTTGAAAACATTGAGTACTCTCTAGGAACTTGTGTAAAACGTGCCACAAATTTTAGACATAATGAATGTATATTTTTGTACATGAGAGGTAAACTACACTATATATAAAATGAAAGTTTGTCACTATGGCTGTTTAAATCTCATTTGAGAAGATTCACTAGTTTTCTTCTACTGTTTTTATTGTAGAATATGTGTTCTATACTTAAGGTGTTTGTTGACAATACTAATAGAAAGAACGTCGCTACACTATGTCAAAATCTCAAATTGGCCAGAATTGATATACCTACATAGTGTACAAGTTGGTTTCCCACAACCACCCGTTGTGTATATGCAGCAAACGCTTAATGGCCGCCTTCCACAACGCTATCGACAGAAAAAAAGGAGTCTACCCCTCACACTCATGGCCCGAGCAGAACTGCACGGGACTGATTTTGAACCATGCACTAATGTGCTTAAAATAATAATAATAATAAAAGTGTGACTAGCTCAGCCACTTAAATCAAGTTGATATTAAGTATCTTGTGTATAGTCCGTATACTAAGAGCTCGTTGATGTAATAGTGTGGTTTACCTTCTATGTACAGATTTGAAAACTATGCATGGCATAAATACAAAGTGTTTGCCGTGAATGCTTTCTTATTGGTTTGGTCGCCAATTTGGTAAACATGAGTTTTGACAGTTAATATGATTGAAATCAAATGAAATTATTTAGATACAAGTTATGTATTCGAAAATACATTTTCTTGAGATGTTTATGATGTTCATTGGGAAAGTTTACGACTTTGTTTGGTCACAATTTTGGTAAACATTAATGTTGACAGTTCATATTAATTTGGTAGACGTGTAAATTTATTATAGAAAATATTTTATAAGCCAACGAGCTTTAATCGTAAAAATATTTTATCAAATTCAATCATCAATTATGGTGATGATTAGAAAATTATACTCATATTTTGAGTATAAATAATGTGCCGTCAAAACCCACTATGTATCGTTGAATGAATGATTTTGAAGAGAAAAGTTATGTATTGGATAGACAAAAGCCAGGGCCACAACTTACGAGAAGGTCAGCCGAAAACATTGCTGCTGTCCACGAAAGTGTTCAAAACAATTCATCAACCAGAAATTGGACTTAAAACAACAACTTACTGGAAAATTGTGCATTAAGATTTGCATTTGTTTCTTCTGCTTAAACTTTATTCACAATACTATTTAAGACGCCGTTAATAATATGCCAATAAGATGTTACAGCTTTCTCACGATAACGATAATTTTCATGAAAAATCATTATAAGTGATGAGGCCCATTTACATTTAAATGGATACGTAATAAACAAAATAGTCGGTTCTAGGCAAAAATCAAGTCATCAAATTACTTATCAATTACCTTATATATCGACCAAAATGGACAAGTCACATCTGTATTTTCAATCAATCGAAATTGAGGATAATTTATTGCGATGGATTCATATTAACATTCATAGTTTGAAAAGAGACATACGTGCTCGAACAACCTAAACTAGTTAAACTTACTGGTTATGTACATGTCAGATAATATCGTACGAAAGTTTCAAATATACATGGTTAAGTTTGAAGCTTTCGGTACATATTATGTAGATACTTATAACTTGTGAATGAGATTTTAAGTATTCAAATATGCAGAATATATGAATTTGATGCAGCGGAAACTTTTCGGTATATTCGAAGATTAAATCAAATTCTGGTTGTATTGAATTGCGGAATGCACGCAAGAGTCATTCATGAGTAAGTGAATGTTTAACACTTTTACAATATTTGTCGGGTCCGTGGTCCAGCGGTCAAGGCCGTTAGCTTGCGCGATGGATCTTAAGAGTGCTAGTACTATAAAGAACAGTATTTTTTTCATGTGTTT
Organism: Himalopsyche anomala; assembly: GCA_031772345.1. NCBI lineage: Eukaryota > Metazoa > Arthropoda > Insecta > Trichoptera > Rhyacophilidae > Himalopsyche > Himalopsyche anomala. The sequence continues at coordinate 10,060,272 of CM062836.1, read as the reverse complement.
GTAATATCAAAAAAACTTCCTCCAACCATTAAAATTCCAAAATAACGGTGTAGCAAAACCGATTAGCTAACCACTAGTCTTTTCTGAACTAAATCTTTCTATCACTTATTTATTCGATAAAACGCGATTGAACAAGTGAATAACAATCAGTTCTCGTAGAAAAATAGCTGTTTAAATTCATCTGTTAGGGGGTTGTATGCATCGCATTAAGTACGGACATGGAATATAAAAATAAGTGTAAGAACAATTAAGTATAAAATACATTTTTAATACTACTTTAGATCAACTCGAGGAGAAAAGACAGAACAAATATCCATGTCGCAGATCCCAAACGAAAAATCTCGGACATTGGACGTTACTTGAATTTAGATTTTATGATCTTTAATAGATAAATCATATCACTCGACGACAGAGGTGTACAAAAATAGATGATCGAAAATCGCTAATAATCAAGAATGAGAGTAATAAAAAAATACTTACCAAAAAAGACATTGAAGACGTACAGCAACTTCTTTTTGCGGAAATCGGAAATAGGCATAGTGCTTTGTTGTAGTGATCTGTAAATAAAACAAAAAACTTCGTTAAACACATATTATATAATTGAAAATACATTCAACATATTGATTCTATTTTTATTTAATTTTCTTGGCCGAAAAATAAATAATTCGTCTCGACAATATTTTAATGTAATTTTTTCATGTTGACAGCGTCCCAATTGTTAAATTTATTATTAATCATTTATGTTTTTCAGTTGTTTGCTCTAGGCCCTACGGCGACTACTTTTTTCAAATAGATTTTATCCTATTTTTCAAACAGCTGTAAAATACTTCGGATTTTTAAAAAAGAGTAATGCCCAAGGCTAGCTAAATTTGCGAAGCGCGTCATTCCATCCAACATGTTCGTTATTAAAAATACTTTAAATGAAATTCAATAGTTATTGCCAAAAGTTACATGAAAAATATTGATGATTACATTGGATTTTTTTCCAATTCTACACGTGTTCCAGGTTGTGTTTATTGTAACGTTACGTTTTTTACATTTCATAGTAAAAAATGCTGAAAATACTATTTCTGTAACTATTTTTCATATTCTAATTTATTACTCACTTGTAAAATTCTATGATTATTACAACATCATAAAAAACTTTAGTATTTGTTATACTATGTCACGCATACTTGAATTTATTAATTTACTATATCTCTACGAAGGGAGGGCTAAAAATTATATAATTTTCCATTATTTAAAAAAAAAACTTCAAATGAACATCGTGTAAAGCCTTAATGAAATTCATGTCGAGAACTTATAAACAGCGTAGAAGTGAGAAATAGAGCCTACTTCAACGATGATAATTAAAAACAGCACGAATAGGGGCTTGTGTTTAGCTTGTAGCACCACAGTATTAATTATTTTGTTACGCTTTTTTTTCAAAGCTCACATGCGACTTTAAGCGAGTAATATTGCATATTTAAAATTTCTTTAAAAACAATTTAAATTGCTACTCGCATAGTCGAGTGATTAATACTTGTATCAACTTGGATACCTAGGAAAAAGTTCAAATTATTGAATAGAAATTGCCTTGCATCTGTATTTTTCGATTACTCGACAACAATACAAACTTCAATTTAAATAAAAAATAAACACTTTTACTGCATATAAAAAATGGCCAACGAATAACTATAACTATTATTAATATATTGAACTTTTCACTCAAATTCAATTCTAGTAGAAAAACCACCGTAAACGCCTATGTATAAAAAATATATCGAATACTTGATTGAAAAATCTATATTTTCTTATCTATAAACTAATTCGTAATATGTACATATAGAATAAAGTTTTTACCATGCATATTTTTAAAAACCCATATCCGCTTCAATGTGGTTCATATTGCCTCCTAATGGAGGTATCTTAAAATTCTCCACAGAAGTTTTTATACGAGGACTGCTTGTTACTCAGTTTCTCAGTCACTCTTTTTTTGTCGATGACAGTAGAGATAGAAAGAACAGGGTTAGGACAAGACTTGTGATTGGCTAATCACTCTCGCTACTATCCGTTATTTAAGGATTGTAACTTTTTAGACATCACAATAATTCATGTATTTGAAAGAAACCGATAAATTGATTGAAAACATGCTGTTCATACTGGAATTCGAACCCATTAAAACCCCACGTACGGAAGCCAACGACGTTGACCTCTGTACCATGGAGCCGACTCTAATATTGTTCTAGCATCCTTAATCGTTCAAAAAGTATTTATTGACTGACTGATAAATAACGAAATTACATCTTGGTGGATAATGGCTAATGAGTATCATATTATTATTTTCAAACTACGTCCGCTTAAAATATGAAACATATGGACTACTAATAGAATTTACCTCAACATGTTTTTTTCTATGAAAAAGTACTAGTTTTTCAGTTTCTCAAGCTATGTGGGTAAAAATTGACCAGTTGTTGGGTGATCGCTTTCACTACACAACAATTTTTAAGGTCTGAAAGGTGGCGGGTGGTAATCATAGACAATAATGACAACCATAGCTTTCAAAAGAAGTATATAGCTACGAAAATAAATCCATAAATTATATTATTATCATGATAATGTTTTATTATTATAGGAATAATGTTATTTTACTTAAAGCAATTTGGTTATTTTGTTTAAAAAAGATACAATATCAATTTATTAAATAGCGAGATTTTTGACATAACGTTATTGACACTTATTACTAAGCCATCATTAACGAAAATTTTCTTTATAAGATTGTACATGTTTTGGAAAAGAAAATACTATCATGAAATATGTATTACCCATGTGATATTTTCTGTTCAAAAATTCACGAATAAGGCAGCTGTGGGCTGCCAATATCTTAACAAGGGGCTCGGTAAATGTTATTCGTTTTTTCAGGCAATCTTAAGACATCACAAACACCCATGCCTTCGAATAGAAAATAGATAAATCGATCGAAAAAATGCTGTTTCGTACTGGGACTCGAGCCTGTGAAGTCTGACACTGAAGCCCACAACGCTGAATGAAAAAATGAAGGGACAACTAATTTTCAAATTTAACCATCTACAGAAATTGCAGTTATGTGATGATTTGATCTAAGACGAATGATTTTCTTATCTTAACAAGGGGCTCGCCGGCCGCACTGAAATATAACAAGAGGTTCGCGCGAGCCCCCCGAGCCCACTCCAGCCCATCCCTGGAATAAGGCAGCAATATTAATGTCTAAAAACTACACAATAATATACAATGTATTCAAATCAGTTTCAATTATGTTTGTGCCTAACTTAAATACAACGTAAAATCATAGTCTACATTCGCATGAATAGTGTAACTTACAAAAGGAAATGTCACAGAAGAATTACAAGTCTCAATTCTCATACTATTTCTACGGCCAAACAAAAGATTTCCGGTAGCGTGTTTCATTTCATAAAAGAATCTTTGTATGGCCGTGAACCAACATGCAATGGTTGACTGACTTAGACGTGATTCTTTTCAAGGAAAATTATCATTTTCACTTCATAAGATTACATGCCTACTACCATTTAGGCCAGGCGGGAAGTGAAAATATCGGAATCGCGTGAATTTGACACCATAAATTTATTTAGAGATTATATCTCTTTGAACTGCTATTTTGCTTTATTTATTTTATCTATTTTGGCTCTTATTTCACGATAATTTATCAGGCAAGTCAAAAGTCAAGTACATATAATATATCCATATAATCACGTAACATAAGAAAGCAAAATAACCTATTCTGACTTTTATTTTAAGTAAATTAATAAATACTAAGGTGAAGTATTTAATTTCTAAAATTATTATTCGGGTCCATGACACAGTGGTAAACTTAGTTGGCTTTTATACCGGACCTTAGATATACGGATATAGACGGATCGAATCTCAGTATGAAAAGCATTTTTTCAATTGGTTAATCAATTTCTATTCGAAGGTATGGATGTTGTAATGTCTAAAACTTCCCCCATATCATTATTATCCTAAAATAACGCGTACAACAAAAGTGATTAGGCAATCACTAGTCATGTCTTAGGCTTATCTTTTCAAATCGTAATCTCTTCGAAAAAAAAGAAAGGTTGAGAAACTGAGTAGCAAGTAATTCTCATAAAAAAACTTATGTTGAGATACATCCATTATGTTACCATATGATCCACATTGGGAGCAGACATGGCTAAAAAGCATTTTATTCTACAAATAGTTGATAGCGCATTCGCCGTTGTTTAATAATCCCATATTTTTTTTATTTCCGGGAAAACAAAGACAATTTATTATATTTAATACTGTACTTTTAGATTCATATGAAATAATGTAGTGTGTATCATTTCTTTAAAGCCAGTATACATATATAGTTAAGCTAGAATAAATTTTAACATATTTCTGACGTGGGCGTAAGCCGAAATAGCTATCAACTATAAATAAAATATTATTAGTACAACTGAAATACTTTAAAATTTTTTCACCTTATTATAATAAAGTTGTACCAATTTATTATACAAAAAAGCGAATTCATACATTTAATATTATCTGTGAGTTATAAAATAAAAACTATTTATTCTATAATACAATGATTATTTGAAAATAGCACCAATAACATTAAACTAGCGATCATCTTGAGTTTGATTTTTTATTAAAAATTTTATTTCTCAGTACATTGTTTCTTAAAAAATAATATTTTGAGGATATTTTATGCTTTCAAAACAGTTATTTTAAACAATTTACTTGTTAAAATTAAATAGTTCTGTTTGTAATAGCTATTAACACAATTACTTTGTAATGATTGTCAAAATATTTAATTAATTTCAACTAATATAACTGATATATTTAGATAGACAGAAAAAAATCTGCTAAGTCGAAGCAACGCTAAAATCCATCAACTCTAAATCAATCAGTCTGAGGATGTTTCTCAAATACGCGAAACATATGTCGCAATTTGTAACACGATCAGCAGAATATCAAAGTCATCGAATGTAATTTATAAAAAATACCACTGAATCTATCAAAAGATAAATATATTTACTTCTTTTTAATATTTAATATTTTACAAGCAAAAAAAAAAATACATAATTGCATAAAATCACTGTGTGCGCAGCTCACAATATGACGATTGTTTTTTTTTTCAAAAAATCAGATGAGAAGTTCACAGGGAAACAAAAAAGAATCGAAGCATAAATAATTATGTGTCAAATTTTACATAAACGCTTTTATTCAGGTGTCTATATTTTCATCAATTATTTTTTGGATATAACATACATTTTTTATATATATTACAAGTTAAGTTCTGTCTGTGAGTACCAATATACCTTACTGATACACGCCCTGAAAGTTTGAAAGGTAAAGCAAGGTTAGGTATATATGCAAAATCTTAAGGCAAGTAATATTTTGAAATGTCAGCTTTCTGCGAATATCTTAAGCATGTAGATAAATCTCTGACGCCCGAAGCTTTCGGGATTCACTGTTGGGGTTGGGGGGTTGATTGATTGTTGATTTTGAGGGTTACGCCGTACCTTCCATGGTCGTTGCATCTTATTTCTGTGCAGATGTTGTATTTAATCTTCACTGAAATGCAAATTTAATAAATTGACGGTATAATTCAAAATAACGACGTTGCTGAAAGACATAAATGGTAAGCATTTTTTTGCTTTTGTTCATATTCTGTATTGTAATAAAAATACCACATTTATAAGACTTTTATTTTGCAATAGTAAATGGAATATTATATAATTTGATAAAGATATTTTTTATTTTTAGAGAAAGTGAAAACGTTTGTCAAATGAGTTAAATATGTTTCTCAAACAACATTTTTTTACGTACAAGAATTTTTTTTGAAATGGGTTTCACAATGATTATTATTTGAATAATATTTAAATAAGAAGTAAAATAACAAACTGAAATTTTATAATTGCTAAAAAAGAAAACAATGTAAAGTTGTGCACCGAATTTTTATGACTTGATAATAAGATAAAGTGTTAAAGATTTTAATGATTTTTAGGACAACACTTACCGTACAAATGGTCTTGTTTAATAATTGTTTATTTATTTAAGAAAGATGTTGTAAATATTTTCAGACTTCATTTTTATCCAGTATTTATTTTCCCGAGTTTTTTCAATTATTACCTCCTCCGTATGCGAACAAACAATCTTTTGAATCCCACCGTCAGTTGGTTATAACACGTCGCTCAAAACCTTCCACCCTAAAACATTTCTCACGTCAAAACATCTATGTGCTTTTTTTTCTGAAAAGCTATTGCCTTGTGACAGAAAGATATTTTTCCTATTTCCTTTCTAAAAGCTCAAAGCTTGTGTGCGTAGTAATAACGAACACAATCTTTTTATGCTTCAGCTGAAAGCAGAAATCGGCTATCTACCATTCATTTCAACACTAAGTAAGATCTAGAAAAAAAATAAAGACCTTTTTGTGATTTATTGTAAAAATAAATATTCTGAATAAAAAGGTACGATTATATTGAGTAGGAACACGAGGATTATATTATTGGTAACGATTGATTGCAGGGCACTTATGACTAGAACAATATTTATGACTTTTACGATAGTTAGAGATTAGTTTTATATAACAAAAAAGTATCACGAATTGGCTGTTAACCAGAACAGTAGAGTCGGAGTCATGACGCCGTAAAAATGGATTTATTTAAAAAAAATGAATTGAATATAATAATATATGCGTTTTGGTAGATATAAAACAATATGCAAAGATTAAATTGTATTAAACAATATTTTTAATCAGGCCTTTTGGTTTACCAGGGCTGTATAGTCGGAGTGGAGTCATGGAGTTTCCTTTTTTCTTTTTTTATTAGAATAAAATATAAGTTACGCATTCAAGTATACTTATAGCGAACAAAATAAAAATACTCATTTTTACTAAAAAAAATAATTCAGATCAGAGTTGGAATAGGACACTGTAAATGACGGATTCGGAGTTGTGGTTTTTCCCCATGACTCCACAGTCCAGTTTTGAGCTGTCTAAAATATTGTGTGTATGGTTTTGTATTGGCACCACTGACACGGTGGCCATACTTAATTAACTCTCAGATGGTTTCAGACTCTAGCGTTAATGATTACCGAAAAATATATTAATATTTTTTGCATTCAAATGCATGAATAGTGTTTTTAAACTAAACAAACATTAATTTATGTATTAAACGATTTCATAGTTTGTACACGAATATTTACATTTTTTCCGAGTTGAATTGCACAACATTCTCGAGAATTTATCGTGTAAATCGAAGGAAATATGTATTTTTACTTATTTTAAACAACACCGACACGTTACACAAGAGCCCATTGTCGCTCGGTAAAACCATTTCGTTCGAAACATCCAGCCAAAATGGCTGCATACAAATGTAGCGATTTTCTAATACCGAATACAAAATATTCACGTAGTCATACAAACAGTGAGATAAAAGAATTCTTAAACGGATATAGGTAGAAAAATTACCTTATTTAAAATAAATAGACTTTGAAAAAAAAATATTGTTTAAAATAAATACTTAATTTAAACTATAGTATGGCTGCCTTAGCTAAATTGCTGACAACAGGATTAGTGTGCTAAAGAAATAGTCTATATACCTGTCATATCTTTTATACGTAGCAAGATACGCATGCTTCCATGCGCAAAGCTCATTTTTATGCTAGAAGATTTACAAAAAATAGTCGCCGAGAACATGATCCTGAATATTTTGATAAATATTCTGACGCCTCATCAGACTTGCAAGTTTCTTACATGTGTGTTGAATGTCGCAAACTATTTCCTTAGAAGGAAGTTAGGTGGAAAGGCGAATTGCGATATGAAAGTTACAAGATGTTTATAAAGAGAAAATATTTAAATACGAACTCTGAACCAGACGAGTATAGCTGGTTATGTTTTTTTATATATAAATTATATTACATAGTTACAAAAAATGATATATTTAATTGGATAGAATGATTCTCAGATCGGTACAGTCTCAGATGATAAATATTTTGATTGTATTTATTTACTTATTCATAAGAACACAATACTTGACTGCAAATTTGATACAAACCATTTTTGTTCTCTAAAATATAATAAACAGACTCTTAATGAAGCATTTTAATGTGAGATCTTTAAAATGAACTCTTTTTTAATACAAGATATAAATATAAAAAAGATCCATATATTTGGACACTAATAAAAAGATTGATAGGAAAATAATAAACGAAAGAAACGGGGATTAGAACATGTATGCGCGCTATCGAGTTCGGTAAATGTTCAATCGGCTACGGTGATCGTAGAGACACAAAGTAAAGAATATTTTGTCTTATTATTTATAAAAAACTTTCCATTTAAACAAAAATTGTTACCCAAAAAAATAATTCCTGCCAACTAAATAACGTAGGGTTCTTTTATCGTAGGTACACGATTGTAGAAAATTTATTGGCGTTAGCTTGTTCGTAAAATTGTGATAGCATTTTTCTTGAAAAGTCGGCCAAATATTTTTTTAAGTAAAAAACAAATTTATTTTATGTTATTTAATTTTTTGGATATCAAATTTATGGAGCTTCAAGTACCAGGACGCGCCAGCGTCAAGGTTCTTCCAGTCTCCTTCATCGATAAAGATTTTGAAAAATTGCATCCCCTTACCGCCGTTCGCAGACGGAAGGGCGCGATCACTACAGAGATAAGAAGTTCACGGGAACTCCATATGCATTATTTTGCAAATCACATTCCATATGCTTCCTCCATACTATATCCGTACATGTACACACACATGCGGATACATACATACACACATACAGTATACAAATTGTTTTTAAACAAAGAGAGTCATTTTCGTGATGCTAAGTTCGTTCTAAAATTGACAATTTTATACTACATAAGATCTATGGAGGGTCGTCGAGCAGGACTGCTCTGGGTCTAAAACGATTCTCAGGCAGTGTATCGTCATAGTTGTGGAGATCAGAGATCGTTGGGTTAGAATGTTTTCCTACCTCGCTGTGAAACTTTTGTGATATTTCACGAACGAACTCGCGGATGGTAGGTATTTTCAAGTCTCTGTGAAGCAGCGAGTTACGCACGTACCACGGGGCGTTACATATCTGTCTCAGTGATTTATTTTGGACAATCTGGAGAGTCTTCATATGTTTACGGTGAGCATACGTCCATATTGGAGCAGCGTACACCATGATTGGTCGAGTAATTGCTGTGTAGAGGAGCAGCTTGCTTTTGAGAGTAAGTTTGCTTCTCGCGTTAAGCATAAAGTACAACCTTGCCTTTGTAGCATTAGCTTGACGTTTTTTAATCGCGACGTGTTCATTAAATTTAAGTCGACTATCTAGCGTGAGTCCAAGAATGTTATTTAATAAGATACACACACGTGTACATATACTCAATGATTTACTTAATGTTAATTATTATTATATAACCGTTCAGTTTATTATTCGGATATCTCTAAATAACCTGAATTAAGATAATGGCAAAAGCAATATGCAAATGGTCCCCAAAAACCAAGTATTATTAATTTGTGCGCGAGTTTGTTTTACGTTTTTTTTACAAACAAGTGATTACAAATTTGCTTCATACGTCGCGTTCAGTAAATTGAGAAATATTCGTGTAATAACTCGGACAAAAGCAATATTTTCTTTAATTCATAAATAGTTTTCGGCATTATCATTTTATCAATGTTATTTTCTAATTAGCTGATACATGCTATTATTATTTGCAATATTAGATACATTTTGGAATAGATTTTTTGAGAGGCTGAAGCCCAAGAGCAGAGTTTTGAGTTATTTCAATTTTAATCAATCGTATTTTACTAACTCTAGTCAAATAACATAATTTACAAACAGTTATATGTATTAATTTTTTTTAGTTTTCTCCTTATGAAATGTGAGTTGGACCAACTGTTTTTGAGCCCCTACATTTATATTTTAATAACATTATTTCTTCCATACATTAAAAAGGAATCACGATTTTTTTTAAATTACTTAGAATGCTTCCAAACATGGTAATTTTACCTCTATCATCTACGTTATAAAATCAAAGTTGACATGTAAATGAATCAGTAGAAACCGCAAGCACGAAAAACAATTTGCTGAATAATCAATGCTTGACAAAACGGCAAACGCCAGTATTTTAAGCGGAGAGAATTTTTTCACAAAACCAGCTTTGCAGTACTATATTTTTCAAAGCACTACAACCTTTCAGCACCAGTAAATTCTATAGATAAGCTGTATCGTAGATTTTAATATTCTCCCTACGAATAGTGGTGTACATTTTCCGGTCGATAGAAAGTTGTGGAAATATATTTTTTAAATGATTTTTAATAAAAATGTTGGGTTTGCTATTTGCTCGACTTTTTGAAAAATAAATCTAGATAAAGGCATAGAGTAACCATATGGCGAGCATTGAAAAACAGACCTTACTTGCGGCGACCTAGCCAAGTCTAGCAACCTCTCAATTCTGGAAAGGTGACTTTTGATCTGGCGAGGCCATGTGTCTCGGGGGAGTCTGAGCCTTGCCTGTCTCTCCATCAGCCCAATCGAATTAAAGCGACGCATAAAATATAACATATGTATAAAAGAGCGAATAAAATATTTTTAAAAAAGTGATCTGATTTAAATGTTCAAAATAACTTTGATTATTCCACGTATTGCATTACTAACTGTGACACTTGTTTCGCCTCTTTCAGTGGCATCCTCAGACTTACTATCGCAAAGTTTGCTTAAGTAATGAAGCAAGATTGATTCTAACATCTTTAAATTATGAAATGACAATGTTCCATATTTAAGATATTTCATAGTCATTTGCACAATAAAAGCTACTTAAAATTAAAATTTGAATGACATCCGTGGACTTTAACGTCTTCAGATACAGATGCCAAAAGGCAAAATCCGTGTCGTTAGTGACAAAACTTGTATGAATGTACACAATTTGAATGATTCATATTAAACTTTCACCAATCATCTTCAGTCGAAATCTTATATTATATTATATTATTATATTACTGACGACTTTTTGTCATGATACTTTAGCTTCTGCTTGTTTATGATTTTATTTTCCATACAGCGTTGTTTTCTTATGCCAACTGCTTGTTGCTTAGTTTCTCACCCTGTTTTTTTTTTCCAAAGATAGTATGAGTAGGAGAATAGGGGCTAAGACAGGATAAGTGGTTATCTAATCATTCTTCCTATGGGTTGTTACTTGAGAATTTTAAGAGCGAGAGTGAATTTATAGACAGCAAAAACACCGATGTCTTCAAATCCAAATCGGTGAATCAATTAAATAAAATTGCAATTCATCAGCTGTCGAATTTCCGACCATTAAATATTCTGCCAGGTAAATCTACTGATTGCAATAATGTCGATCCGTTGTAGGGATTTAATTTATAATATTTCGGGATAGAAGCAGTAGTAAAAAATTATTCATTTTGTTAAAAAAGCTCTTAAAACATTAATAAATTATCAGCAAGTTCTTACTAATCTAAGGGATGCTGGCATATCATGGGAGGAAGCAAAGCAATTGGCGGGAGACAGGGAAACATGCAGGTGCCGCGTGACGGCCATATGCTCCACATAGGGAACAAATATGGTCAAAGAAGAAGTTTTTACTAAAATGAACAATTATTTATTCTGGTTCATCAGTTTAAAACAGTTTTTTTCAAAGAAGAATAAACCATATACCATTATTTGTGTTCATATATTTTTCAACAAAATTCTGTAGTATGCTTAAAATATCACATTAAAACGACCGACAACTAGAAATAAAATATCTACACATTGAAAAATTTACAAAATATATATTTAAAATTTCTTTATTTTTGCGAATTCAAAATATGTATGATATTATGAACGGTCCTGTTTTCACAATAGACAACAGTCACTAAATCAGAGTACCGGAACTTAGGATTGTAATCCCTAGTGAAGCTAACTTTATGCATTATAATGAATAAGTTTAACTGACACAATAGGTCAAGAATGAAAGCTTTCATAAAGCTCGACCAGTGCAGCAAAGTTCCCCAGTAAGCTGTATGAAATGTGGAGAACAGTCAGTTGTTTGCGTATGTCAATAGGCAGACCGAGCGTATGGAGTGCGCTATATTTGCATCCGATTTTACTTTGTCGAAGTTGCTTTTGAGTACATAGGTGGACAGTAAATAGAAGCCAGCCTGGTTTGATCATAAATTGCAAATATCCGTTCTATTTGCACGTTTGATGAGAATAAATAAAAATCGGCTGTTATAAACCATCACACTAGATTTTTTTTACTTTACGTATTTTTATTGCAAAGAGAACGCTTTGATTGAATCTATTGATATTTCAGCATTTAGAAATTTTATATGGTTTCAAAACTTTGAGTACTACCAGGGTTTTTAACTTAAATATCACATTTACCTAGTTTATCACTAACATTAATTTACTCCATATCGTGTTTTGAATGTCTTGTAGGTAATATATTTTGCCCTAGACGCTTTGTAATGTCCAACAGATTTAAATGGCTGTGCGTGAAATAGTAGTCATAATTTTTGTTTGTTGTTTATCTTTAGATTAACCAAGCTGAATGAATTTGTGAACTAAGTGACTGAGGTTAATAATGAATTATTATCTGTACAGAAAAAAATATAAACTTAAACTTTGGTTGTAATTATAAACTTGTAATGTTTTATGTAACTTAAAAAACACTATTTCGGCATCATTTCATTAATACAATGATACATGAATAGTAAATTTAAATGTTAATAATTTAACATTGGTCCTTCTATTCGTCACATATTAAATTTAAAAAAAAGTCTGAAATTGTATTTGCCTCGGAAGAAATAAAACATCGAGTAACGGTATATTTATCAATATTCGGTATAAATTGTAGATAACGTAAAAAACAAAATTGGCCTCCGATGTATAAGCCAGCTGTTGGTATATTTGCAAAAACTACGTGAGAAAATGTAGAACTATCAATAAAACTAGCACAGTCTAAGCCGGATACAGAAAATTCAGTTTTCGCTGCAATCTGCTGAAACTCACAAATGCAATTTTGCTCCGACAAAATAAACAAATCGAATTTTCGCTTTCCGAAATAAAATCTGACAAGAAAATGTAATATAATATGTACAGCAATTGCTAAAAAATGAAAAATTTAATTTATTTATAAAAAGGGGATAAGGAACGTTTTGATGTCGGAATGGTAACTGTTTTTATGAAGCGCTTTTATTTATTTGTAATCTATTTAAGCCGCCTTTAAGAACCTTTATTTACATTTACTCAACAACATTCATTGATAATTTTGTAAATAAATGAAAAATTAAAGCAATTCAATATCACCACGAATCTAGAAACCTGCAGGTTATCTTTATGATCTATATATTTTACTTGCCTCGTGTTATCTTTCAAACCTAAATGCTTATAAATCCGATATAAACTACATTTAATCACCTCATTGGTTTGAATTTAATCAATTTATTATAAAAGACTATTAAAGTAATTTATCATTCAGTTGAAAACTTTAAAAACTTGTACACCCTGAAATAGATCATTTTTATTTTCAAAGTTTTAAGCTAAGCACGTGTTCTTCTAGTAAAAAAAATCTTAATGGCAAAGTTTTCAAACTTTTTTTTCAACTGCGAATTGGAAAAATTATTAAACTAAAGTTGAAATGTACGGAAGTAAATTTTCCGGAAAAATTAACTGCTTGTGCTATAAAAAAATAAGAAAAAGCCTATAAATTTTTTGTCGTTAACTGACGTAAAAATTTTCATTCAACAATGCATATTATACGATCTCATCGTAATGCTGAAATATGTTTATGTCAGCGTATTTAAAAGAAAACTCTGAAAGTTATTGTTTATAAAGTTATGACATCTGTTTTGAGTTGATTTTTTCAGAACGATCGATTTACATAATATGCACGGTAAGCTACACGATGTTTCATTACGGTTGTCCGAAGCTTCTCTATAAAGCTAATGTTAGGAAATCACTGGTTTTCATTATATCATTGTAATGATTATTGAATTAACCATACTTAAGATTTTTTCCATAATATCACTGGAAAGAGCGTCACGACGTATACTACACTATGTACATATATATCTCAATTTGGCCAAAATTGACAGAGTGCAGTTTATATTCTAGATACAGATAATTATAAAGAAGGTAGAAGACAGAAGTATTATAGTCTTAATTATATAACATGTATCGATCTGTTATATTATATTCGTCGTTTATCAAAGCGTGGTATTTTTTTTTGAATTTATCATTTCTGCTCTGGTAAAAAAAACTTTAGTACAGCCATCCGATTATTGAGGTAATTTAGTTCTAATTGATTTTTCTTTCAAACTTTATCGTCTGGAAAATTACACCAATTATTCATTCAAATAGTTATGTCTATAAAAAACACGCATTGTAATCGAAATAAACAATGGCTTACTCAATTTAATCATTTTAATTGTTCGCAGTAGTTATTTTTATGAAATTTAAACAATACACTGAATTACGCAAAACTAGCAATTCTAACAATGCTTTTGTCAGAACAACAATTGAATTGATGACATGATAAATTCAAACAATTTTCACCACTAGCTGTAGCCAAATACCGAGCTTTTTCAAAGACGTTGACTGTATATAATTTACATATATCCCAAATAATATATCATACTTCAGCCGCTGAATAATGCGAAGATTATTTTTATAAGCCTTCTTATTAACAACATTAAAATTAACAAGGTTTTTTTAATGTTACCATAAAAAAACATCTACATAAATGTATCGTACTCAAAAGAAATCTTTTTTTAAAAAATAAATACTTTGAAATATGTCAACTGAAATATAAACATTAGATAGTTTCTTGGTTTTAATTTAGATGACGTAAATAAACAGATATTGGTAAACAGAGAGTGGACAGATGTAGCATTTTAGTTATTCAATATATGCAATTCACTAAATGCTAACTATTCATTTTATCATGTCATAATTAAAATACAATAAGCATTTTTTTTTAAATTAATCTGTTTAAAGTTTCTTTAATTCAGTCATATTTATTTACGCATAATTGAATAAGGCTTTGAAACACAAAAATATATATTCCCATTGTACTAAAACATTCGACACATAAGCAATAATTACTGCGATTTTGTCTTTTATGTCTACTAAAACTACTTTATGAAGCATATGTACTACTGGCTGATTCATAAAATATGAAGGGGATAGCCATTCAATTTTATAATACAAATCCCACATAATAAAATGAAAAATATATAGAAAAGTTGTGATCATTGATTGCCTTTTAATTCTTCTCAGGAAGTGACCATGGCCGTCATGGCCATCTCTCTGGATCTGCCAATAATATGCGCTGCTGATAAAAATCCAACGTTTTTAACAAGTTTTTTTGTGCTGATGACGACAGCAAATGTTTATGATTTTAATATTTTTGACTAAACTAGATTTTTAATAAAATAACCATTTTAGAATTAGATACATACTAGCTGTAAGCCCGTTGACCTCAACGGGGGGATTTTCTTTCGTATTTCTTGACGTCATCGAAAAGGTGAAATCGCGACCATATACAAACGAAAAAAGTATGTCTTTAGTATGAATAAAAAAATGGTGCCAGCGGGGCTGGGGCGGAGGAGGGGGAGGGGAAATCGGGGACAATTTACAGACGGACAGACGGACGGACGGATGGACGGACATTATCGACTATTAATATATAGATGTTAATCTGAAAAAAATACTGTTAAATCAAATACTACAGAAGCGCTAAAGCAACACTTATATATTTTGCGCATTACAGTAATAAGTTGATAGTAAATAGTATAGAATAAATTTAGCACCTAGATTGTAAGTAATAATGATGTTATAATAACTCTATGATATGCATGTATATGGCAAGTTTGCCGAGTTCACAAAACCAGAGTCTTGTAGTAAAGTTTAATTGACAAACATGTCTCATAATTAAATTGGCATATATAGTTTTGGTACAAGACAAATACGCTGCGTAACGTAACTTGCTTTAGTTTTTGAACGGCAAAATATACTTATCTTATTACTCAATTAAAAATATATACACGAGTTAACACTTCAAAGTTATTTTTCGTTTAAACTTAAATAATTACTTTTGTTGTTGAAAGATTATGTCGGCAATCATTTTTATTTATAACCACTTGACAGGCACGGTAGCTTTACAGAGCTTTAAGTTCTATATATAATCATTAACATTCCATTATTGCTGAATAAAAAAGTTTGATCGCTAATAGGCACTCCATGGCGAAGCTTATTTGTGTGCACAAGTAAAGAACATTTCAATTACTTTTATTTAAAGTGTTTTTTTTTTAACTTATTGAAGAATTGTTTATTCTTACTGAAAAAAAATGTCGGTACTGTCTCGAAAATTTAATTTTTAGTTACTGAGTATATGTAAAGGCATACATATTGAATGATTTTGTTTTAAAAGAAACAATACAACATATGTCATTCAAAATTATTAAAGTTTTATTGAAATCCTTGAAACTGAAAAGCACAATAATCTTAAAACGTTATTATCACCATTAATATGGCATTTTTACAAATCATTGTATGAAATATCGTCAAGTACAACATACTTAACCTAAAAATATCGAAACTGTTTTAAGTCAAAAATTATTCAAATCTATTTGGTTTCAGACTACATATAAGAGAAATTTGGCTTCACACCACAGTAAATTCTATTGAACATGGCTTTAAGCTAGTAAATAGCTACTAAATATATCTTATAATCCGTGAGGAGCATGGTGAATGTACACAATTTTATGATTCAAATTCATTATTCATGAAAAGAATCAAGTTGAATGATTTTTTTTATATTTGTTGATGGGTATTTCAGATTTACGCCCTCGTCAGAACTATGTTAAAGCTTACATTTACTTAGCTATATATGCTGGCTTAGAAGAAATACACAATACATCTTCTCATAATAATATATTCTATAGAAATTGTTTATCTGAATTATCAACAAAGTTTGTGTTATTTAAATCCAATACAGCATTAATATACTCGTGTTTAGCCGTATGATTACAATCTACTAATTAAAAATTGTTTTATGAAGTCCTGAGAACATCTCAAAGTATGTACATTAAAAAAAACGTTATTGTTAACGTCTAATTCGGTTTTTAGTTACAATTTTCAAATTTATAATATTATATTTAGCCGACATTTGTAGAATTTTATGCATCGTATTGGGTAACAGCTTACACTCTTGCGGTGTTTGTAAATAAACATTCGACGGCCTGTTGAAATTGGGTTTTATTTACGATCCTTTCCAGCTCCTCTATAAACATTCTACGACCGTTCGCTATAGGCATGTAATTATTGGAACAGACAGATAGAGTTGGAGAGACAAAGTTTTGTGTGGCACGGGTATAATAGATGTAGATTCAATTAGTCTTATGCCACAACATCTACTTGGGTAATTTGATTTAGTATCCAAGATCGCTACCGCCGTCGAAGACTAGTCAAGTTATTTACCGAAGTAAGATGGTTTGCGACTGTACTTTACACTTCCTCCAGACGGTTTTGGGCCATTGGAATATAAATGGCTGTTTACGATCGGTCACGTTTCCGAATAAAAGAAATAAGAACGTTTTGCTTAAGATGAATGTAAAAGTTTTCATTCAATAAAGAATCGTTATTTTTAATGCCGTATTGAAAAATTCCACACAAATAGATTCCGATTGTAGTATCAGTTATAATACCTTTTTTTATTATTATTCTATCGCTCATTTAATTTGTCAAATAACCTTTTTTTGTTTTATATTTTTTTTTATAATTATTTAATGCCTTTTTTGCTAAATATATATTCAATAGTAATGAAATCACAATTATTTGGAAACTGAATTTATAACGGTATACATATTGCCTGCGGAAAAGAAAAAGGACTTAGCTCACACATAAAAAATACAGATGACAAAAACGTTTTTTGGCAATTTCAGGAGACTGGTTGGTTTTCAATTGACTTTATCTCAAATAATAATAAAATAAACTGTTAAAAAAACCTTTTTTTTCCTTTAAACATTGATTTCGGGTCTTTCGTTTTTCAAACTTTAAACCTAAATTTAGACACTAATTTGGCATTTGAAGCTTACATTCTTTTGATAGAACGTGTATCAAGTTGTATACATTGAGATTGTTTGAAAAAAATCTGTTTTGAAAAAACTGTGGGCTACGTCCTTTTTCCTTTCCTCAGTCGAATTATAATACTAACGAGCTCAGTCTGGGTAAGTAATCCATTAAGTTAGTATCATATTTGTGTTATGGTGCCCAGTTGAAAGAAAAAAATTGTTTAAATGTGTATTGTGTCATTCTGTTGATATATAATATTTTTTTTGTTTTTTTTTTATTTCAAGAAAAGATTTCTTAACATAACAAAAATAATCAGAAATAGGAGTGTAAGTTGTTTATAAAACTAACATATATTGCATACATCGATGTTAAAAACGAGAAAAAATCGAAACGATTTTTTTAACGAAAGATATTCTCGCCGAGTATGAAAATAGGATTTTACTACTACACCTTGAACCTATCGCCACTATATGACATTGTTATTCCCATTTATTTATTGTTTTGTATATATTTATCAAGGATTTTTGTTGAATATCAAGAAGATTTTAAAACCTTCCCAGCTGTTCGATCTCAAAGTAGTACATCGAGAATGATTAGCTTATATTTTTTTTGTGTCTTCTTTCACCTCATACTTTCTTTGAAAAAGAAGGTTGAGACACTGACTAAAACGCATTTTTCGCATAACAACGCATGTTAAAATGCTCGGCTAGTAGTCAACATTTTAAGCATTGAAAACGGACATAGTTCAAAAGAAGTATTTTCTTTGACAAGACAAAGCGAAACAGGTGGATCTAAAGAAAAGATTTAGACTTTCCGATACGAACTTAATATTAAAGAAAAATCAAACATTCTCGTGCAATGCGTTCTTATCTGTATTAAGTTTGTGCAATAAAGTGGAACATATTATTAGTAGCATCGTGACTTGAGTTCTAAAGTGTATCTAAATATGATATTTACGGTCCAAATATCTGAAGTCAGACCGGAAATAGAGCTTCCCAGAAATAGGTTTCCCAAGATGTATCAATATGATAATCTAACTAAATGAATAACCGTAAAGAATGTTTTATTCAAATGATATACAAACGTATAGATACGTTTAGAAATCAAAAGACATTAGCGTGATAATATCAGATTAATTATTACGTTTGCTATAGGAAATAGTTTCACAATATCTATTCTTAAAATAATTTCTCTCAGTGAATTAGAGATATCACATTTTTTTCTGCAATTAAGCTTAGTTTCACTCAGTAAACGAGCATTTAACTAAGTATTCATTTTGGTCTTTTGACGAAAGTACTATAAATGTTGTTTAATTCATATTAAGTTAGTGTATTTAAACACATACTAAACTGTCAACGTAAACTATTTAGGTACCTTGATTTACTAGAAGAAAATAATAAGTAAGGACTTTTTATTTAAGAAATTTTGCATATTTGTATGTTAATTAGGAAATGACCTTTTGTTGAATTATTATTTACCGAATCAATTAAGACTGTGTATGTATGTTTATACAAGGAGATGCAAACTATTTAACTTCAAAATAATTAATGTATTCCAATTTTCGTTCGGCTATTTAAGCCCTTGCTCGTAACATAGTTGCATATTACGTAAGCGTGAAACATTTTCAGTATTTAATATTTAAAGGTCTATTCTTTAAAAAGTTCAGTTTTTCATATGTAAGCGTTTTGATATAAAACTTGTTCAGTAAAACGTCATGAAAAGCGATTTCACGATGTATTTTGTGGGTGACTCATTGATGTGCCGTTTTATCATTCAAGACATACGTTCGACGGTGCAAATTGATCGAAAATTGCAGGGAAACCAGACCAATATGTTATCAAACGTTGCAACTTCATCAAAAGACAATTTTACTCTAGTGTCACTAATAATAATTTAAAACCTGTAATAAAAGCGATTTAAATAATAATATATTTAATAAACGTTATGTTTGTATGTAGGTAACATCAAATGTACAAGTAAGACACATTTGAGACTTGTTACTATGTAAAATAACTTCAGAATGAATAATGAGATCGACTGTCTAGTGCCTACTAAAGAAATCTTACTTTATTTATGTATTATTTTGATATATAATTTTGCAGATTATAATAATGTAAACATAATTTTCATAAACGTATTTAAATCTATGTAAAATAATGATACAAATTTCTTAATAAAAATCGTCTTGTCACTCGATGCGATCTGGCAAGAATTATCATTTTAACACATGTCAGTCGTAATGAACGCTTTCTTTTATTTGCTCTGATGCTTACTCTAGATATATTTATAAAACTTCATTTTTTCCAATAACTATGCGATAGGTTTATAGATAATTACAAATTAGTCAAAGTATTACTTAACCAACTTATGATTAATGATATTTAATAATCTATTATTTTTAAATCATACATACTAAATAATTTGCTGTGTTTCCTGAGACGTGTTTTGTTTTCGACAAGATGTTACCAAAGTGCGTTGTTGATTAATGTTTAATTACAGTATCTGTCAGCATATTTCACAGTACAAAAGACACCAGTGATGATCAATTATTTGTTTCACAATAATACGGCTCCGTGCTTTGAATACAATTTAAGTCATGTTGGAACAACAATGTCTTCGATATGATCAAACAAAATTGAACAACAGAGTTTCCATTACATGCTCAAAAACAAACGATCATTCAATTGATACTAATGAACATTTGTAAACTAAAAACAGAGACTTGCGAGCAAATACGATACTCTTGTAAATTAATATTAATTATAATGATAAACTTTTCAATGACGAATCAAAGAAAAAGCTCGTGAAAGGAGAATAAGTATAGTAACAAAAGTCAATATTAACCAACAGCAATGATAAAGTGTATTTGTGTGATAAAATCAAAATTGACATATAAATATAATATAAAAATATCGCTGGATTCATCTCGAGAAAGAAACGACATCTCCTGTTGTAACACAGATAGTTTGATTGCCTCAAAAAAATTGAGAATCTTTGGCATGATAAATTGGAAAATGTCAGTATTTGATCTTTCTGGGTGAACAAGTTTCTCAGACAAGCTTTTATCCACTGCGGGGAGAAAAAACATAAGTGATGATGTTACTATGAGTTTAAAAAAATAATAATCCGCAAATAGCAAAATGTCTGCTATTAAAACATGATTCGATGCTTACTTTCAGCATAAAAAATGGATATAAAGTCATTTCAACATTTTCCGTTAATTCTTTTTTTAATAAAAACTGTATTTATCTTTTAAATATATTATGTTCTGTATTTGAATCAATACACGTAAAGGCTATTTTGCGGAGGTTTGATATTTGCTACAACGCGTTTTGCCATATGGTGGTGTTTGTTGAAAAATCGGCAAATCACAAGGGAATATTTTTTATTATTTCATGAACATATTGAAAAATGTTTTTTATTGAAAATACATTTGTTTTTGACATGTCTCTAGAAATATTTATTCTTTAAAATCCAATAAAAGAGATAGTTTTTAATAAAGAAAAAATTAGCTGAAAAACTTCTTGTTATTCAGTTGCTAAACCTTTTTAGAGTAGGAATAGAAAAAAATAAGACTAATAGTTAGCTTATCGCTATTGTTCGATGATTAATCAATTAAAGAAAAGTTATATTTTTACTGAGACTTGAACCCGTGAGATCCATCACTGAAACCAACGGTGTTGACCACTGAACTACGTATCCGAATTACGTATTAATGAATAAATAAACAAGTCTTGCTATATATAGTTAATGTACGTTTATATTGCAAATTACGATAAGTTTGGTAAAAATCCAATTGGAAATCAAATAGTTGATAATATTGAATTCTTATTTATCAATATCATTTCGTTTGACTAGTGCTCCCGAATTTAAAATTAAATTGGCTTTTTGTTGTCTCTTTTTTAAATCAACATCAACATCATGTTCTTTGCCTAGTGGTGGAATGATTTACGTGTGGCGCATGAAAGAATTATTTTTAATATTGAAAAGGTATAAACTTTTATTTTATCCAAATAAATACTCATATTAATTTATAAGCTTCAAATGGCGTATACGCATTAAAACTAAACGTTAATAAATAAAATACTTCCTTAATAACAAAAATAATAATACAGTTTTGCTTCGTTATTACTTAAATTCTATGTGATATAAGTAGCATCAATTCCTTTTATACCCCTATTAGTTGAATTATGCCTTTTATAGTGTATTCAAATCTCTAAAAGGCTTCGAATTGAAAAGAAATTGAAAAGGCGGAAAAGCTGCAGTGATAACATTTTTCAAACCCCTTTTTTTCTTGTTGAAATTTTCTTCACTTTTCTCAAAAGCTTTATGAACGCGGAGAAGAAGCGTTTGAATTACTGATTGCCAAAAAGCTAAAAGAACTGAAGAAGCACTTGTCAGGACATTGATTAATTGAATTAAAAATTCTCGATTCAAGGAAAAATGTTAACTCGGGCTGAATATTTTTTTGGTTTGTCTTCAATTTTTAATGTTTTTTAATTGACAAGCCATGTCTACTCCAAATAGTAAACTTTAAAAAAACCAGTTTCAAGTATAGTCTTTTTAACGGTATATATTTAAAGAACATTATTCGTTAACCAGTTCAGTGAAAGGTTGATTGGATGACATTGTAAGATATTTATTACAAACATATTTTTTACAGTGTGTCGGATAGAAAAGACTTCATCACATTCACTTTATTCTATGAAAATAAATTCATTTATTTTACTGTTATCGGGTAAATTATTCGAGAAACTATAAAGGATGCTATTAGGAATAATTTATTGCAGTATCATTGACTAACAAAGAAAATTTCTTAGTCTTACATTCTATAATAGTATGCTTTCTGGAGACACGACATTGAGCGATTGATTAAATCCTGACCTTGTTAAATATCATATTTATAGTATCACTAGTACCTACATATTTTTACTTTTATGGGTAAGCAGATAATTATTTAAACTGGTGAAAAATTAATGTTCTTATAAATGTGTTATGTATACACCCCATCATTCACTGTACAATATTGATTACCCCTGACATGCTATAATTATAATTTATCTTATTTACTCGTACTCAAATATTATGTAAAGTTTCAATACACATCTAATCAAAATTAACTATTACCATAAATATACATCCGCTAAAAGATTTACTAATTAAATTTTAACCATAAACAATGTTTGGTACTTTCAATGTAACAATAAGCTTTCGATCGACAAAAACGAACATTCTTTCGAAACAAGTCAGTACTAATCAAAAGGTCCAATAGCTCAGTTTAACTTACGAAGACTTTCTCTGTATTATGATTTTTGATCAAGTGAATTATTGTAATACTGTTTGTATAAACTTATGGTATGCCAATAAAGTGAAACATCTATAATAATAAAGTGTTTTAATTAAATCCATAACAAATGCATTAATTAAATATTGAGCATAATTGACTAAAGTAAATCAACAGTTTTGATTTAAACGTACCTGTGTAAAGTAATTTATTTCTTGTTTAGAATTAATTTTGTATTGACAACCTTTCATCCGAACGTAGAATTTCCCAGAGGCAATTTTCCTTGTCAGGCTCTGTGGCTAGATGGGACGTGCCTCTACATGAATAAAGCCTGAACATACAAGATGCTTAGGAAAACTTTTTGCAGTACCTTTTTTACAGTATTATCGTTCGAACTGTAATTAATTATAAAACATAATCACATGCAAAGCTGTAAATTTATATAAAAAAAAATTTACGCAAGAGATAAAAAAAAATGTGAAAAGATTAAAAAAAAAGATTATTAGTTTAACCTTAGCCTCACCCCCTGTTGATCGCGGGAAACACATTTTGTGCAAGGTCATGATAAACATTTTTTTTTCAAAAACTAATCGACATACGACGAACGAGGATTATATGTAGTGCAGTACATTACATGTCTGAACATCACCAGGTTTAAAGATTGGGAGAAGAAACTAGATTCTACTAACTGAACTAATTAGATAAGAATTAAGAAAAAGATTAAGCTGATTCTTATAAATAATTGTCAAATAAGTACAACAGAGCGTTTTATTATTTTGAATAGAATTTCTATACAATAATCTCATTAATTACTAGTTACTTTGCGACGACATGAACAATTGAAGTTAAACTGCTCTTATAAATTAAAATAAAAAGTTAAGTAAATTAAATATTTGTTTAATGTAATGCAGAAACACCCTGTTAATTAAAACCTCAAACAAACACAGCTCTGTCCATTTACCATGATTTTCCATTCATTCAACGGATTTGTAGAGAATTGATATTACCGGAAATAAAATTAATTGAATAACGGCAGAGTAAATATTCCACGGAAAATTCACATACTAGGCTTAAAACAGAGAACAGATTTTCTTTTTTGAATTGTATTTTTTTTTAAAAAAGAAAAACACAATAGGCTGTCAATAAAACAACAAAGCGGTGATAGGCGGTTGATTTTTACAGCACTAAATTGAAATTGAATTCGATACTGACTCTGTTTTGATTGTGAAAAATATTGTTGTTTTTTGGTTGAATGTGTAATATAAACTAATGTTAACTTTTAAAAAAAATTAAAAAGAAAAAATAAGCATGAGTTTTCATTTTAAACTATGTTGGTATATTTGGTTTAAAAATAAATTCTGGGCTCGTTTTATTCAATAAATTTATTTTTAAAAAAAATTGCGCTACAAAATACTTTACAAGTCAAGCAGAATTACTGAAAAATAAAAAATTGTTCAAATATAACAGAAAATAGACCTTGCAAATACATGAATTGTTTTTTTAAATCAAATTTGTGGTTTGTTTTAAAAAGGTAAATTTATCTTCTTTTATTTGAGACTGCAATTCAAACCAAAGTGTGTTCATATAATTGCTGCTATATATATTTATATCAGCGAGATAATTTGGATTAGCTTTATTATTATTATTTATTATGAAAAAAACCCTTTTTCACACAATTGTCGAATACATAAAAGTATAAATTATAATTAGATACCTTTATTTTTATCATTGATTGGTCGTTTTTACGTAACATTAACGGCATTGGTATGCTTTCAAAATCGTGCGATATGGTAATATTATGTTGATGATTCTGTGTTAAATTAAAGGTTATCTCTTTTTTATTTGTTTTATTTGTTTAAACATATGTTACGACGTTTTAACGGCCATTTTTAGCGGATTAAAATTAGTTTGACCCAGTATTTAATATTTTTGAGCCAATATTAAATCAAGTAAAGATAATGATAATTTTATAATATGCATGCAATTTTATAATATAATAACCATGCATATTTTATGAACACGGTATCTATTTAATTAACGAACGAAATTAAGACAGAAACACAAAGCGTTAAGTGAGATACGAAAAATGACCATATCTATCAGGAGTTAATTAAGAATCACAATTTTCTCGAAAATAGACGACTTGAATGTTCAACGGGAAGAATAAGTGAACGTAGAATAATAGTGATGTAAAATGCACAGTCGCTTAGCTAAATCAGTTTTTATCATATTATCAAATTGTGCAATACATACTACAAAAATTTTGGTATTATTTATATTAAGGTATTGCTTTTACACCAAGAATTGACAATATTCAAACCATTTTGGTATATTATTTTTAATATTATTATTTGTTAAATTTTATAGTTCAAGCACTTCAAATTAAATAAAGCTTTAATATTTCCATTGAAAAATGTAAAACGATGAAAAAATGTAGGTTTCGAAAATACAACTGTTATTATTTTTAAAACTAGTCTTTTGATATAAGAACCTTGGCTTCGTAGAAAATGTAATTATTTTTTAAATTATGTAAATAGCTTGTTTTTTTTGTTTAATTCTGGTGGTATTTTGATTCTGGATAAATTTACGCCTAGATCATAGAAAATTTCATGAATAAAACATAAAAACATTTTTTTACATTTTTAAAAGGGTTAGTGTAAACACAGAGTATGAAAATTTTATTTTCACAACCCTTAAAATCACTTTGGCTGATTTAGTTATAAAATTTTGAATATATAATATATTAGGGTTCATTGTCATAACAAGTTAACACTGCCTATATTTAAACATAGTTTGCAAAACTCTATGTTTGCTAACATAATAAATTACCTACTCAATGTCAAAACCCTTCCAGCATAAACGCGATATTCTCCTAACATCAACAAAAATTGTACATAAATTGTAACACGTAAAAGAGATTAAGTCACACACCAGGTAATAATAAAGTCTATCTATAATGACCCATTTGCATAGGTATAAACTCACCCTTAATGTACATCATCCCTACGTTATCTATTCATGCTTTGAGCCCTTGTCACACCGGGTGTGGTGGCCTTAGAATCTATTCAACGGGAAGTCATGAGCGCAGAACGTAAAGTTAATATTTATCCTCGTAAAATATACAAAACGTATTTAGAGTGTGCCGAAGAAGACTATCATTCTTACTGGTCGTTTGCTAGCGAGCATTATACTTATATAATATTATTTTAGTGATTGCCAGAATTTTACCTGACCGAAAGTTCAAGTCAAAGTATTGGGTGCTCACAATGTTAACGTTATTAAAAAATGTTTATTATTTTATGTAAATTATCATATGAGCTTATTCTAACTTTTAATAATTATATACATACACTTTTAATTTAACTTAATGGTTTGTTAAAATCAAATTATATTTTGTAGAACAGTAGTATCTTAAAAAATAAAAATAAATCGACCTGAGGGCATCCAACCTAAAACAGGAGTTAAAAACCGGTGGGGAATTCAAGGGAGAAGAAAATGCTAGATTCTATGAAAAAAAAGAATTGTTTTAAACACATTATGAATTTTTCATCAATTGTTTTTTTCATAAAATCACTTCATATTTTCGAATATCCTGTAATTCTATAGAAAGTTTTTGTTCATTCAAATATGTTTCAGTAATTTATGGAATTAGCCATCTCAAAATAATGTTTCCCCGTTGTCTTTTCCGTTCTCTGATTTGTCATATATGTATGATACAACATGTGACAGCTGTATAAAGTACTTTAATTATGAATACGTTTGAATAGGAGTCTTCCTAAAATAAATCTTTTGCAATCACTCTGTCAAAAATGCAATCTTCAAACATGTCAGAAGCAAGAAAAGTTTTCTCCGCTTTCTTGCTTGTGTACATAGGTAAGTTATACTTGATGCAAAAAATTTGAACATTTGCTAAAATGTCATGTTAACACGTTCTGTCTATTCCGAATCATGGTTAAGAGGTTGAAGAGTTCAAAAAACTCATTTCCAGTGTGAGACAGCTATTTGTCGGTTTTTATATAAAATGTGTTATTATTATAAGTTATTGTTTCATGTTGTAATGCTATTTTTACATTTTTAATAATTCAAGTAACTTCTGTCAATTACCACTATATGAAGTTTATATATAGATATATTGACTGAATTGACAATACAGCAACGCGTTTACAAAGACATGTGTGTCTACATTGCTATTTTTTAAAAGTATAATTTGATAATGTTAACTTAAGTAAATCATTGATGAAGCATTTAATAATACAATTATAATAATAAAGGATAATTTGTATTAAACATATATTCTTATTTAGATATAAAATATATATGGATTTATGTAGATAAATTTAGAAATAATATCTGTAATAACCCAACGGGTAGAATATGAAGCTCTTTGTTAAATGTTTAAGCTCTTTAGATTATCTAGAAAGAAGTTGATTTACAAAACCTGCTTGTTAGAAATTCGCCCAACCTTTCTTTCGCTACGGAAGGAATTGAGTATTACAGACATCTTTGTCTTTAGCCACAAATCCATCACTGACCCGGTAAGATACCTGAATTAAATTTACTTCATTAACCATAGAATATAATCCATCTTCGAATTAAATAAGCTATCCATCAATATTGTAACGGAGGTATTGCCATTTTCATAACATTAGAAATCCTAAAGCGATTATATAGATGAGAAGCCGTTGAGGGAAATCTCTATAAATGTAAATTTACAATAATACATTATGCATCTTGGTATATCGCTGATGTCTCTCACCAGGCGCCTGCAAGGAAAAACTCTTCATATTTTCCGCTTCGCCACACCACGCTGTGAACCAGCGCTACCAACATGGGCCTTTTAAAAGCGCTTCTCGTATATTACGATAAATGTCACTCAAATGTTAAGATGGTGCGACATATTTTACGCCGAATATATGCCAGCAATGTTTTATTCTCTCGCGTGAGGACTTAAGTATGGTATTTGCATGAAGAATTGTTATTCCACTTAAAACGTACTTACTTTTTCATTTGTTAGCTTGTAAAGATTCATATTTATTCTTCAATGTTTACCGTTGATACAAATTTTATCTCGTGTAAAAAAGCATATTTTTCTTTCTCACATGCATGTTTATCTTAAAATAAAATATATAAACAGCTATGCTGACAAACTTAATTAATATAAATTTAGTTCCACAAAAATAAAATTTAACAGCTTCCAATTATATTGTAATTCTCGAGAAACAAAACAAATTGATAATGTTTACTCTAATACCATGAAATTTAACCAATGTAGTCAATATATGCCCAATATTGTTTGATCACCAGTGCCATTAAAATCGTAAAATGTTTTAAATCATTGTCAATTTCATATTGATGATCATTGTTTCTTAGTTAGTTCGCGTGCCTATGTGATGATAAAGATATAAACAAAGGCAAAATTGATTACTTATTTGGCAAGGTACATAGAACAGAATGATAATGACTCATTCAATAAACAATTTGATCACTTACACCACCAACTGATAAACAGTCCTTATACGTTTTCATAACTAAAGCAGACATTATTATTCTAAAAAATATTTAATAAATCAGTTTTTTATTTTGATAAATGAAGCTGCTATATTGGCTAACAACTTTGCATTCAATATATAAGACCGTGTTTGAAAGGTTCAAAATTGTAGCACAATCAAACAGAAAATAACATTGTACAAGTAATTTGAAAACATATATCCTAAAGCTCATGGCGTCTTTTTAGTTACAATTTTACCAAGAAAGATTTTTGGCAATTCTTATGA
Organism: Himalopsyche anomala; assembly: GCA_031772345.1. NCBI lineage: Eukaryota > Metazoa > Arthropoda > Insecta > Trichoptera > Rhyacophilidae > Himalopsyche > Himalopsyche anomala. The sequence goes on along the minus strand of CM062836.1, from coordinate 10,031,142 downwards.
ATATAAAAGACTGAATGTATACTATGATGAAAATATTTTGTTATTTCGTGAAAGGTAAAAAGGAAAAATATAAGAAAATTTCGACCTCCGAAAAAAACAAGATTCATCCATTTACATCTCCCCAACTTACGCAAGCACAGTTGCAAGGCGTTGATAAAGCAAAAAAAAAAGTGAAAATCCTCAGTAATTAGCAAAGTATATCTGCCCTTAGCCGGGAAAAGTTGAAGAAATTCGCTTACAGTAAGAATGAAGGTTCAGCTAAATAAATAATTGAACGAGCACTAATTCTGTTCCTTGTTTTTTTCTAATTAGAATAAATCTCTACTGTAAAGATTACTGTAAGGATTAATGACAAAAATAATTATTATAGCTAATGTTAAGTTAGGAAGAATTAAGCCAATATAATTATTTAAACTATTAAATCAATCATTTTTTCAGTTTTAAGTTGAATACCGTAAACGATTTATTCATAATTTTTATCCTAATCAATTGTTTTAATTTGAACAATAACAATTGGCTGTGATATGCACACAAATATAAGTCAATCGAAATTGATCAGTTAGGAACCCTTTCTATTAGCTCTAATTTGGGTTTTGGTTTTTTTATATATAGTTAAATTGTAGCATTGATATTTAACAGCTACAAGTAGATATACCCTTTTATAAACATTCCAATAACTATTTTAAAGAGAGTAGCCATGTTTTGAGGAACTGCTTCTAATTTACTTCTGGCAATCTTTTAAAATAAATTACACTGATGTCTACACTACTAAAATGATTGACATATATGTAGAGATTAGGATCAAACAAGACTCAATCTAAAATAAAAATAACTTTGATTATTCCACGTATTCAATACGTGGAATAATCAAAGTTATTTTTATTTTATATTAAAATGAACTTCCACAAAGTTACCGCCGAATCCATCGAAAGTATTAAGACTAAATCTCATTTTAAGACTGATTCAAAAGAACAGAATTTATTTTTTTATCGTCGCTAAAAACCTCATAGTTTTTATACAATTAGAGGTCAAAATATGACCTTCATTAAAAACTGTTTTTATAAGAAAAATGAGTTTTTTTCTGTTCTCGAAAAAATATAGACCTGGTCAATTTTGATTTCATGTTTCTCATTTATAGCTAGACTATGTCAATATTTATTAAAAATCATTTACCGTGAAATTCGTTTACATGAATATTAATTCACCTAGGAAATAATAATTGATGTATTATCATATAAATAGTCTTTGATATTTTTTACATTAACAATGCCCCAATCGAAACGCGGAAACTGATAATGTATTTGATACTTCAAGATATAATTAAAAGGACGAATAATGGTTTCCCAAAGTTTTAGTTGGGTCCTGAATCGAGTCAATGATGAAGACCACTCAATTTAAAACAGAGCATGGATATCCATTTTACCGCAGCACTTAACCGGGACACAAAACGGCTATCGGTGTTATTAATCTATCGTAATAATACACTACAGTAAAGAGAAGGCTTTATTCAATTTTGTTAATTAAAGATCCAATAAAGAGGTTTAAAGCCAGTGACAATGTTGCCATATTATAAGCATTTTTTCATCGTTAAAACTGAGAGATGTTAATTTAGAACTAATTATAATGACTTAGTTGATTCACCTTCTTATTTTCACCTGTAATAAAAAAAATAAGTGGCGGGATTTTTTATTTTTACCGGACGCAGAGAAAGATAAAAATAACGTCTTAAAATTTTCTATTACATTTATTAAGTAAATAAAACAATTAACAGTGGTTTCTTTGGTCCAGGCATTATTTTTAAGTATATCTAATTCAAAGATTGGGGATGTATCGAATTTACAATAGGTCATTTGGACAATTAAATTCACGAAACTAAAATAACATTGAAGGATGATACCACTAAGTTATCAGTGTTTATGCAGGTAGTGATGTCATCGCATAAGTCACTCTTCGCTGTACGTGACGCTAGGCTAGTACTGGGCCGAGCTTTCAGAAGGTGAGATATAATCAACCCCTATTCGGTTGCAATTACACGCCTTGAACGGAGAGCACGGACAATCTTTACATTACGAACAACTCTTCTAATTTTTAGCAAGTATATTAATATTTTAGTCTTTCTTTTACGAACCGAAAACTTGTTCGCATTTTAAATTTGAACATTTCATTGATAGTATTTATTATTTTTTAAATATATAAATAAAACCATTTAGACTGTTCAAATATTTGGTAATCAGTTAACAAAATATTTTCTTACATATGAGTGGTAAGGATCACAGGGCTTTCAATCCACAAATGTATAACCTTTGTGCTTCGAACATTATTGTTCAATTTGTAGATATACTCAACCGTGTCTTTTAAACTGTTGTATGTACGATATATAGCGCTTTGTGTCACTAATATATATTATTATGGCATTGCCAAGACCGAGCTAAACTCAAAACACACAATTTTGTAGTAAGTGTCCTGTGATCCTGAACCCCTCATATGCACATGCTAACAACTGTATCTTCATTATCCTCACATTCAACTGCAGAATTGTAAAGTGAATTTTTGAGTTATTTATACATGTAAAATTTCAAAACACAATTGATTTGTTGATTATATTCAGAATCAACATGTAAAAAAAGATAATTAAAAGTAGTAACTTATCACTCTCTTCGGACATTTATATTTAGATAAGGTCGCTAGAAAGTTACAAACACATAACAAGCATTCCTTTTTGGGATATAGTCCATACATTTTTTGGATTATCTATGTATAAGAATGAAAATAAAAAATAAAACTCTCTTTTTTAGTAATTCCACGCTTGTATGATAATATCAGTATTGGTTTTGTTCATAACAAAATATGTAGAACTTGTTACAGAGTACATTGAAGTACCAATAAGAGTTTAATAAAAAAATGGTTATAGAAATCTTAAATTTTTTTTTATCGAAATTGGCAATGGATGAAATTTAACAAAATATTTTTGTGACGCTTTTTCAACAATACTTGACAGTGAACACATCAAAAGTGATCACAATGACAGTTCACTGATTGAGGAAGCTGAACCCACTCAGCAACAGTTGTACTACAATAATGTTGTAACTCCCTCATTATAACGAGCTTAAATATACATATTTTAATTGCTCAACACATTCAATTTATATGAAGTATTTGTTCACTAAGTAAAAGTCCTCATTCGAATACAAGAAAAAGATATGATTTTTTTACCAATCGCTAAACAAAAATGTAATTTCATTTTTAAATTTTAAGAACCTGATTATTTAACAGAGCAGTATAAGTAGTATTTAAAGTACTAACCCGAATGCGAATTGTCTGAATTGATTTGCGAGCGAGAACATTGACTACTCCCATTTCAGTGGAATTACGATCAGCCCTGAAATCGCACTTCCAGTAAATTTTGGCTGAAACCGTCGTCAATGCCTCTAAAGCAGATAAGGGTCAGACCCACGGTTCGAGTGGAGTGTTTTCTTTATGACGTATATTGTTTTAGTGGATTTCGAATCGGTTCACATTTAAGGTGCCATCGTTATTAACTACCAGTAAAAATGTACCTATTAATTGAAGTACGGTCCAGTTGAAATTTTTCACACAAAAACATTATTAACTCTCGCGGCTCGGAGACTAGAAAAATACTTCTCGGCCGATGGGGGTCTTTTAGGGACCCCAGTGGTTTCCTCATTATTGGCCTTATTCTTATGAATTTCAAAAAAAAAAAGTCTAAGGGCTTTAAAATATCTCTCTGCATCATTCCTCATACATTTTTTTTTTATAAAAATCCGTGGTTTTTTAATAAATAATCATATTTTAAGTTGCGCGTAAAATATACGTGGTTTCAGTGCAAATGTCAATGCGCGACTGGCACGCTTGCTTAGCGGCGTTCAGCCTATAATCTTACGAACGATCGCTGATAAGCGGGCGCTTATCTCTTATCTTATCGTATTTATATAAACTACAAAAGGTCCAAAAAACTATGATATAAGAATACCTTAATTATAAACATTGTATCACCCATATTAAAATAGATATTTAAGAAAATGTGGGTATTGGGGTCGCATTTCTTGAGCTTAGAACGATTAACATTTTTTTTCAAAAAGCTTACGCAGCTATCTTAGTAAAAAGTCATAGCATGAAGGATAATAAAGATATTAATTTAAATGGCGACAAACCATCAAATATTATATATTTTTCAACAAATTACAACTCCAACCAAAAGTCAACCAAAAAGTTAATGTTTTCCATTTATATGTAAAAATAATCAGTGATATTGTCGTCATTTTAACGTATTTTATAGGTACGCATTCTATATTTTTATTTCTTTAAGATTTTCATTTATCGAATTAAAACAAGTTAGTTGAAGGGTGTTTACTATTCGACCACATATAATTGAATTTAAAAATTTATAGCAATGCACGTATTTGAAATTTTACCCTGTCAAAAAATCTAAAAGAAATAACTTGATAAAATAACAACAGAGTCGCTAATCAACGCGTTGCCAAGAGTGACAACCATAAATAAGTACGTGTTTCTTGCAGGAGTGATTCATAGAGAAGCTTAAAATTTGTCGTTGTAAAGCTGAGTTAAGTTTTTAGGCATTCACAGTTTACATATATTTTTACGGTAGTATTTGGTACGAACCAGATTAAAACAACTGAAATTGGTGCCAATGTGACTTTCGATTGCTATATAAAACCTAGTCTTAAAAATGCAAGTAAATTAGACATAGCAATCTTTGTTTTGTTCCATCGAAATTGCGCAAGGAGCAGTCATTAAAATAATACGTTCATATTTATTTTTTCGACTTCTGTTAGTTTAATTGTAATATTTTTAATTATTGTTAGCATTATTTGATATGTATTATAACTGACCGTGATAAAATTGACAAACTCCTGAAAGTGACATTGCGGTGGCCTTCATTTTTTCCAGTATTTCCACTCATGTTACACGTTTTTATGAGGTTTATTTTATACCGTTTTCACTGAGAAAAAAATAAAAAAAATCCGTTAAAAATAATAGAAACAATAATGGATTATTATTATATATATTTTTTTTAATAATAAAAGGCTTTTAAAATCTTCTTATTTACATTTTGGTCTCCGCAATCAATGAATTTTCCTTCTATATATTTGCACACTAATGAACATTTGTTCTTAAAAACGAATAGAGAAGTGCGAACCACTTAACCCCTTTTAAGCTAGTATTTACCCTCTCCAAAAAGATAGGGTTTTAGTCAGTTATTGTTAAAACTTAAAATGTTAAAACTCGATTTGATGTCGAAATGCCAAAAGAATATTATTCAAATACACTGTAACTAAAATTTACTATCAACTTTTTTTTAAACGAAAAAATAAATGTTTGTCTTTATTTTTATTTTGAAATAAGACGTATTCTTTTTGAGATAAAAAAAGCCTTTTTGATATCACGACAGACAACAACGTTTCTTCTTGTTGAATAAACATCTCAGATGCTAAAAGACGATTGAAAAGAAAATGTACTCTAATTTAAAATGAAACAGTCCAACATTACAATTAATTTGTAAAACAATTGTGTAATATTGGTCTCATGATTACTAAAATGGTAAATTTTAATTTGTAAATCATTCAAACTTGTCTGAATATGACAGCAAATTAAAAGTTGAATACTGGCCCTTTATTATAGAGAAGGTCGTTACATTATAAAATAGCTTAATTTTTTGTTGTTGTATTGTTTCATATTATTTTCTTCAAAAGCCATAAAATATGAATTAGCAGCTATTACAAACAACCGGTGAATCACTTTGTAGGCGGTTATACTTAAAAAAAAAACGTTTTGCTTGGCCTGTATGAACTATAAAAAAATGTTTATAAATATGAAAATACATTATTTTAAATGTAACTTTTTTATATAAGAACACAAGCACATTTTAAACTATAAACTAAAAATAATTAGTTACTAATAATAAATGACGTAATGTGATATATTATTAATAGGGTAAAAATATCAAGGTATTTCAGTTCTACAGTTATTTATATGTTATATGTTGATAGCTATTTCGGTTTTCGCCATCGTCAGAACTATGCTTTAAACGTATATCAGTTTAAATTATCCTAATTAATGTTTTTAAAAACCCAGACTGCTTATCTTTCTTTGTAACACTAAAATCACATTTAATAAGTGCAATATTGTAATTAGAATTTGAATTAGTATGTTAGAGTGAATAATATGATGCATTGTGTATCTCTTCTTAGCCAGTATATATAGCTAAGCAAATTTACGTTTAAAGCATAGTTCTGACGATGGCGAAAGCCGAAATAGCTATCAGCATATAACATATAAATAACTGTAGAACTGAAATACCTTGATATTTTTACCCTATTAAAATGGAGTTCTACCAAGTAAATGCCAAATCAATAAATAAATGATATATTATATTAAAATTGTTTTTTGCAACTCATCTTTGGTTGCTCGCGAGTTCTAAAAATCAAACCAAAAAACATAAATAACTTACAAAAATTCGGTATTTAAACCAATAATTATTAAACATATTTATGGTTTGTTTTCATATAAAAATAAAACTTCAACTAAAAATTGAGCTCATTAGATTGGGCATATTCATTTAATTCATGGTCATTAATTTACTCGATAAGTTACCCATTTCTTTGCTTTGCGTGATTTTGGGAACCCTACATTATTTAATAGGAAAATTATAACATATTATTATATATACGAAAACAAGGCGTGTAATTTCCAAGGCTTTTCTTCTAAGCCTTACAATGGTAGAAACCCTTATCGTTCATCGGGCAGTGAAGGTTATTTATTTTGTTATAAATAGCTGTGGTCAGTTTAACTATATTAGACCTACAGGCAAGCTTATATAGAAATAACATGCGGTATATAGAATTGAAATGGAGGTAAACGAAAAGTTTCATACTTTCTAAGAAGACGAATTTCGTTTGTCGTAACTGAATATTTTTTTTATAGAACATGCAGGGAAATTGTTATTTATTTAACAGATTTTTGATCAAGTAACAGTCAGGTGCCTGCCGATTCATCAGTTATTAGATGAAAATTTTTAACACACTTTGTAAGATTATATTTGATACTGCCTTTACAAGGAAGAAGATGGTAAATAATTCCATTAAGTTTTGAGAAAAATGACACAATGTTTTCTTTTAAGTACTGCATGTTTCTTACAAGCAAGCAGTAACTGTCATAAGTATGTGCATTGACTGCCGTTTTGCTGTAAAAATACAGTCATTTTTTTTTGCTAAGAAATATTTACAGTTTAAACGTATGCTTATTGTTTTCACGAACGGTATGTTAGTGATTTTTATGCCTTTAACGTGAACATCATAATTTGTTATATAACTTTTGTAATTGTCTATGAGATACTTTCATAACTCGAGTTTACATTTTTTAAATTGTCTTCTTCATTTAAGAAAGAGAATACTCGTATTCAAATAAAATTTGATTGAATTCTATATAACGGAATATTTTTATGCTTACTCATTGTTCATGACTGGTAAACATCCGAAAAGATAATTAAAATATGTAATATGTTTTTGCACGTTGTTCAACTTTACTTCACGATTAACCGAGCTTTGCGACCAAGAGAATCGTTCGCTGGAATTGTATCCAAGAGCATGAATTCTATTTTTACTCACTCTATTTGAAGTTTTAGACACAGAACGATTAGCTAACTACCAATTCTTCTTTAAGCACATCATACTATTCTTACACGTTATGAAAAAATAGATTAAGAGGCTGACATATTGCTAGTTTATTGTCTAAACAATAAAATTAATTGTAAGTTGTTTTCTGTCAAAGTTTGGTGAAAAGGTATAATGAAAAAAAGGCTGAAAGCTTTTTATGAGCAAAGCCGGAATAGAGCTTTAGAAAAAATGTGTAAATATTTAAAAAAATCTTCATTTTAAAATTTTGTGTGCATTAAAGTATTTTCCTTAATATGAACGTATAACCTTACAGACATGAGTATCAGAACATTAATTTTGACGAATTAGTAAAATTCGGGTCGTCAATATGTTAATTTTGAAGAAACAGCTGTTTATAATCTTCTTTCTAATAGTTATTATAAAACATTAATTAAAATGTGAAATAATTATAGGCATCTGTATTATTTTTTAATTGATATTTTACTATTAATGATTTAGTTATTTTAAATTAACAATATATTTTTAGAAGAGTATGTTTGTCTTTTGCAGCAAAAAATATTATACAATTTTATAATTATTCTCTTCTATTTGCGCTTATTATAGCCAACAATTTTGAAACAAAAAAAATAATGGCAAAAAGTTTTGCCTGAAATAGAAATTGCTGAAAAGCCCGCCCGGTTTAATAAAGGATACATTATTTTCTAAAAATAAAAATTTCATGAATACACAAGTGGTTATTTGAAGAATACTATTATAAAAAAATATACTTACAACATTTTTAAATGGGAAATGGTCCCATTTGATGTATAACATCTCTTTAGATTAGACAAAAATCTCGCTATTAGTTTTAGATACTTATAAATTAAACACGAACTAATAATTGGAATTCTTGGGTTGCATTTATTTATTTATATATAAATTGAGTAAATTTATAAAAAAAACCCATTTGAAAGAATCTATTTCATCTTTATTACCAGAAACTAACCAAATATCTAAATATCAAAAACAAAGCGAAGAGAGAAACGATTGGCCATCAACTAGTCCAGTGCATATGTTATCTTTCTATCCCTATTATCTTTACAGTCGAGTGAAAGACTTTTTCGTAACTACATCTTTCAAGCATTAAAATTAAAATACAATATAAACCAAATAAAATCTCTTATTAATCCGAATGCATCGAGTTCAATTCTCGAACAAAATCCGGCATCGTGTAATAAATTTAAATTTTGTCTTGATTATATTTTTTTTTGCTGAGTTGATCTCGGGATACTTTTATTTCTACTTAAAAATAATAATATTAATTATCACATAATTGCATAAATTTATTGGATTCTACAATATAATAAAGTAAAAATGACCGATTTATGGCTTTTAAGCGTCGATCAATACGTATCTATTTTTACATCACACTTTATAACAGAGCTTAAATTATTTTATTGCCGTTTCTACGTTTCATGAAGCTTTGTTTCGTTGATACAATTCAAAATAAGAATCGTACATCATCTATTAGGTTTGTTCCCAAGTCTGATTCTAGAGTGCAGGTACTCTATTTCACAACGAATTCGTTTTATTGCAGCGCTGACGACAATTGCTAATGACAATTCTGAAAAGAAGGTTAGCTGAGAAAGCTTTTAAAGCTCTTTGCAAACTTTAAGCTTAAAACACAAATGTCATATAAAGACAGAATATGGCAATACATCATAAACCATTTGAAAACTTTACAATTGTCGAACCTTTTTGTTAGATAGAAATATTGCAAGTAATTCAATTTGAAAATGGTATATTTTTGTAACTGAAATATATTTAATGCAGGGTTTTTTTTATGTAAGTATGATGTATAAAATTTGAATCCTGATCAATGAAAAAAAATATTTGTAGACTCAAACATAGCATGATGGTGAATGTGTAATAAATAGTTTGATAGCTATCAACTGAATTTAAAAAATGTAGAACTAAGTACTTAGCTATTTTTAACGTATTAAAAATTGGACGACTAACAATTTTGTATATGAACATTCTGTTTTATGACCACACTACCCTTCACATTCATGGCCCGATTTGAACTACATTAGACTAAATATTACATGCATAAGTGCGACTATTTTTTTTTAAATAATTAAAAGAGAATCACTAGCTCCGTCACTTGAATCTAGCTTCAATAAAGTATTCTGTGTATAATCCGTATACCAAGAGCCCTCTCCACAAAAAAAAATATAAAAAGAATATACCATCGAAGTGTTTTACTTAGTGATGAAAGTTCGTCGATTGTCAAGGCTTTTAAACATTCAATAGAACTGAAATATGTATTCAATATTTTTTCAAGCGATACATAACGTCGTATCCAACGTCAACTGAGATATTGAAAAAGTAATCTAGAAAACAGTGAATGGATGACTAAAATCATATTTTATTATATAACTTCGTGTTTCAATACGAGTTCATATGCTCCACAAAAGTTACGGATATGGCTTTAAATGTTTTTTTTTTCATAAACTAAATCGTTACAAAAATCATAATTGTTGTTTCTTTGAACATTACGAATAAGTTCAACGGCAGTTTATTTTTAAAATTGCCATAGTCACCGCAAACTTCAGATTATTTTTGTATTTTATCGCAACAATGAACTAAAATAACAGCCTTCGCGAGTAGGTTGTTAACAGTGCGCGTGTGTTATAAGCTTAATTACCCTGTAGGTCGATGTTACGACTCTCATGAAAACTTCCGAGCTTTTGCAAGCTTTTCTATTTCCAACGTATACTTAACAACGGGGTGAATATATTTAGTATTGGCTTTACCGGTTGCATGCTCTTGCTTTTGATGTTGCTTGCTAACGTTTAAGTTATGTATATATTTATAATGCATTATGTAAGACGGAACGTTTGCCTGTAATACTGCAAAATAAACATATTTATACTTTTTGATACATACACAAATGGCTATATATTCATAATATTACAAAACTGTTTAATACTTAAAAGTTTATTTGACTCTACATTAATGTTTTATATTTATTTTCCTTGCATCACCGTTTTATATAGCTCACTGAATCAATACAACGTTTGAGTGCTAACAGTATCAACTCGTATGTACGTTCCCAAGTTAGTATCACCGAAAAAATGCTTTGTAGATTTGTTTTCAATCAATATACTGCATTTCAGGGATTTTTTCCAATCCTGAAAACAATATGAAGCAAGATTCATAACTATAATCCTGTGCTATATTTGTCCATAAAACTATCAATTGATTAAGAAAAAAATCAAACGTTATTTTGATTTAATTAATTTATGAGAAAGTTAAAAGTAAGTGACATTGTAGAACTCAGCGAAGTTTCAACACAATTGTGACCCGTATATTGAACTGTGTGAAATCTGCCGGACGCTAACATTGTAACAATGGCGTAGGACTGAAAAACTGAAAGCGCTACGCTCTCTACGACACGTAGCACAAATATAATGTCGACACAAGAAGGCATTATTATATACTTAAATTTTACAAAGCGCCAACCACTTTCATTGTAATGCTACATTTCCATGTGCTTTAATGTAACTTTGAAAGTAACAACACACATAGTTTTACTAGTCCCTTACAATGTAGTATATAGTTATAATTATGATAAATTATAAAATATTACTATTAAAGTATTTATTGACAATTCTTGATGTAAAGGCATAACATTGAAAAATAAAATATGTGTTTCTGTACTAACGGCATATTTATTTTTAATAAATATTATGACTGGTTTAACTAATCAAAAGTGTTATCAACATATCATGAAACGAATCCGGTCTTGACATGTTGTGTCGATAATTCATCAGTTTTTACTGTATGCTACTAATGCACAAAATAATGTAAAATACTTACCTCATCCATACTCCTCACTTACGTGGAGCATAGGAAATATAAATCGAGCTCATATAAACAAAATAACTTGTTACTCAACCTCTACTTTTTCGGCAAGAGGAAGAATAGTAATAAAGGACTAGAACGTGACTTGTGGTTAGCTAATACCTTCCTCTATGACGGGCAATGTTGTTTTTTTTCAATGCATATAATTTATCTTTTGTAATTTTTAAAAATTCTATTATTAGCTCAATGCATTCAAATATGACTTAGGAAGCATACATAACAATATATGGACACACATCTACACATTAGCTAGCTACCTCCAGATACATCCCTTTTCCCGTAATTAAAAAAAATCCAATTGGATTTTTCATTCATCAAATTGAGACATTTGTTTTCACTTGGGCTGTGATCTCCAGAGATTCGCTTTATTTCATTAACTTTTATTTATTGCACGGAAATCTCATCGATGTTCATAAGTTGTCAAAAGATGTTTTCACTTTAATTTAAATTCAAATGTTTACATAAATATATGAAAAGTCTTTTTCGGCTACGTTTTCGATTAAACTACACGATAGAAACAATCTTTATAATACACGTTTTGATTTGTAAATCTAAAATAAATATCTGCAAATCCAATTCCACACTTTTTCTATGTGACTAATAAAATTTCAAAGATACATCTTTTGTAATTGTAAATTTGTAATTATAACTGTGTTATGAGATCATGATACAAGAAATGTGGTTGTATTACGTCCAAAATAAAACAAAGGCGTCGATGGGTTTGACATGGACATGGCTGCGGACGCACCAAAAGAGCCTGATCCGACATGTCTTTTCTACCAATCGAATAGATCCATCGCCCTGGAAGGTTACGAATGATTATTCACAAGATGTTCACGGCGCTGGGATAATCTGTGAGTAAGCTGGACACTGGAGAGGGACACAAAATCTAGGAAATATTGCGTGTGGCAACATACTTGGAAGAGGATGTGTGCTCCCAATGTAGAGAATTTGATCTCCAAATGGAGGTATCTCAACACAAGTTTTCTCTATGAGGACTGTTTGTTACTCAGTAACCTCATCATCTTTTTTGTCAAAGAGAGTAGTAGAGATAGATGGATAAAGTAAGGGCAAGACTAGTGGTTAACTTATTGCTCTCGCTACGTTCAGTTATGTAAGGATCGGAATAATGGGAAAAAAAATTTAGACATCACAAACACATATATATGCCTTCGAACAGATGTCGATAAATCGACCGAAAAAATGCTGTTCGTACTGGGACTCAAATTCGTACAATCCAGCATGGAAGCTCACAACGCTAACTACTGTGGCATAGAACCCGACAACTAAAATACTATAACGTAGTGTAGTTTTTAGAATTAACTTAATACGCACTTTATAGTTTTGTAAACTATGCATGCAATTTACTTATCTGACTCTGCAATTCAAATCACAGGGCCTACCTGCTAAAAAACCCTACACAACTTTTTTCTATTCTTGATTTAAAGTTTTACATTGCTTCGAAGACATAAATAAAATAATTGTAAGTATTTCATGAAGTATATGTATCACAGATTTATTTATTTCCAGTCTGCCGTGAAGCATTGTGTGACAATAGCCATACCAAATTTCTCGGAAATTAAACGATTTCCAGGAAATCGCCAGGTCACGTCGCAAACTAAAGTGGAAAGCTGGAGGGCAAGTGCATTTTGCTTTAATCACTTGGTTGTACTTATAATAAATTTCACAACATTTATAGTAACACTAGTTATTCTATCTGAGAGGAACAATTTAAATACTTACAATAATAATGTTCTTTTATTTTGCTTTTAGAAGTACTATTAAAATAATTTATAATATGTCAATTATTTATTCTATAATAAATACTTCTGGTGCTTTAAATGTTTGAAACATAAATTTACCTAAAAGAATATTTTAACAGAATTAGTACGTCATCAAAAATCATAATCGAATTTGCTACATAAGTGCAAAAACCGATGTTAAAAAAAAATGGTTTCATTTTAGTCAACCGAATGTAGATTACTTCAATGTAAAAAAGGACCCCTTAAAATTAATTATCTTTTACAATTTTAAAAAATATATATTTAACAAATTGGATAACAATTTTCTTGTCGGCAATTAATTTCAACGACTTTTCCGGAGATCTTTTTTGAAGCACTTTTCTGTAGAAATTACTTTCCTTCTCAAATTCGATAGAATAATAAATCGATTTCAAGTTAAATAAACTTCGAAACATTAATCAAGGCTCCAGCCATTCGATAAGACTTGGACTTTTGGCCTGATTAAAGCCTCTTCTAATACCTAGAATAGTTCCTCAGGCCATCAACCCTTATTGTGTTAACTGGATGTAGTTATTGGAAAAAAACTCGTGCTGTATAAATAAAAAAAACCTGCCTTCTTTCTTTGAGTGAAATAAAACACACAACAATCTTTCGGAATGTAACAAATTGTATTTTCATCCAAAGACATAATTAGACTTCACCTCAAATATTTATTTTTTATTAGTAATTTAAAGATTCGAAATTACAATCACAGTAATCTGTTTTTATTTTATTTTTACTATAAAAAAGACAACGTCTTATGCCATTTTATGTATAAATATAGAATGCATTCCATAACAAGATTATAATAGTATAAAAACGATGCTGAAAAATAAATGTTAAATGATAAAATAACACTGTAATATTTACGATAATATGCAAAAGCAGAACTTTCTTCTTATATCTACTAGTAAAATATCATACCTTACCTTAGTAGCCGCATAAAAAATTATGATGGTTCGGCCGCAAGAAAAATATTATGTACGCTAAATTCTCTTTTATACGGAGGACACGTTCCATATAAAACAGATGCAAAACGAGGATAATGAGAACTTTTAAATTGTAAAGTATTCGGGTATACATGTTTTATTTATATGTAATTCAAAAGTTAATGCGATCTTGATATTAGTTAATTTTAAACTCCTTTTTTTATAATTTCAATTAATATTTATAGTATCAAGCCGCACAAAATTCAAATCAAATCCAATTTTTCATCAGTAAGCCTGTTTTTATGAATCGATTTATTCTCATTCATTAATCTTTTGGTTGTCGTAGAAAAAAGTTCGTCTTTACCTAGCACGCCAGCTATAATTTGCAATTATTTATTATTTATTTACGAGATAGCTCGTCTCTGGCGTAGCGTGTTGAGTAAGAAAAAAATGACGAGATATCTAGTCTGTGGCAGCCACCTAGTTAAAGAAAAAGCTTGCTTACATTTATTGAAAAAAATATTTATTATGTTTAATTTTGAGAAAACCTTTGAGAGCCGCCACAAACTTAAAAAAGGGCCGCGGGTTGTGCATCACTGCTTTATTGTTATTCATTGCAACATGCCATGTGTCATTTGTATGATTCAATTAACGTTGAAAAGAAACATGCTCACATGTTTATTACCTCCTATCGTTTCAGCTTAGAATATTAAATGTGTTCGAATGGTTTGTGAGTTCTCAGCATTGATTTAACTGGAAATTTAATTGTACTTTGTTCAACTTAAATATCTATCAAATATATTTGATTAAAATTTCAGTTTTACGTCATCACCAGTAAAATGTGACGTAAGTTTTAAATATATAAAAAATAGTATTTTTATCAGACAAACTAAATAAATGCTTATACACATATAAACTACAATTTGTGAAATATTTACTTAATGAAAAAAATATTTGATAGTAGATTCTACTTCAAAGATATTAGAACCAAATTATTTTATATAAAAGAATATATATGTACATGTAATATAATCAATATACATAAGCAAATTATACTTACCGCAGTTTTTATTTTGTTGAATAAATTATTTTTATAATGCCTTTTATGTCTACTTTCAAATCCCTACGTTAAAAAAATGCATTACGAAAAAGCCTGAGCCAGCATTTTTAAGTTAGCAAAACGAATCAAAACTCTCGGCTACTGGCCATATTTCACGTTGGAGCAAATTCAGAATCGTAAGGGTTGAATGCTTACGGCTTTAAGGGCAAAAGACTACCCACATCAGTTTCCGCTCTTCTATTTCAGCGGTTCGGAACGAAACTAAAAATGATTTGTTTTTCAAAATATTGTTGAAACTAAATGCAAAATCTATACAAAAAGATTTAAGACTTTATTTAAAAAACTTCAAATTTATTTAAGAAAGAATAAAATTGATCCATTGTAATAAATAAATACGAAGAGATGAAGTGTGCCTTTTATTTACGATCCTAACATTAAACGGTATGGCAGTCTCAGATAATACATTTATTTTACCAAGCAGTATAGAACTTGTAATGATAATAACTTCTTCTGTTTTTCTATGTGTTTTTTTTCCGTCTACTTGTATGCAAAAGCTGTGTAAAGCTTATGAAGTGACTACTCACTTACTTGGTATATTAACTTCTGTGTTGTATACAAATGAAGTTGTTGTATTTTTTATTTAATTACGTATTTAATTGCCGCTTACCCAATTATACATAAAGCTTTCGAAGGGAAAAATAGAACATATCTTGAAATCTTTCTAGGTATGATGACTTAACTATCCAAACATTTCAATTATATTCGAGAATCATATGAAGAATATGAGAAACTTGTATTATTAATTTTAACTGTGCTACTTTCTATTTGATTCTTGAAAACGAAAACGTTGCAGAATTGTTGTACCAACGGTTTTATTCACCAATGTTTCATGAAAGAGTAAAAAAGCAAAAGAAGTTTTAAAAGTTAGTCTGTATAAACTGCAACTTAGTAGTGAATTTAATTCATGATACAATCCAGACAACTAGACATAAAACCTGAACTATCTACACCGCAGTTCACCGCAAGCTTGTTCAAAATGCAAAGGAGAGCAAGTCGCATTAATTCACCAGAAAGTTAATAGCAGTAGAACACTCCCGTTGGATTTAACAAGAGTGAATATGAGGCAGTTAATATTATTAAATATGAGTCACGGAGCATGAAGTGTAAGAGAAGGTTGCTGAGAATTATGTCACACTATGTAGCATAATTAATGGTTTACGTGAGCATATTAGACTTGTGATTGAGTAATTATTTACGAGCTAATTTAAGGAATTAGTCACGAAATAATACGAGATGTCACCGTAGTTTATCGAACACGTAAGAAATTATTTTCACAAAAATAAAGAGGAAACTAAGTAAGGGTAAACTTGAATATATTTTAAAATCTTCGCAGTGTTTTGATCGTTTACTAAATGAGATCCCATTATACTGCACGTTTCTTATAATGCGGTGAGTTTTTTTTACCATTTCCTTAATGGAGCATATCTCAACAGAAGTTTTTTTACGAAATGCTCTATACTCAGTCACTGAACCTTTATTTTTTCGAGAGAGGTTTGGTATGTATAAATATACGGCTAGGACAAGACAAATGGTAAGGGAGTCCTTCTCGCTTTGCTATGTTTTTATGATCGGATTGTTGTGTGAAAACTAAGATATCTCAAGCATCTTTACCTACGAAAAAAAATATAAATCAATTGTTCATACTGGGATTCGCTCCCGTGATCAATATATTTAACTAAAATTAAGACCATTTAGCTATAGAATTGAAAAGCTTAAAAACTTTCAAATAATTATCAAGATTGTATCAGGAGAAATAATTACCAACGTTATTGAAATACAAAATGAAAACTGTAACCAATGGTGTGGCCATTCTGTACGACACATGTCTATGTGATATTATTACCTTTCATTATAAATAAACTGAAAAAAGAAATGCTTTACTTTTTTAACACTTAAATAACGAAACGTTGAAAATAGGATCGAAGAGCGACGGAGTAGAAAGTGGCCCCAAGCAAGTTTGTAATATTTACGTTGCATTTATTTAAGTACTTTTGAAGATTACAATAATCAGCTGAATATTATTGGTGTTTAGCAAATGGTTAGAATTAAGAAAAAAATTGCAATGTGAATATACCCTGCTAGAAATTCAAAGGTTAAGGCATCTTATAGTTGATAAAAATATGTTTTTTTTTCATAAAGAACATAAAAGATATTTAATACCTAAAATATCGAAAAAACTAGCAAGAATTTCTTATGGCTTTCCCTTCATACTGCGGTATATTAAATTCAATATTTCTTCGATTATGACTTTTCTTCTGAGAATCCTTACCAAACGCAAAAAAAGAAAATTATATTGAATTCATTCATCATAATATACTAAAAAACTGCTTCTTTAAAAATAATTTAAAATTCGTATTCATATTCAGAGTCGTATTGTGTCATAAATATTTCATTAAATTTAGTAACAATTCATGTATATTATTTGTGCTTCCTTTACCTTTATGTGTCTTTTTATTATTCAAAGAAATAACGATTACTATTTTTTACTATTTAGTGAAACTCTAATATATTGTTCTATAATTGACTCTCGACAAGTATCGGTGAATTCAGGGAAACGATGAATGTGTTATTTTTTATCATTGTTCTTTTTTACCAGGCTGGAAAAATATAAATTTTGGGGAGAAAAAAATACAAAAAAAAGATAGGTTGGTATTTCATTGTATAAGACAATCCTCTGCTCTACGAGACTGATGCGTTAATTCCATACAATATAATATATCACATGTAATTTGCTTTTCTTGTTCGAATAGATCGAGCCGTAAAACTGTGGTTTTGTGGAATTTCACGGAAACCACAAAAGCATTAGAGAAACACTCGGTTTTATAATGAAGTATTGGTAATCAGCATCACAATCAGGATTGGGATTGTTTTATTTTATAGTTGAATCAAAATCTGTAGTTTACATGTTTTTTTTGTATGATGAAAACAAAAAACAATACTTTAAATGTTTGCTGGCTGAAAATATATAATTTATCAAGTACAAGTTTTGTTAATTTTATTATCGTATTTATTTCAACTATATACACATACTATGTGCATAATTTTCATTCTTAATGTAAGAATTGAAAAATGAAAGTAGAAAAGAACAATTTTAAAGTTTTTTCTCTCGCGGCGTTCGAATGGGTTGTAGTAAATGCAAACATTACTTTAATTTGAATAATAATCCATACATCAATTTATGAAGCAATTCTTACAGAGATCACATCGTGAAAAAACATGAAAGATTTCTTAGAGGTTTGTTTAGTCAACTATAGAATTGACATTACAAAACTAATGCAGATATAGCCTTAATCAATAATATAAAATATAATGTTTTAGTCATTGAATTATTTTATTATTCATGTATTACATCCTTCTAGAATTAAACTGCAACAGCTTCAAAGTGGACAAAATTATTATTTTTGAGCATGTCCGCTCCCAATGTGGAGCATATGGACTCCCAATGGAGTTTATCTCAACAGAAAGTGTTTCTACGAGAACTGCTTGTTACTCAGTTGCTCAACCTCTCTTTTTCCAAAGAGAGTAAGGATAGAAGGATAGAGCTAGGACAGGACTAGTGGTAAGCT
Source organism: Himalopsyche anomala (assembly GCA_031772345.1). NCBI lineage: Eukaryota > Metazoa > Arthropoda > Insecta > Trichoptera > Rhyacophilidae > Himalopsyche > Himalopsyche anomala. Next base: position 10,012,185 of record CM062836.1, on the reverse strand, counting down.
AATCACTCTCGATACGCCCCATTCATAGGATAGGATGGGTGGGAGAAGGGAATTCAATAAATCAATACATCCATGCCTTCGATCAGAAATTCATAAATCGATTGAAAAATTTATTTATAAAACTGTCCGTATCGGGATTTAAACCCGTGCCCTCCGTAACAGAAGCCAACAACGTAGACCACTCGGCCACACAGGCGGCATTATTATGACTACCAATTATAAGATTAATTATTTTTTTTAAAAATGTATACAGTGCGTCAAAGCTTATAAAATGAATTTTAACAAAAACGCTTATCGATTTGGTGACGCCGTTTTTTTTCTGTTTGACATAGTATTCATTCCCTGGTTGAAAATATACTATATTGTTACTGTATGCTATAGGTCTTAGGGGATGAAAACTAGGGTATATTTTAGACCCATGGGATCAACAACGCAATTAAAGTCTAAAGCTCTGAAGGGTCAAAACTTTGGCGTGTATAAAATATTACTAAATTAATATTGATTGTGTTCAGGGCGCTGTTTCAATAAATATAAAGTTATGTAACGAGTTGTCATACGAATAACTTTTCAGTTAAAAGTATTTTAATGAAGGTTTTAGTTTACTGAACAATCAAAATTTGGTTAAGCAACCTTAGGTTTGTACAAAATTTTGAATCGTGATGAAAGTTATAAATATTCAAATATTAGACGACAGACGACTCCGATTAATGATTTTTTTATTTCGGTCACACGGTCAAGGAATCTACATTAAAAAAAAAACACCTCCAAAAAATGAACAAAACTGAAGTTCGAAGTTGTCTTAAGATTGGAACGATTTTTCGGTCCAAAAAAAGTTAGATAAATAACCTTACTATGGAAAAGGTTCAATACATTTTTTGAGACTTCTCTCTAAGTGAGCGTGTAAATATAAATCATAGTATTATTCCACTGCTTTTCTCTAAAGCGTAATAGCATAAACACCGACTGGTCATATATAAGGTAAAAATGAGATTAATACCTTAAGATTTCGACTGAAGGTGCTTGGTGGAATTTCAATATTAAATTTGAAACATTCAGTTCAAGTTCATCCGTGCGCTTGAACGCCTGAAGATGCCGAAAGGCGAAAACCGGGTCGTTAGTGACAAAATCTGTGGGAGTGTACATAATTTGAATGATTCAAATTTAGATTAATACCATTCTTAAGAATGTCAATTTTATGTTTTTGTTTTTTTAAAAGAAAGCGTGGAAGTGACTTTGTTCCTCCAAAGTGTGAAACCAGCGTGCTATTGGTGATGTCATTGAAAAGAGATTTATCAGTTTTTATTTATATTTTTCAGTATGGTAACGTATTTTACAAGCGTAATTAAGTTTAGACTACTATATTTTGTCCGAATATACTCGGATACTTTCCACGCCAGTTTACAACGTTTCCCTTATTTGATTGTCGCTACACATTGTAAAATAAATACGCATCATCTTTTAAAATGCTGTATGAGAGTAATTCTCTTTATTGAGAGAAAAATTTGTGATAAAAATTCATCTTATTTAATGAAAAATATATTTATAGTGAAAATGATTTAGTTAATCGAGTAATTTCATAAATTATAGGAATACTAACATATAAGCTATTAATACACTTCATTAATCATATAAGGACCAATAATCTAAAACAGAAACGTACGCATGTGTGGTAATTATATTTTCAATATATCTAAATAGTTAATCCTGTCTATATGTGTTAAGCATTGGTGTGTATATGTTTTTTTATTTCTAAGTTTTATTCAACGAAGCGCTTAAAACTGTATATACAAACAGTTAAAAGAAACAAAAGAAAAGGCATCATTCCTAATAATATTATACTACAACCATATTTTTTCTGGCGTTAATTTTTGATGGCAGATTTTCAAAACAGCCCTTCGATAAGAGAAAAAGCGATAAAAAATATGCACGCAGCGTGAAAATTGCTTTCTATTGAAATATAATATTTTTCTTTTTTTATCAACACATTTTCGAATGGGAAAAGCACGCCATCTTGTAACCAACGTAATAACTAATTATTCTCACGTCATTGCGAGTTAAATAATTGTGCACGAAAATGTTTATTATTTATTGGAAGTATGTTGTTTGAATTTAAGAGGTTATAAAGTATTTTTAGATTTATATTTTTTATTGCGTAATATACACTTTGTAAGTAATGTTTTTGCTTCGTGTATACAACTACAGAATTTGAGAACTTCTAATGGAAATAAAAATCGAGAAAGATCCGAGTAAAGTGTAGTATTAATTTTCTTTATGATGATATAAGTCAACTTAAAATGTCCTCGATAAGGCATTCAATCCCAAACCCCATTTGCGATCCCGGGATTTTGTGATTCAGAATTTTAGAATCCCGAGATCCCAGGACGGATTATTTACCATAATTTCATGTTTTTATGTAATATATTCCAAATGTGAATGAAAAAAAATATCTGGCATTTATTATAAGCCATAATTGCTTGAAATTAATTCGAGGAGAAGAAATATCACAAACACTCATGGTCAAGATCTCTGTAACCATTATTAGCTGCAATTTTTCAAAAAAGATTTTGAAATATTTTATAATAAAATAATTGTCAATTTAATAACAGTAGCTTTATTTGCAGGATGCTTCTGATCTCTCTCTAAAAAAGATTTTTTAGTAATTTTGTGTGAAATTATAGAAAAAAAACAATAAATTGTCTTTTTCTCCTTTTTGCGACGGTTAAAAAATAAGAGAGGGAATAAAAAACAACATTTCAATTGTTTACTATATAGGTATAATACAAAAATATTAACAAGATGAGTGAATTGTCAGGAATTATTTTATCATTACATATGGTAGTAAGTCGAGAAGTAATTAGATTTTTTACATCTTATAGTGATTCCCGAATAGATGACATACAATCAAACAAATTAAAAAAAAAAAACGTTGCCATTACTGCGCACATACAATTATTTTGAACGTTCTGAAATACTCAACACATGATTGTGTTGGACGGTCTGTACACTCAAAACGTGATTGTGTTGATTATTTCAGACAATTTAAAATAAGTGTGACACCCGCGGCAATAGCACTGCCTGCACCGTGTTTCTTCTTTTTATTTTACTGTGAAGAATTTTTTACACCTAGTCATGAATTATGTTTGTAATATTTCCCATAGTAATTCATACATTTTTAAATAAAATCTCACGTGAACAAGTATACTTTGGTATCAAGGAACCTTATTTTTTAGTAAAAGCTCCAACGACACTTTAAACTAACAACCTCATAGTTTACATATTTTTTGTAGCGCTAAAATAAAACTTGACAGTGTAGATGCTTAGTAGAAACTTTGATAAGAATTTACAGGTTAAATACTCGCCAGTTATAATGAAACACCTGAGGGAATACTTAATTTTAAGCGGTACAACTTTCCACTATCCCTTGCCAGCAAGCGTATGACAGGTGTAGGCCACCTAAAGCATTTTGTCATACTTTATAGCTGGTAAAATATTTGCAGCTAATCGGCCTAGTAATTTTATAATTTGTTTTGTAAAACTTGCAGTATTTTTTTTTATAATCTGCAAAACGATGAAAGCGAGATTATATAAACTGTATTTTCAAAAAAAGTAGTATTATAAAGAATATATATCGCAAGGTTTATTTTATTATTTTCGGTTGAAGAAATTATTACTATTAAGATGTACACTGTTAATATTTAGTGGAAACCTTTCGAAGTACGTTAGTACTAACTTCACATTTATTTAAGGGAACAAATTAAATGGTCAGAATTTAAATCAATTTTTGGTCAGAATAAAAATATTATACGGTTAGAATATTTTATAACCATTTTGGTTAGGTTAGGTTAGATTGGGATTTTTTTAATTACATTTAAATTATGACTATTTACACTGACTGATATATTATGACCATTTAATATAAATTCTGACAAATGTAATATAAATTCTGACAGAAAAAGTAAGAGCCTTTATTTATGATGAGCATTCATCAATTGAAAATGATCGTCATGAGCTAACCTGTACTATCCATATGAAATAAATTTGGAATTAGTACAAAAGAGTGTTTTATTTTTCGAATAAGTTATACTTATTACAAACAAAAGTGTGAAATGGATACTTAATATTTTGCATCGTACAATATTTGTGGAATAGTTTAATAGGATTTATATTTAAAATCAAAGGCGCAATTAAATAGTTTGGGATTTTTGTATGGGCAATGAGAATTTTCTATTCTATGTGTGAGATAAGAAAGTAATGAATATGGGCTGAAATTAGTCTAATAATAAACCTAATCATATAAAGCATCTTAAATATGAAATTATCTTTAGTTTATGTATGACCTAAAATCGGTATACTTTTTTTTATTGTTTAGTACACATAAACACAAAGTTAGTTTACATAAACACCTAACTCGTTAAATTATTAAACTTCATGATGGTTTTAATACTTCTTTTAATAATCAGATAACTTTGTGTGAATACTAAAACAAATAAAAAATCACCTTAATATATTTTTTCTTTGTTTTATCCATAGAAAAATATTCATGTCAAAAAGTAATTGACCGTTAACCCCATTAAATAATATTTTTTTGTATGTATGTTTGTGATTTATTATAAGCCGCCTGTGTGGTCGAGTGGTCAACCTCGTTGGCTTCGACAACGGAGGTTACGGGCTCGAATCCCAGTACGGACAATTTTATAAATTGGTTTTTCAATCGATTTATGAATTTCTGTTCGAAGGCACGGATGTACGTGATGTCTTGAATTCCCCTCTCTCGTCCTATCCTATGAACGGGGTGTATGGAGAGCGACTAGCTAATCATTAGTCCTGTCCTAGCCCTATCCTTCTATTCCTACTCTCTTTTTTCAAAGAGAGGTTGAGCAACTGATTAACAAGCAGTTCACGTGGAAACTCTTCTGTTGAGATAAAATCCATTAGGAACCCATATGCTCCACATTGGGAGCGGATATGGTAAGAGAATTATAAGTTAACTATAAAATAACACATACGGTAAGAGGCAGCTCAGTCGCTCGTAACTGTAATTTATATTTATACTACATTGAAACGATACAAAAGATCATATTTGCTTATAAGACCATATTTATCTACGCCGTACTGGTATTATGAAGTGTATAATAATTCCAAAGCGTAGCACAGTCGACAGTGTTGACATCGAATAATGATGTATATTCTAAGTTGGTCTTTATCGTCACGACGTAATTACATCGAACAGAAACTGCAGTGCAGTGCTATTATTCACAAGTCCTGCACAATGCACTTCAAACGGTGCAATAGAACAAATTTGCATTCGCAGATTCAATAGATCGGCACGAAGACTTGTCGAGTTAACAGATTGTTAAAAGAAGCTTTTCTCGGCCTCTTATCAGTCTTCCAATAAAACATTTGACACAGATTCAACGTAGAAAGATAGTTCTTAATCGAATGAATTGACAAGAATGATAAATTGCTGTCAGCTCTTATGTATGTATACATATTGAAATGGTTTTATAACAACACTTCGTGTATGTAACAGATGATATTAAAAGTAATAAATATAAAAGCAATGGCATCTTCAAAATAACATTAAAAATATATCGTCTTAATAATCAAAAGATTTTGAACATGGTTGAATTAGTTCATAGATATATTCAAGACTATATTTATATAAATATAGTTCATCACTTTTATGATTTGTAGTCCACTGTGGTCTAATTAATAAGAGCTTGACTCTATCGAACGGGTAGGTTTGCGGTCTTACAAACCATTTAACTCTTTGCCCGCATCACCAAATTTAGCGAACATGCCTTGTACGCGGCTGCTTTTTTGCGGATTTTGTTATCGCGCTTTTGACTTTAAATATAGGTTGTATTATTTTTTAACTAATCAAATATGTTAATTGCCACCCAAAGTAACTTTTTCAATAATAAAATACAATATATTTTCGGTTTAATTCAACAATAATCATTCTTCATACAAGCGTGTCAAGCGTGTCACGCGCGTTGAGGGTATGTTTGCTAGAACATGCAGTGCGGTCATACGCGGTGAAAAGGTTAAAAAAATATGTATTTAATGAAGTTTATTCAAACCAGAATAGTCCACAGTATGCTAAGCTAGCTAAATATGATTTGATGGTACGCGTACACGTAAGTAAAAGGAAATTATTGAAAAAATCAATTCGGAGTTGGAGTCGGATATTAATTTATAGCCGGAGTCAGAGTCGTTTTTTTTACCTGACTTCACAGCCCTGCTAATTCTATATTTTTTTTTATAACCCATGTCTGCTCCCAGTGTGGAACATATGGTCTTCTAATGGAGGTATCTCATCAGAAAATCTGTTTGTTACTCAGTCGCTTAAACTTTTTTTTTCGGATGGAGTATCAGGGATAGAAAGAATGGAGCACAACATGACTAGAAATATGCTTATCACTCTCGCTACACCTTGTTTTGTTAGAATTAGAATGTTGGGAGAATATCTTGTTTACCTAAATCAAATTATTTTTTATGATTGCTGACTATAATTGATTAAAAAAAAAGAATACGGCCCTCAGATATGAAAATTTGCTTGACTCATAGGATAAAAACCGTTTTGCTTGTTTTTATTGTTATATTACTTAATTTTTGCACTCAATTTTTTTATAAACTACTTTGCAACTTTTAATTACTGACCAACAAAATAAGTAAAAGCCAATTTAACACATTTTCAGGTCGAGCCTTATTATCAGTAAATGGTAAATAGCAGCGTTATAAAAATGAGGAAATCGGACAAGGTTTCATAAGCAATTACTTATGCGCGTATGACTTAATTTGTTTTTGATTTATGTTCAAGTCAAATTGCAGAATTTATTGATATTTTAACTGCGATATTAAATTTCCGGGTTTGTTTATGTTTATTGCTTTGGAATTTCGTACTGATATAATAAGCTCGATATTTCAGCGCTTTTGATCTAATAATACCGAAATAAAATAAATAAGCTTCGTTTTATTTGATCGGCTCTACCAATAATCGAAAAGTTGATTGAACGTCTTATGCTTGAATCCATAAAAATCAGACTAATAATATTTAAGTAATTAACTGCTTCTCCGTATTACAAAAAGTGTATTAAAATTGTTTTTACAGAAGTAAACAGTAATTAAAATAATTCTCAAAATTAATTACCTAGCATTTATTTAGCCGTTATGCAAATACAAATCGTACCTAACAAAATATTCTTCAAACAAATATTTGTAACACTTTCAATATTATATTATTTAATCTATGTTCACTCCCAATGTCCAACATTTGGCCTCTTAATGGAGCCATCTCAACAAAAGTTTTTCTACGGCAACTGTATGTTAGTCAGTTGCTCAATCAATCTTTTTTACGATAGAATAGGCATAGAAAACCATTAATGGTTAGTATATTGTTCTAGTAGTGGGAAGGTATCGTGCATATACAATTTTGATCGAAAATGAGTAAAATACGAAAATGCACCAAAAATAACCTACTTTTTAAAGATTATTTACATATTAAAATACATGTAGTATTTATTGTAAATGCTCCAAGAAATATTTTTCTTTTTATACTAAATGAAAATTTTTGTTTCAGTTAAAAAAGATACTTATTTTACAATGTGCAGTGTAGAAAAAAAGTATTTTTTAAAATTTTAAAGTTAAATAAATATTATTTAATATGAAACAAAAAAAGTATTTGGAAACTTTCAAATTCAGTTTTCTTTATTTGATGATTTACGGAGATACAATATTTTAGCTCTAAGCCATTGATTTATGAGTATACAACCTAAATAACAGAATTTACCACCTCAAAAATATATTGACACAATTTTTGGAGGTTGATATTTTCCGTTTACAATTAAATAATACGATGACTAACTTTATGCGGTCTAAGTCCTATAGCAGTATTATTTTTTGGGCAATCGTACAAAACTGTCAATTTTATAATTTCTAAGAAATCCATATTTAAATCGTATATTTCCGTACAGAGTTTATGAAAATTTCATGAGTGTTGTATAACATAAAAAAAATCAATCATACATCGTCAATATTACTATCTATTTAAGTACGTAAATTCTTGATATAATGATTTGTTCTTATAAAACGAAGCCTTTTAATTATTAATATAATTTTGACTCCTGAGTTTAACTGAAAATGAAAAACCGTGAAAATGAACGTAAAACGTTACCTGATCAAAAAAATAATGTAAAATAACTACTGTAAAATTTTATTAAATTTACAGATGACATACAAATATTATAAAAACTTTTTGTAATTTAAACTTTTTTTGTGCATTTTTTGTACACAATTTTGGATATTTTTTATTATAGTTTTGTAAGTAAGTTACTAAAAAATTAATACCACGTTTACATATGTATATTGATGAGAATTATCTTTTTACCAAATGCTTTTATTTGTCCATGTTAAAAAAGCCAACTAATAGAAATATACTTTAAAATTCCAACAATATGAGAGACGGTAACGAAATAAGAAGCTGTTACTTTCAAATCTGTGCATTGTGAATTTTTGGTAAAAGGACATCAAATTTTAAAAGGATTTAAAATAAACTGGCCTTTTTCAAATCGATGGATTGGTCGAGGCGGTACAATAATTTACCTGTCCGGGTACAAAGCAGTATATTATAGTGCCGCCGGTGACTCTCTGGAGGCTCATTCATCCAATGTACCTATAAGAAAAAGTCCCAGGACACCACGCAGAAATCTACCCCAAAGAAAATATAATAAAATTTACGCGCAGATTTCTTGGGAAAAGTATTGGAGTCAATTTTATTATATGATATTGTAAATCATTAAATTATATTTTTGATATACATTCTCTGCAAATGTTCACTGGAATTTATTATCTGTAAAGAATAATGATCGGTCAATATATTTTAGAATAGAAATATCTCAAGGACGAATACCTCTTTTTTATCAATATATAAAAAAAAATCTTGATTATTATTTCCTTTTTGAATGCGTCAATTTAAATTAAACTTGGCTTTATCCAGTATTATATTTTATTCGGAGTAATTATCAATAATATAAAAAGCATCATATTCGTGGACATATTCTTAACTAAAAATTGTGTTATTTTTAATGAGTGCCTCACCTGATATTATGTGGATAAGAAATAAAAGAAAGCTCTCAGCGAATGACGATAAAGCTTTTGTAAGTTTACAAAATATATAATAAGAGATAACAATATTCTTTGATATTTTATGGGAAGATAATTGAAGCCAATAGATAAAAGTTTTTTTTTTAACTTCATTTCATTATTTTATTTATCATTCTGTACACTGTTGTGCATGCAACCAAGTCTTGAGGAATATGTTTTCTCGACATCCTTGGCAAAACTTTGAACACGACTAACGTTGTTAGGCTACGGAATACACCCTAATAGAAGAGTGTAAAGCCGTAGCGGGTGGTGGTGGGTACAAAGTAACAAGTTAATTACTTAAAATGCAAATTCAAAAGTTATATTTTTTTAAAAAAATTATATTGTTTTAAGACATTTATTTAAAAGTGTAAAATACAATTTGCGACAGAATAAAAAATATATACAATATTAGTTTTTTGGCGTTTACTAACATTTTTTTCAAGTGAAACTCATAAAATTTGATATAAATTAAAGCACGAGTGTGTTTGAGGTGATATGCGCTGTCAAACGAGTCATTAGCCACTTTCAAAGGCGTTCATTGTGGCTGAAAAATATTTTACTAACAATGTCCACAGTTTTCGGTTGTAAATTTGATATCAATCAATAAAATGACACCAAACACAGCATGTGCATTATTGTTATTAAGCAACGAGGAAAATGTATGAACTAGTTTTTAAAAATGAAAATGCAAACACAAAGGCACAGTATGGCGGAAAGTCTTTATTCACACTTTTTCATTTGTGCGGTTTTTATTATCACACGAAGCATAATTATTTTTTATTAAGGAAGAAACTGTGTTCATTTTTGCTTGAGATATACTTTAGTGCACTATATATAAATCAAATATGATAGTATTTTTTTCTAAAGTCTCTACGGTACCGTAATATATGAGGCCAAAATTGTTTTTCAAATCTACCAACGATATCATTAAATAATACAATGCAATTACTTATATAAATATTAATCGTGTTCACTTCCGATGCCCAAATGCATCATAGACGTTATTAAACTATAACTAGTTATAAATCAAGCTTTTCAACCTCTATTCCCTTCAAAAGATGATAAGAAAATAACGATTAAGCTATGATAAGACTGTTGGTATGTTATGTCCCTACTTTAGAGGCAGGAATTGAGTTTGTAGTAGACATCCATGCATCTAGGTCAGTGGTTATAGTAACAGCTTAATAATAATTATTGATGAAGAATGATTTCTTATATTGAATATACGCCTATAAGTTCATCCATTTTTACAATAAATGCAACTGCTATTTTTATCACATATCAAAACAAAAAATTTGGTGCAGTCATGAGACATTTTTATATGCTGATGGATACCTGCGGCTAAAGTAAAAAAATACGCGAGAACCACTGATCTAGATTCTTATCCATAAATACACGAAAAATTAATATTCTAATTTTTTTTTAATGAATTCGACTGGACGATGGAGAAGGATGAAAGTTTAAAATCTTTTTCCACTAGACGATGTAACAGGTTTTTCATTCATGAGCAAACATTTATTATACTACTATATTTAATAAAAAAAATATGTGATAAATCTTCATTCATTGAAACCCAAGATCCTTTGAAAATGAATAAGCGTATCCCGTAGTACTAGAAACGTGCCAATTTTTTTTTCATTCATACACACAATGATATTATACTGATAGAAAAGAAATCATACCAATTTTATCGCATAATCGAACGTTGAATGGATGGGATTTATTGCGGATAAACCTACTTTATAAAAGTATTTTTATATTTAGAAAGAATAAAAGATGGTCAGAGAGTATAACTTTACCATTTTTTCAGGAGAATTTTCCCGAATATTAATTAATAATTTTAAAAAAAACTTAATGTTTTAATCTTGAAAGATTATCTTTTTTTGTCGGAATAAACTCAACTAGAAGAACAAAGAATAACGAAAGTTTTAATAAGCATCAAAGATAAAACACCTGCTTATGATTTTTTTGTAATTAAAATTCAATTTTCAAATTAATAATCAAAGCTTGATTCCAATCAAAATGCTTTTTCACCATGATAAACTTAATTTGTTTTAATTTTTTTTTAGTATTTAATGATCATAATTTTTAATGTAAGGCGATCACCTACCGCCAACCTATTTCAACATACATTTGATAATTTTCACTCGTTTCGTGAAACCACTACACGCTAAACAACACTAAAGTAAGTTAACTAATTTCACTTGACAATAAGTATAAGACCGTGTCCTTAGTCGAGTGGTCAACGTCACTCACTCCGGATAAGTGTTCGCAGGCTCGAGTTTATAAACCTTAAAAAACTCGTGTGTTATTGATAAAACTTTTGAGATAGTGCATTTTTGAATGGTTTAAATATAACAAAAATGTTTCGTCAAGTACCGTCAGTCGATTTTTTAAACCATAAGTAGTAGTGTTTAAAGACGTGCGTTTTCTTAAAGAATAAATTCGAAATATTCCCTCGTGAGAAATCTGTGCAATCACGATAAGAACCACTAGGAAAAATATATATAACTGTCAACCCTTTTGCTTTCTCCCATACAGAAAGAAGCAGGCCTTTTGTAAACAGAAATGAAATGAAAACTTTCATTCATACAACCCGAGCAAAACATTTTCCGTATAATGGGATTCTGAATAGCTAATATTAGGCTGTATCAAACTACGAAATATATTCCGAATAAAGGTTTAAAGTATTAAATACAATCTCTGTGGAATATACAATATCACACTAAATCAATTCGATTTAAAACACTGTTAGACTTTCATCCGACTCGGTCGCGCGGGAAATGTTTGTTATATCCTATCAGCCACATTTAAGCATTGATTTTGCTTTATAAAATCTGTAAAAAATAACCTTTCAGTATACAGTATTCCCTCGATTATAAGACGCATCTTTATCCAGGTACATATTTTTCAAACCATGTCGTTCCCAATATGGAGCATATAGTCTCCAAATAAAGTTTATCCTGACAAATGTTTTTCTTCGAGAGCTACTTGTTACTCATTGGCTCATCCTCTCTACTTCGAAAGAAGTAGAGATGGCTAATATAAAGCCAAAACAGAAATAGTAATAGATAATCTTTCTTGCTACACTCCAGTTTTAGGATCGGATATTGCTACCCTAAAGCAACAGTGGGATAAGTCGAAAATACTAGTTTCTAAATAAGTAAACTTTAAGGTTTGTATTGTATTTTTGAAACAGCAAATTATAGTTTTATTTAGTTATCGATCCTAAAACCGGAATAAAGTGAGAGTGATAAGCTGATTTTTAGTGCTTTTCTGTCATTATAAATGTATATACTTTCTGTAAACCTTCTCCGTAAGACAGAAATCGAGTAACTTAATAACAGCCGGCTTTCATGAAAAAGTGGTGTTAGTAAAACCTAAAATGAGCTAATATCAAAACTAGGAAATGGCTTGACTATTTGTTCTGACGCTAATTGTGCTATTTGTAAAGTAAAACATTTAAAATAACACGTCGTTTTTGCAGGAAACAATTCATCGTTTACTTTGAGCGATAGATGTGTTTGAGATATTTGATGAGAATTCAATTATTTTAGCACACCGTAAATTTTGTATTTCAAAACAGTAAGTGATTAATTATGGTTCATTGCTTTATGAACACTGTGCATAATTAATGACTGCGGTGGCTTTAATCTAGCAACATGTGCTTATATGCTTAATAATAATAAGAGAAATCAAAGGAATAATTTACTGATTCATAATCAACATATTAGTAATTCAATAAGTCATTAATTAGTCACTCTTGTGATGCTTATTATGCATAGCTAATTACTCTTTTCTAATTTCTTATCTACCAGAATATTATACTTTCAATTTTTTCAATATTTTCTTTATAAGATAGAACTAAAAATATTGGATGGAACTTAAGCATCAAATTGAAATCGCTTAAATTATAACCACTTAAGAATTGACAACACTGCCAAGCATTCAATTACATGGCCGATCTCAAACTGACAGTTTGTTCCGTTCATATTGAATACAAAACTTATTTTTTAAATTTTATTAAAAAAATATATTGATGTTGACCAAAATTTATTTTTATTATTGATTTGAAACTTATGAGGAATGATCCTTATTGAAACATTCACATGAATAAATAAAAAAATCGTTTTGTGATTGTATAAAAATTACATGCCATTGGAATAAATAACATTTACCGCTAACAATAAAATTCTGAACTTAGGTTTTGGATTTTTATTTACATTATAAATAACAGAAGACATTTTTTTTTAAATAATTTTTGATGATTGAATTATTTAATATTGTGCTGAAGTAATTTATGATTATTTAACGATAGCTAATGAGATCTAATCTCACGTCAAGGATTCAAAAAGGGAATTAAGAAGATTAACTCGCTCGTTCAAAGTTGGTAAGCCATTTAGCTACGTTGTATTTGTTTGTAAAATTTTATTAAGTAAGTTTCAGATTTAAATAGAATATGTCAACGTTATCTCATCATTAATTTAAGAATAACCGCTCTTTAACACGCAAAAATTATGCTCTCGGTTATATATAATATTATAAAATATACCAATAGTTTTGTTTTAAAAACATACATGTTTAGTTGAATATTTTAGGTGCTACTTTGCCTTGGGTGAAATATAAAGTTGGGTCTGTAGTACAGTGTTCAATGCCTTCTGTTACAAACCACACGGGCTCAAGTCCCAGGACAGGCAGCAAATTATCAATAAGATTTGTGTTCGAAGGTGTCAATGTTTGTGACGTATACAAATTTCTTCCTGCTCTTATAATCGTAAAACAACGGGACGCAGCGAGAGCAACAGCTAACTACTAATCCTGCCATATACCCATCCTTTATATTTCTAGCCTCTTCGAAAAAAGGAGAAGATGAGCAACTGAGTAACAAGTAGTTCTCGTAGAAAATCTAATGTTGATATGTTTTCTATTTTTTTATATTGAGTGCGGAAATTAACTTAAAGAAATGTAAATCAAAAATAATGAAAAATTGTATATAAAATCTAGATTAGTTCATAATTATTTATATGATATATTATGTTATATTTTTTTAAGTATGCGATATATGTTTTTTTACATTTTTCCATTACTATAAGCAAGATTTATGAGTGAATTTACTTGTTACGTTCAATCATTTATTTTTGACAATGCTCCACGATATAATATTATATGTTCGCATCATTTCCAGTAGTACCAAATGTTAACGACAGAATAAATGTTTTCTTCCGAGCATGACTCAAGTTTATTTATTCAAGTCGAATGCCTAAATTGTCTGAAAATTTCCAACAGTACTGAATACATTGGAATAAAACCGGAAAACAAAAGTAACGATACGTAATAGAAGAATACTTGCGCCGTGTTAAAAAAGACGTATTCTTAAGAACCATATCGTCATTGTTGTGGAAAAAAATCGAAAATAATAATGTTGAATATATCATGTGAGCTCAACTAGAATCAATAAAACATCTTATTCGTATGATAAACATTGAGTAATGGAAAACATTCTTAAACTCAATTCTAGTAAAATATATAAATAATATCATAGTATATATATTATTACTTCATACCTTAAAAGTTTTGATTTTAATGTTATCTAGAACAAATTGTATTTGTATTCATTTTTGTACACTTATTAATAATATTATGTAATGGTTTGAAAATATATTCTACCCGTATAAAGTAAATTATAAAACTACATATGTACAACCAAAATATTACTATATGCAAGACATTTCGTGCTTTTCAAATTAAATAAGAATAAAAAAAATTGCATTTTTTTATACAAACAAAAATGACAATCTAAGACAGATATATCAAAATACATATAATATTCACAATTTATAAAAAACTATCATCACTAATTCACAAAATAATTATTACTTTATTTGTGCTTAAAACTTCCCGCTATTTTTTAAAAAATATTTTTTAGCTCGTCGTTTATTATTTTAAATTATTAGACTATATAGAAAAACTATGATTGTTATTGAAAATAAACTATAATATAAAATTAAATTTGATAACATTGTAACTCCATTTTTTGTGTCACAAATTGCCGTCTTTTTAAGAAGCATCATCAGATCATCATCATCGCAAGGTTTACGAATATTCTGTTTATTAATAAGGCTAAGCACTTGTCGTAATTCGTAACACGACAATTTAAGTAAAATAATGATCAAACTTAATTTCATATTGAAAATGACCTTCTACAAAGTTGCCGCCGAATCTATCAAAAATAAATAAAAATTACCATGACTTAATAAAGGTCTGAGAAAATTTCTTAGTGGACGGGTCACATTGATTATTCAAAATGAGCGATGGGAAACAATTAAAATACTATTTATAATATACATCGTTAAAAGAATTTTAATATAAAATTCAGCTGATTGACTCGTAACAATAGTAACCCACAATTAAAGAGGTGAATCGGCCACAAAAAAATATATACTCCTAAGTCCCAGTATTGGGAGGTTCAATGACTGGATTTGGTTTATTGAAAGAATTATTTATCAATTCTATTATAATAAGACCAATATAGATTCAACGTCATAAATAACAATAGTATGAATTATATCGGACGTTAGCAGCTTTGTTAATGTAGTTTCTTCGAAGGTATTCATTCAGTAACCGGTCAAAGAAGCGTTCCAAAGATTTCCCCACAAAACAACGTTTAAATTTTTGCCTTTTGAACCAGCACAACATTTTATCGTAGTAGTAATATTTACGACGTAGTTACAGTATGGGTTTTAACATGGAAAAAATAACGTTACGTTCGTGCGAACGAAATGTCGTTCTACGTAATTTGGAACGATTCGAGGTTGAACTTTATCGCCTTCAGCAATCAGATCGGAAAATAAAGATTTTCCTGCGGAAAAACATTTTATTAAACTATTTTTGATAAGGAACTCACGTATTGACTGAATTTCTTCAAAAAATATAACATACTTTACTAATAAAATAAGCATATCGAATCAATAATGAGAATTCACACAACAATAGTACCAACGGGCAAAAGTCGACCGAGTTTTCGGCACAATTTTGAATCGTTTATTCACGATAGTGAAACGAAGGAATTATTGCTATCAAAGCAACGTTATAATATCGTTTTTTCACAATCCACTGTGAATGTCTTTGTTATTATTTGTTGTGATTAAACATTTACATAATGCACATAATATATGTTATATAAAAATATTAAGAATAGTTATAATGGTTTAATTAAATATACAAAACGGTGAGAAGCACGTAACGTTAACTTTTTTGTATCCAAAAGAGATCTTAAAGTTGTTTTCCTTGATGGTGTATTTAATGATTCTTGGATGAATTGTTCACTTGGTTCAGTTTGAAGTTGAAACGGTGGCATCTTAAAAGCTGAGAACTGGTTTTACCTTCGAGCTACATAAGCTGACAAAGGATTAGCTGGACAAATACATAAATTGCTCCAAGAATTTTGACCCTTAGTGAATATAAATGCGCGCGCTTTGATCATCCCTTAAGTTAAATGAATGGCCTACCAGTATGCCATTACGCTTCCATTATAGAAGTTTGCATACCGCATAGTTGATGAATCATTGAATATACGTGAGTAACCTTGCGGCATGTGTTTACTGTTTGACTGCCTCCAACATAACTGAAATACTTTCCATGCTAATATTTTATTTGTTGGTTTATATTTATTAACAAATAAAAAAACATACTTTGTTTAAGACAGTAATTTATTTCAATTCGTCAAACTAAAAAAAAATATTGAATTTTGAATACTTTGACGAAAATAAATTGAGTGAAAATAAAAATATCAAAGATTGTCATGTGTAATTTCGATTTGTATTTTAAACAGTTTGGAAAAGACAGACTGCACCTATTTTTTTTTAACAAAAGAAAGTTTTTTTTAATAAATATTTGAAGAAATATGGCAGATAGCATGTTTTATGCCAGTTGTCTTTGAAGGTAAGTTTTATTACAAATGACGAAGCGTTTTAGTGACTCTTTGATAAAATATTGAAAGAAAACTTTTTGAAAATCTTTCGCTCAACTATCGCGGTGATTTATAGCGTGACATTGAGTAACCTTCGTCCTGGTTGGTGGTATTTAAAAAAAATACATTTCAAAACGTCTATGTTCGTTTTCTTCGTAATAATTCCAGCGAAATTTTCAATTTTTATTATAATTACAAGTTTACACTCCATTTACATACACTTTACAAACGGTCTACAAGTTTTCCATTAACAAAAAAAATATGTAAACAATGTTATAATATTTTTCAGTACATTTTAATTAAGAACGATTGAACGATTCATTTATTTCAAAATGTAAACGTTTCTTCTGTGTTGAGGTTTTTACATTGTTTTTAAAATACAATTTGTGAGATAAAAGCTGCTAATCAACATTTTTTACACTAAACTGACTAAAAAAGAATTGTTCGTTTTATTTTCTACTTAATACACACTATTTTTGATGATGTTTTATTTGTACTTACGCATAATAAACAAAAAATGTTTTAAGACATTGTCGTGTTTTAAAAAATAATGTTATCTCTTATTAGTTCCCATTGCTTGACAAATTTCGACAATTTGAAGTAAAAACTCAACTTAAACATGGTTGAACTATTTATCTTCATTTTAGTCAGTTTACAGAAATTTGTTTTTTTTTAAATTCAGTTTCTTATCATATTCTTGTTTGCTAATATTTCTAATATTAACGTTGTATCAGTATATTTTTGTGGTAAGTATCAATTATTCTAAAAGAATTCGCTGAAAAAATAACAAAATAGTAATCAACGCGTTGTCAAGTATGACAACCATAAATAATAATGCACTTAATGAAATTGTTAAGACTCCCAGTTGAAAATACAATCATAAATTCATATACAAAAATAGCAATTATTTGGACACTTTTGTATTAATACAAAAATTTGACAATCTGGAAGTGAAGTAATTGTATTGAGCAGTTTTTGTTTGCGTTTGATATTCTGTATTTAAAAAAAATAATATAACAAATGCGATTAAAATTTTTAATTTTAATTGAAACATTTATTCACTTAAGTTAACGAAGAATTTTTTTTGTAGACTTCCTTTATTACGGACGACTTATTTTAATGCTCGATTGTGTAAAAGGTATAAATATTCAAAAAAAAGGGAACTGAAACTGTCAGTCTTTCCAGCAAGCGCCATGACAGTCAAACCCACCTCGGCACTTCCTCCATAGAGCACAAGTGCACATTTGCAATTCTAATATCGCCCCCAGTTTGGTTCGTTATATATTCAAGGCTCTAGTGAAACTGATTCATAAAAAAAGACATTTTGCTAAGGTGAATTTCCTGCTGTATTTCATATTATATTTCGCAGCCCGCAAGCAAAATCTTAAATTTAATTACGGTTTTATAATTCCTATAAAATGGGTCTTGTTTTTTGGTCCTTAAGTCGGTTTAATCCACTCATCTCGGCGTGAAAAAACGTTTTATTTGTCACATTTAATTTTATTAAACGTACTTATTTTAATTTTGTAAGCGTCTACCAAAAGAAATATATTTTTTTGTTAAATAAAACAACTTGAAGTGTTTTTATATGACATGTTTTATATTAAATATTTTGTTTAACCATCTAGGTAATTTAATTTCACTTTTTGTACCAGGTGTTTCTTTCTTCCACGTTTTTTAGGTGCGTTTAAGAAAGAAAAACAAGTTATGATATTACTGGTAAACTATACTCATATTTTTTTTATTAAGACCCTGATTAAACGTTCTCGAAATTAAAGTTTACCCGTTATTTGAGTGAACATCTGCAGTTTCCTTTTATTAAGTATATGTACAGGATTTTACGTTTTTTTTACCCTCCATTCGAGTTTAAATATTCAAAATAAATCTAAATGATGTTGAAAAATACTCAAAATGAAATTTAAATGATGTACCAAAAATGTTTAAAATGGCTTTGATCTTCAAATAAATTTACTAACAAATTTTAAATAATGATCGACATAAACATATATAAAAACACTGTGTTCCCAATCAACGTTCTACCTTTATTTGTGTTTTTATCTTCGATTACTTAAAATCGTATAATGTGGGTTTTATTGAATTTAACTTTACATAAACTAACTCAATTATTTGTTGGAATTACGCGAGACATGTTTCTATAAATGCCACATTTTTGCTGTGACGAGTTCGAGGACTTTACAATGAAATAACTGGTCAAAATACCAATTCAAATTGCCCAAAATATTACTCGAGTACTATATTTCGTATTCATCTATGTAACCTAATAAGTTCAAGCATTAGAATTGATTTCAAAATGGTTTATATTTGGCAAGGTCTTAAATGTCAAGTATTTGATAATATTGTTGGCTTATTTCTGAAAATGTTCCCAATTTTAGATATAACTTATAACAACAAATGCGACAACTTTCATGACAGTCCTTTCACTTTGAAACTTGGTAGTTATTATTGATATGTATATATTATATATTCAAGAACAATTTTATGAAATATTCATTTAATTAATAAATTTCATTGATTAAAATGATTTAAATAGTAGTCATTTGATTAATGATTGAACGGAAATAAGAAGTGAAAAAATTGTCATATGCAGTTTTAAAACTTATATTTTAATTAAAGATTACTTTCAATGCTCAAAGAGTGGATAATCTTTAATTCCACAGTTATTTTACCGTTTTTTTTCATTTTCATTGCACAATTTGAATTTATAAACTTTTCATCATATCCAATAGTAAAAACTACACAAAATACACCTCGATCGTGTTCAATATTCATAATGTCATTACCCTAAAATTCTAATAATACCTACATTTGCTTCAGCAACAACTTTACAAATTTTTCTATGAATTGATTTTTCGAAAAAATAATATAATTATTTATAGTTGCCGCCATGGTAACGCGTTGATTGGCAAATTGGTTTATTTGTTTTAAGATTCCTTTTAGATACTTTGACACACGATCCAATTTGTAATTTTTCACCATATCTATTTATTATTTTAATGTATTTGCAGGTGTCTTATAAATCATTGAATACTCTTCAACTCAATTTGAAGTGTTTTTCAATAAAGAAACTGCTTTTTATCAAAGTTTCAGCACAATTAAGTATATTATAATTATTTCTTTTGTAACTCCACCTAAATTTTCCTACCAATAATTTCAAAGCACTTAATATTACTGTGTTACCAAGGGGGTGATAGGATTAACTCTGAGTACCCTGTAAATATATTTACTTAGTTATTATTATTACGTTAAAAAACCTAAAATTTATTCCTATTAGACGCTCAAAATTATGCTTTAATAAAGAAACAATCATTTTTGAGAAGGAATATTACGTAAGAACATGTTGAATTCTGAGATTACACAGCCTGTTACTCAAAATAACAATTTAATATCAATTAGGAAACCCGATATTTCTTGATTAATCATCCTTCTAGTATATTATTAAACGAGTTATTTGAACCAAACGACAAGAGCCCAACGAGGTATTATTTCGTATCGACGCGAGAGCTAAATAAACTTCAGTTATCTTTGTCACACAAAGTCAACATTTGGATATCATTTATGAAAGCGGAATCCATCTTCAAACAAAGAAGCACCTGTCTGGTGTCTTATTGTCTTCCACTTTTTCATATTTGTCTTTTCCGTCGCGTTTCATTCGTGTGTTTGATTACATAATATTATTTTTATGCGAATTTATTTTAAATTTGGAAGTACGCGTCATTGAAATAAAATCAAAACAATAATGATTGGATTTATTAATTTTTACAAACGTTCACCGTCCGTAGTTGTCATTTTATTTCTGTGAATAAGTTATTGTAGTGGTATCGATTGATTTTTTAATATTACTATTAATGATTGAAATGATTAGAAAGGACACAGTTTTATTGTTATGATAATATAAATAATAAAATTTTAGCCAGGATAGAGATTTATCTATGTATAGATTTTTTAATAGTTTTTACAGATTTTTCACTCCTTTCACTTTGAAATTTTTTTATTATTTATGGATTCAGATATTTATTTTATTGATAAAAATAACTTTATGAGAGTAAGTTTGAAGGTGTTTCACAAAAAGGCGAAACAGGTGTGACAATTTTTAACACAATCTGTGGAAGTTAACAAGTATGGTATTGGTATATTATGCATTTTGTTACTAATTTTATTTTCAATTTCACTTTCATGCTCTGCAACACTCAACATTTACTGATAAGCGGATGTTTTTGAGTAAATATTTTTGTAACTATATGTAATATAATATAAATATAATATTAGAAATATGTATTGTAAAATTACGTCAATATCATACTTCATGTTAAAAAAAACATTGTCATATAGTGGCAAAATGGGTATTTTTAAAAATTTAAATTTAGTAAATAAATGTTGCTTTACTCACTCTCTCAAAATTAACTTTTTTGAGATGTCTGAATAAATAACTGAAGTAGTACTTGTTTTAATTTATAGCTTTAATTAGATAAGTTATTCATTTTTTATCGCTTACAATTAGGCATATTCATTAAAGATAAATTAAATTCTTACAAATATATTTCTTGTAGGAAACAAAACATGCAATACAAATTGTTTGTGATAAACTGAAAATTTAATATTTAAGCCTATAAATTATTGTATAATATTTATTTTCAATTAAGATTTGCAATTTAACACAAAATTTAATTAATGGAGCGATGCTTGAGCATGGAAAGCAAATTTTATATTGAAATCGATAAAGTTGTATGTTTAGTTATTTATTCACTTGTATAAGCACTTTGAAACTAACAATTTCCTCTGCCCTCCGTTTTGCTGAGCAACAAAAGAGAATAAACCAAACTCAATACTTGCAAGAATTTGTTAAACAATATCTGTGCTAAATATTATTTTACATGGTAGCACAAGGAAAAATCAGGTGATGATAAATATCTATCTAATTAGGTGGTGATACTTTCGCAATATTATATAATATTCAGACACTGAATTGTTTCGCACCAAGATACAGTCATCAACTTTAACTACAGTTAAAAATGATTGTGATGAGCGAAACCGGTCTTGATCATTTTATAAAATAATACAAAAATAATACAAATAATACAAAAAAATATAAAAGAAAATATCAACATTTTTTAGCAAACGTCAGGTAATAAAGAACTCCATCAAAAAACATAGAAAACTGAAGAAAAATACATTTCATTATGTAAAAAATATGTGGGTTTTTTATTACCATGTAAAAATATTCACATTTTTGGCTAAAGGTGTTTTTTTGCGAAAAACTGATTTTTCACTTAAAGATGAATTTTTATTTTATGTGATCGTTTTTTGCAGTATAATATGACAGCAAGAACGCAAATAATATAAAGAAAAATATTTATGATATTCTGAAACGATTACCTTCAATAAAACTTATATGAAATAAAATTGTGTATAGTATTAATGTTAAATCTGATAAAAAGTTTAAGACAAAACAAAGTCTTTAAAACAATCCAGTTAAATTGATGATATCGTAGATAATAGATTGCATACTGCACTTTTTAAATGACCAAACTTTCTGTATAACAAAAACGTTGGTAAAAATAAAAACTATGGAAACTTGCAGCAGCTATAGGTTCATTAAAACAAGTAGCTGTTAATAGTCGGTAGACAAAAAAAAACCACATTTAAGTTTCAAAGTTCTCACGGGAAATGAAGTTTCACGGAAGATGGTGGTAAAATCTACGCTAAGACTTACGGTATGTTTTTACACTTGCGGAAACTATGGTTTGTGAGCTAATTAATATATTGTTAACTTCGGATCAGATAAACTTAAATAAATTATTGGTAATACATATTGTTAAAAAAAGTGCAATGTTTTGCGTGATTACATATTATATTATTTTATTCCATAGTTTTTTAACCATTTTTTGTACAGTCAAGTGTAATCATTTATAGAAAAAAAATATCATAGCTTATTAGCATGTCAGGTTACCATGAATTTAACTGAGTATTGCCACGATCATTTAATATCTGTGATATAACATTGTCAGTTAAACAGTTGATCCAAACTAGTTTTTAAAAAATTATCTGTTATTATCTATTATGTACTATACAAATTTTCATTTTTTTACGAGGATTAACAATTTAACAATATTGATTTGATAAATTGTATTTATAGTTATATGGCAACACGGTTACAGTTACAACTATCGTATGACGTGAATCTGTCGTGAAAGTAAAAACATTGCTGTTTTTCAACCTAAATATTATATCAATCGTATTGTTGTATGCAAGTTGGAGAAAGAGGGTGAAAAAATTCAGGACTCAATGTGATTTGTGATACACTCGAAAAAAAATGTATACTGTGTATGAATACATTTATCGATTGAATTTTTAAAAGTTATATGTTCTTTTCATTCACAAAACGTCCATAAAACACCGCGTGTTGTTGAATAAATATAGATGAATCTTAGAATGATATTTTTTTCCTACAGTAAAAATAAATTGGATTTGATACAGTCGGCTAATCTTTCACATTAAGCATACCGCTAATGTGTTATGGGATGGCAAATGTTACTTTATTTTTGGGTGCCCTACTTAGATAAAACTATTTTTAATTATTTTTCTGTTTAAACTGTTTTTCTCTAGCAATATTAACAATACGATAAACTTTAATTTTATAATGTACTCTTTTTACTCATGAATTATCTGTTTGCGTCAATTCAAATCACTCTAAGAAACAAATAATTAAAGAAAGGTTGGTTTTCCCTAACGCAACACTAATGTGCGGAAGTGACGTTTGGGTGTGGCGCTACAATTTGTAATGCATTTTCAGGAAAATGCCACTAACCGGAAGCACCGAAACGCCTCGCAAGAAAACGTGTTAGCGGAAGTTAAATCGATAGATACAAATTGTATTTTGATTAACAATTTTGCCCACTCCAAAAACATAATCGATTTTAATGTTGGTATCATAGAAAATGATAATATAATGACAATAAGTTATTAGTCATAATAAATATCAGGCTAATGATAAATGGTCACGCAGATAAAAATAACATTATTATAAGTGTGAACATAGTTTGTATTTGAATTATTGAGAAGCATTTTTAGTATAATAGAGTATAATGTACATTTCAGATCAGAGAATGATAACTTACAACATTCTAAGTCCTTAAATGCACTCTTTTGAGCGAGACAAAAGTTTTCATTTTATTGTTTTTATTCATTGAAAAAAGTGTACGTACATAGGTATATTTTAAGTGTACTTTATTGAAATTTATTGTATAAGACTTTATAAGATTAAAAATGATTATCCGATATGAACAGATTTCTCAGTCTTATTATATGGCAATATAGGCTTAGTAAGTTGTTGAAAAATAGTTGAATGATTTCAATCATGCATAAAATTAAATGATAGTATATCATAGTTAAAAACATTTTTTTATTGGTATCGCTGCGTGACTCGTCGATCGAGTATTTTTGATTAATTCAGTTACAACTTTATGGAAGCTCATTTTAAATATATATTTAAATTATGATAACTTTGTCACTTCAATTGTATTACAAATTGGGAATGAGTTTTGCCTATTTAAAAAAACATCATCAGACATAATTTTTTTTGCGATGTTGCGATAGAACATAGTTTTATTATTTTATATGTTTGATTATAAGTACAGTTTAACATAACCCTCAAAAAATTATAACATACTATCAGTTGAAAAAAAATCCTCCATTGCTTCTGAAAAAACTTATATTTATTGAAAAGAAACTTGTGTGATGGTTAGCAGAATTATACTACAAATATCGACATGTTATAAAATTAAGATTGAAATATACCTTTGAGTCTTATAAACCATATTTTTTTGATTCAATCCATTCAAGGATGTAAAACGTTAATCATGCTACCGGATAGAACGAAAGCTCAAGAGCTAAATGACGTGCTTTTATTAATGAAACCGACATTATTTATGCGCCCTCAATTGAAATTTTAAAAATCAATTCTATTAAAAATTCATTTTAACTCTTGCCGAAAGAGTCAAATATATAATGCAATGATTTCTTTCGAAATGAACACACATACTAAAGTTAGTTATATTTTTTATTGGCTCACATATTTTTAAAAAAATAATGCGGCAATATTTTTATTACTAGCAGACCGCATCCACAAAAATATCGGTGAAAAGATATCAAACAAGTGATATATATCACGAAAAAGAAAAGTCGTTTTATTTGATATTGCTTTTCTTTTATGAAATATTTCCAAAGCTCTCTCGCTTTTACTAGCAACAAATATGTATTTCTATTTTTTTTTTGCTAGAGGCACTTTTTAATTTAATTACGAAAATTGAACCAAGGGTTATTTTATAATATTTTAAATACATAGACGTAGTCGTAGTTTTTTTGTCGAAGAAAAAAAATACTGAAGACATTTAATGCAACAAGCTGATTTTTGTGAAAATTGTATTCAAATTATAAAAAAATGCCATTTGACGGCATTTACATTTTAATTTTTTAATGTTGAACCAAAAAATATTACAAGATTTAATGCCTGTAAAAGCTTTAAAAAAATCAGTTTCCTGGAAGTGAACCCTCATGACCAGTCAGAAATTCAATAATATTTTAAATAGGAAATCCAGCTCATCAATGTAAATTTTATTTGTACCGTCCTCATACAATTAATTAATAAGTAATTAGTATTATTAAAGTTTGTATCTTAACCCTTAACTTGCTTGCATTAGAAATAAAAAAACATCTCCTTTTAATTTGTCATGTATAAGCTAAGAATTAGAATCAAGCTTGTCCGTAAATAACCTTAAGATGGTTTATCTGAACATACTTTTTTAAATATATGGAACACGTCACAGTTTATTTACACAATTAGTCGGAGTAAAAAAAACAAACTATCACATTTATGTTTTAAATTAAAAATGACTACAAAGTAACATCCGTATCCAAAAACATTTGAGTCTTCGTTAAAATAACTAAATAACCAATTCTCATAAATTATTCAAATTTAAAATTCTCAGACGAATATTTAAAAGTAATTTAGTATTTTTTAAATAAACATTGGTTATCGTAATTCGAGAGTTGCAAGCTTTATCAAATATAATATGACTTGTTATTTTAATAAATATGATTTTTTTTATAACTTAGTTGTACAGTGAAGTTGAAACATATCGATAATACAAACAAATTTTACTTTTACTTTAATAATATACGAATATCTATCAATGCTTTTAAAACAATAGTCTTGTTTAATATTTTGCTAAGAATATTTGCGGAAGAAATACCATACTTCTTAAAATAGAAAAATCTTCATTATTGCTACTAAACGAGCTTCAATTTTCGTCTGACAGATATGATTAGAAATTTGAATACCCAAATGAACAAATTGAATTACAACTCATCACAAAGCCTAAAGATTATAGGAATTTATTATAGTATTATTCTCAGACGAGAATAAAATATTTAATACTCGTGTGCAAAGCCTTCGCACGCCATCTAAAAAGAAAAGAAATAATCCGCTTTTTTATAAAACGAAAACCAAGTTAATGAAAAAACTTTCCTGGAAGGAAACTTTTTAAAGATTCTTCAGCACATGAAAAAATCGTTTCAAATGCTCATGTTTTAGATTTAGTAACGAAATAAGTTTTTTCGCATTGAAATTTTACACAAAACAAACGCCATCTCTGTGAAATTGATTGATTAGAACCGTTTCGTTTAGTAAGCATCTTAATTTATTGAATATTTTACTCCAGAATAATTTATTTTGTGTTGTAAGGTTGTCATACTTGAACATGCGTAAAATTGTGTAGGCAATGTAAAAACTCTACCAATATTTATGACAATATTATTGATTACATGTAATATTGCTTGTAAAGGAAACCTTCTCGTTAGTAATACACAACCATATTTATCGTAAACTTCAAAAGTAATATAATAAACTAGCTTGAGCACCGCCGTTAACAAACATCAAATTATAATTAAATAATTATACTCGTATATTGGATATAATTGTTTTCGTAAAATTTGAATAAGAGAATTTAACCTGAACGATGTAACTACAGTTAACAAAGCATTTTGTTTCTATAACTATTCTTACTAGATCAATTGTATTTTGCTATTAATAATTCACTAAAATAATAAAAAATTAAGCAGTTAAAAATATTGAAATATTACTATCGTTAAATATCTAGCGTATACTATTTGAAAATGTATATTGTGCAAAATAATTTCACTCGAAACATTCTTGCTTATCATCTAAAATGAATAGCAACGATCGCTGCTATTACATTTTGTACGATATGCCTGGGATAAGAGTGTTATATAAAGGTAATTAAAAAACCATTACAAGTAAGCAAAACTACTACGTTTATTTATTATTTCAACTAATTTAGTTTAATTATATATTATAATTTTACCGTACTTATTTATTTATTTCTTAGAACACACAAAGCAAAATTAAAGTATTTTTTAAAAATATTATTTAAGTTGGGTTTTCAAAGTAGATTAGAACATGTAGTACATCACTTCTAAGCCAGTACACTAGAGTCTGTCGACTAGACTTTTTATACGGTTTTAAAATAACACGGTGCTACATGTTTTATGATCATACATACACTCATTATTATGCGCAAATAGCTTTATTCCTGTAATCCCGAAAATTTGGAAAGAAATATTACACAGGCTCTGGATATTTCAAGTGATGAAAACGAATGGGCGTAAACGGGTTCGTCTATTGCCTGATAGTAAATAATCTTTGTTACATTTTTTTTAACGTAAAGTTTTTTTTTTAATTAAATTCATATTCAATATAAAAAACTGAATTTTATATTTTGATATTCCGAATTTATCTTTATACAACGCAACTAATCCACGATTATTTTTATTTTAGTTAGTATTTAGAAGTTATTGTGTGGAAAGTATTGACCGTGTAAAAAGTCAAGTGTATATTTAAAAATGATGTTTAAAATAGAATTGATGATGGCGTGGCGCCGAAATAGCTTTCCAATATATTTTATGTGGAAGTAAATACACTGTTAATATTACCTTATTGTAATGGAACTTAATTTAATTACATTCTTGTACCAAAATGTCAATTATTATCATTCAAGATAAATCATTTAATTTTTACCTTAATTATTTCAAAAAACTTTTAAAGTTATATGTACGTATTGTTCTAAATTTCCTTCTACCATCTAAATTTCCACTATAAAATATATTTCGCAAGCCACTTTACATAATAAATGCTCCACAATTAAAAATACGTGCTCCGGGATGTTTTTAATATTGTACAAGATGAAAACTTTTGTCTCTCAAATACTTGGCCATTTTGTCTCGCAGTTTTCATAATTTTTGTACAGCCATAAGCTTTTACTACACGACCAAGTTGGGCTAATATTTTCTTTCTTGCTGCTGAAAATAGACAAAGGCGCTTTTTAGATCGACGCTAGAGCTTTAATTTGTCTATAGAAACTGTAATATTATGACTAGGGTAGGGCTTAAACAAGAAAAAGGGCTTAAAAACAGATTTTTGAGAAAAACGAGTTTTTGAAATTAAATATTTTCTTGACTGGGTGCAAACCGGTTTTCTAAGTATAACAAAAAAATGAAAGATAGAAAAGTAGAAAGCGAAAACACTAACACCGTAAAAAAATATTTTATTTTACTACAATTTTATTCGTTGTCAGGAACAACGTTTTTAAAAAACACAAAATAAAATCAGAAATGTTTTCACTATAATGTTTTTAACATACGTGTTGATATACAAACTTTATTAAACTATAGGTAAAGTCAAAAGAAATGTATTTTTTTTTTATTTGGAGAAAAAAAATATTTTAACAAAAGCTGTACAATATTAATCAATTAAATAATTTCCGTTATTATTTATAATCCGCCTCCACAGATCAGGTAGCTTTTTAAAGCCTCTTTCGAAAAATTCGGCCGGTTTTCCATTAAAATAAGAGTCCAAATGATTTTTTACTTGTTCCATAGAAGTAAATTTTATATCCTGAAGCGAATGTTCCACAGATTTGAAATGATGATAGTTTAAAAGTTTTTACCTAATATATTTTTTTTATTTTATTTGTTACCGTGGTGGTTTCAAGTCAAAATATTAAAGATTTTAGTTAAAAAAAAATATTCTGATATTTGAATCCGGGTAACCAAATCAAAAAAACCCGGATTTCTAATGTCGCAAATTTAACTAAAACTCTGGTTTTGAAAACCTGGATAGCAAAAACCGACAAGCCCTAATTATGACCTAGTTGTTACATAATATGTATTTCTTACAGAATAAAAAAAATATTTTATACCTATGTATGCCCTAATTACATTACTTTTCTTAATACGAAAGAAACTTTGGTCGCATATTTGGTATTTTTATGATCGCTGATATCAATTGTATATGCATATTTATATGCCCATTAGTATTTTTCATTCTTTCTTAGATAAATTTATATCATCAAACACGTAATGATCTTTAATTTAGAAAATAAAGAAATTATTTATAGAAATGATAACGTTATTCTCTTATTGACATTGAACATTAAATTTTTGAATTATTGTGAAGAAAAAAGATTTTTTATCAAACAAACAAGTCGTATGAAAAATTATCACAAATATTAACTTTATTTTGACTTTTTTCGTAATTAAATAATGATAATACGCTTTCGAATCAACTCCAGAAAAAAATGCGCAATTAAAATCAATGTACTACTTACTGATGTAACGTTTGTGAAAATTATCTAAACAATGTTAACAATAGGACTGCGTTTAATAAGCATAACATTTTTTTTATTTGTAAAAATAATCACGTGTATACTGAAAAAAAGTTTTTATATAAATATATCATGTGTATAATACATTACATGAAAATAATATTTTTATCGATACCTTAAAATTACAACTGCGAATTTCTTACAACGCAATAAAAAACTCATTTCAATTTTTTTTCATATGTTACAAGAAGAAATGTGTTATATTTCCAAGCCATCAATTGTATATATGTACTACTTAAAAGAGTACAAGATTGCTTCTTTGTTATTTATGTTAAATCAATGTTATTTTTTTATAACCGAGCTAAGTTTATATTTATAGCGGATCTCAAGCCCTCATTTTAAAGATTTAATATAATACAACACAAAATATACTACAATATTAAATATTGTGGTATATTAAAAATTAAGCATTTAAAATATAACTACATTGAACAAGAATAAAATAGCATTGTTACCATTTTTCTAAACATCTTTTTGTTACTTAATTATTGTTAAAAAACGATTACTTAGATTCAGCATCACTTATATTTAATTCCAATTATATTTAAAATAACATTTTAAAATATTTTTACTTAATCAGATACTTATCCTAATTTTTTTTGTAACCCTAATGAAAAACCGAAAAATCAATCCATCTTTCTTATCGAACAATTTTGTAATTGTTAGAAATTTTTTTTTCTCATTACTTAAAAAAATAAGTTTAAAAAAAGCTTACCTCTATCTGCGACAAAAACTAATTGATCCTCAAAAATCCCGATTTAAAACTGTTAAATAAAATAAGTTTAAATATATCACAACTATCAATCAACTTTAGCCACTGAAAAAACTTTACGGATATCAACTAAATCCACGGGGAGATATGAAAGAATGATATGAAGATGTAAATAATTGGTCAAAGAATGAGTTTTGATATGCGAGTGAGTTTAGTCCTGGAACAAGGAGCGACACACACGTCTTCACGGGAGCGAGTGTTGATATCGAATGGTGCCGTGGGCCGCGCACAAACTTTTTATATTTGTGCAGCGAAATTTTCAGTCGATGTTGCACGGGCGCTGGGGGCATTTTCATTTTTCCGGTCTGCCACACTGAAAAACGAATTCCTCACAGATGATTTGATAATAAATTTACAAAACGAATTTTTGCGTTAGAGATTCAAAAAATATATTAAAAACCAAAATGAATCATCGATAAGAATCGAAAGATTATTTTTTTTTTCAAATATTTAGGTTTTAGTTTATCTTATTTTGCAATGATTACAATCATACATAGACGTTGACATAGAGGTAAACTTTTTCGATAAAAAAGAAACCAACAAACGATTTATGGAAAATTTTAGTTGTTTTGTGGCAGTTCATTTTGTAATGATATCTAGTATAGATTTTATTGATAATTTATTGTGTTAAATATTTTTGAAATGAACGTGTTGTGTTGTTTCAATTTAAAAAATACTATTTTTGAATGTACAATCCAGAAAAAAATCCCTGAACCTTATATCACCAGTCACCACCTCAACACTATAACAAGGTTACTTTATATTTTTTTTTTGATAGCTGATGAATAACATCTTGCATTACATTCTACTAAATTCAATTATAAATTATTTACAGTGTTTTCAACTATACACAGCACTTCTTTTTTCTTAATTTTAGGAGATTAATTATTTATGCTTGCCAAATAAAGTTTGAATTTTATTTTCCCAGTAATGATCAAATCAGAGTTCTTTGGCTGCAGTGGCAATATTTACTTGAATAATTTCAAAAACAAAGATTTTTTCTGAGGTAATGCAAGCACAGCGTATGACCTAAAATTCATTGTGGGAAGGGATTGTCGGTTTTCAAAAACCGATTTTAAATATATGTTTTATTATTTAAATAAAAACAATAATATTTTGTCACGGTTTTCAAATAAAACTATATGAAACACATATGTATGTACTGTATAGTTTAATATTCAGAATACAATGTATATACATGCTACTATTATTTACAATCCAGGATTGCGGCTCGATTAAATCATCGCTAAGTGATAAATCAGTGGATGCTTCGTGTTTTCTTAAATCATACTTTCTGAAGATTAACACGAAATAGTTTCTTGCTGTGTATTATTATGTATATAAATAAACAAAATAAAAAAGAATTTTAAACTTTTTTTCGATATTTTAATAGAATTATCCATTTTTTTGTAAAACTTCGAAAACCGGATTAAACCGGTTTTCTAACAATAATAACATTAGAAAATCGGTTTTTTTTAAAAGTCGGTTTGTATATAAGCCTTAATTGTTGATATGGTAATAGAGCAATCCTTTTTTTAAATAAATGAAATTCAAAACAAAGCTTTTAGTAATTTATTTACTAAATGTAGAATATTTACAGCTAATTTCGATTTGAGTTAAAATAAAATTCTTATGAATTGTCTATCTATTAAAAGTTTGATTTGTTTTGGATTTTATTATGTTAAATTAATACTTCAAGGAAAACAAACAAAATGTATTTTTTTCCTGATTTTCTACTGCTTTTATGACTGGCATATGAAAATTAATATCGAAATATCTGAATAAATACATTTTTTTCTAAGGATACCAACAATATCTATTATTTGTGATTCATGCTTATTCCCAGCAACTGATTACTCTTCAATACATTTGGTTTTAACTATAAAACTGGATTTAGTGATATAAAAAGTAATATTAGTTACAGACTGTTCCGTGGTCGAATCTCGTTGGCTTCTGTTACCGAGTTTACTGGTTCGAACATCCCAAGTTTCAAGTGAGTTTTTGCAATAGATTTATAGATACCTGTTCGAAAGCGTCTAGAATGAAAAAATGTGTCTGTGATGTCTGAAATTCCTTTTATCTATTCTATCTAAAAAACATAGCATTGCGATTTTAATATTTTATAAAACTATCTACAAAAAAAGCTAAAGATTTTTGATTGATTGAATTGGCATTTGCTATTATGTAAAAGTATTTTAGTTTAAATATTATTTTATATATAGTTGAAAGCTATTTCGGCGTATGCCTTCATCAGAACTATTCAAACTCAAAATTTATATTCTTTACTGAGCAATTATTTTTAAAAGAAACAGCTTTTTTTATTAAGAAAATGGAACTCTACAAACTACAAAGTTTCAACCTATTTTTGTTTATTAGAACTTTTTTAGGTCGTTTAGACATATAAATATTACAATCAATAATTTTTAATCTTTTGCGCTGAGATGATTGATTATTTTTTAATTAATTATTTATTCGTTTATTGACCCCAATTTTCGTAAAATACTCTTTTTTGAACAGCTATAAATTCTTTCCGTAATAGTTTTGTTATTTCTTTATTTAATTGTATACAATTACTAGTAAATACATTTTTTTAAATGTTTTAAGCATACAATCTGGACTATAAAGGTTTGCGGAATTCTGAAAAATTTAGACTACAAACCAGTCAACTAAGTCATTTTTATGGTTCACTATATTGAGAAAAAATCTAACGGAAAATGAATTAGTTTTACAGTAATTATAATGAAAAAAAACGGCAATATTGAGACAGTGAAAACAAGTAAGCATTTTATGTTTTTATGGTAAAAGTGTTAATAAAAAGGGGGCTCTCTAATTTTATTCACTATAGTTATTAATACTTAACCCCACTTATTGTACCACTAATGTTTGGACCACTGCGTAAGTTTGGTTATCGCTTAAGGCAACAATATATTTTTTTTAGTTGAATAAGTTTGCAAAACATAACCAAGGTCGTGTGACATACCTTTATTTATTTTTTAATACTGCAGTTTATATAAGTTGAATTGCTACATATAGATAAAGTCAAATTAAATTTTTATCTTAAAATTGTGTCTATTATGAATATCAGAATTGTGCAAAACGTTTTAAAATGTAATTATTTGAAGGGAAGAAAATCTCGGCGACCTTTTTAAGAGATAATATTATTTTCTACTTGAAAGTGATCCTGTCACTCACATTTCAGCCTAGGGGTAAATGCGTGAAATTGAGTCTTCGATTTTAAAAAGAAATACATTTTTTTCTACGTTTTTCTGGTACGTAATTATTTTTAAGACAATTATTTTAATAAAATTTTCTTTTAAAAGAAAAAATGATAAAAAAATCATTTTGGTCGTTAATTGGAGTTTTTTTTCTTTGAAAACGCGGTATTAAACAAAAAAAACAATGCATTATTTTTATAGTGGTACAAATAGAAATTTGTAGTTTTGAGATATGGCTGAACAAAGTTTTGACACATCTAAACTGGATTGTAAAAAAGTGAAAAATATTATTTGTCTCATTTTTTTAGTGAATTACTTAGTCATTTACCTCAGTTCAATTCAAATTTATCGAAACGTTGAAAAAACCATAAAATGATATTTTGAGCTGTTTTTATATGTAACTGTCAGAAAATTGTTAATATTTCTTTATTTCCATACGTAAGCATCTTTCTACCGAAAGAAAACTGGTATTTTTTCTAGTTGTACTTTTTTGGAGATAGATGAAAGATTTTCGAATATAAATGGGTAATATAACTCAAAACATCAAATTTTTGAGACATATTTCAATGGAACTAGGCCGTAAATGTTTTTTTTCTTTTGGTGAGTATTGTCAAATAATTCTCTTGGTTTATAAAATCTTATTGCACAAAAAAATAATCTTCTGACTCCATAAACAAGATAAAAAGTTATCTGATAAAATGACCACTGGGCCCAGTTTTGTACAAACAACGGATTTGAAATGCTACTTTTTGTGTATGCTTTTGTAATTTAGACAAATACTTGATCATATCTTAAATTGTATCAATAAATTGATGATTTGCTTTTGTGTTACTAAATAATTGTATTTCAATCTAACACCCTTTAACTATAATTAAATTATTTGGTAATATTTCGAAAAATGTATTTTTAATTTCAACTCTCGCTCGCTCTGAAAATAAAATTAAAATTGTACGTTAAAATCCCAAGAATAAACAAACGTAAATAATATTTACAGATACTTACTTCAAAATAAAACGATTCAATATTTATAACGCAACAAATTAGAGTTAGATTGACCTAGTTTCTATAAGGGAGAAAGGAGACAAAAAAATTCAATTGGATTGGTAATTTTTCACATAAATCATGTAGAGAAATTTAATATCGACCATGTTAAAGAACGAACGAATGATATATTAACACTGTTGGCAAGTCCCGTGACACGAATGTCCCGCGAAAGTAAGTGAAATTTAATGTTTTTTTAACTCTTTGTATCCACGGGGCGCAGTAAAGCGTGGAGCAGGTGGCTGAAGCACAGCCAACGCATGTCAATTAGGGATGTTCTTTCAGCTACGGGTATCAATACCAATACTTGAATATATTTGTTCAATACTTACTGACCAAAAAATCACTATCTTATATAAATTCGGAGTCCATATTGGTTATGAAGAAATATATGCTGCTGTTTGGTGGTTCACTATTGACAGAAATGGCATAAAAAAAAGAATATCATACACTCAGTTACATAAAACCGTTTTTAAATAAACCTTTAAAATGTGGCAATTATCATTTACATCGCTTTATTTTTTTGTTTATTTTTATATAATGAAGTTCTAAGGCAGTCCAACGTTTTTTAACGTTAATTGATTTTGGTTGTAGGAATACGGATTTGTATTTCGGGTGGACACCAATTATTTGATCAGTTGAATATTTTGTGATCTTCGCCATGAATTTCTGTACTGTTTGAAATCCTGTATATCAAGCAATTTTACATTAAAATGAACATCCACAAAGTTACCGCCGAATCCATCGAAAGTATCAATTTAATTAAATTTAAAAATAAGGTGTTGACAGTATCTTCCTTAATTTTTAAAATGACGATGTTAAAGGACGATGTTAGTGAAAGTCTGAAAGATACTGCAAAAAGATTTCAAATGCTATGAATTAAGTACCAAAATGATCGAATAAAAATAAATTACCTGTACTGACCTGCTAAGTAAAAAAAACCTGTTTTTAGAAAAAAATATGTCAAATTGCATAAATATGATAAAATGAGTTTAAATTTATAAAAGAACGTGTACTCATATTCACTTAAGAAATTATTTATTTAACAACGCTGTATATTTTCTTAGCATGGCAGTATTACATAAATATTGATTAGAAGAATTAAACAAATATTTTTTGCCTGCACTTCTTTCTTTTGGTTCACATGATCATTTCCCGGATGATGGAAATATTTGAGACACTTATTTTATTCATATTGTTTACGTTGAGTTAAGCGTATTTGAGCATCTTATATTTGTTAATCTTAATCATTGTCAAAAAAAGTAATATCAAAATTATACAACTCTAGTATTGTTACTGACCTAAAATATCGACACTAAATTTCAAGTCCCATCTCTGCGCGGACGCACGCTGGTTCCTCTTCAAAATTTTCATATCCGGGCGGGAATTTCCCAACAATTTATTGACGTTTACCTCTCGCGCAAAATTACTTGCGTCAGAACTGCCGACGCCTTGGAAGTTAAATTCTCGAAGGCGTTATTTTGTACCCTTGCGCTGTGTCTATCGGAAGTGGCCTGATGAGTTTTTACAAGTTTCCTAAATCGAAGTTTATTAGATTGCCAAAGCCGTTCATACGTATTGCTATGAAAAATTGATTTTTTACATATTCACTGAAATGTAATTATTTTATATAATGTATAAATTTGACCTGTCTTTAAGTATTTCTAAATAGTAAATAACAAAATTATAATGTACACTTATCACTTATGATAAAAGTTCTAAAGATTTTAATTCTCTTAAGAATATTGACAGTCTTGTGGCGATAGATTAATCTCCTTATTAAAAGCCTTAAAATTTTGTAAACATGATTGTCCACCCAATGCTAACGGTCTATTTTGAACGGCACATTTTTAAAGTGGTCGTTCCGTCTAATGGGAAGGCTTATTTTGAACCGCGCGTAAAAATTGGCAATGTTCTGATATCTTTCCTGTCTAAGAGCTAAAGTATTGTATCTATATAAATCATAATATTGAGAACACTGAATTTGAAAGTTTGCATCGTTTACGAAAAAACGTTGACTAATAGCACTATTCCTAATATTTAGTTGTACGATTTTAATAAATTATTTTATCATATGGATAAATTAAAATATAATATATTACAAAACCTCTGGCTAATTTAACTAAAAGAGCAAGACTTCGTATAGGTTTCAATTATGAGATCTTATTTCTGCTAACGATTGTTTGTTTTCTTAATCATTTAAATTAAACATTAACACCGCCGTCTTTCAAGTAACCGACCTTGTTACACGTTTACTAGACAGACTTTCTTACACGCCAGTATACAATATTCAAAAACCTCTGTATGGAAAAATAATAATACTGTCAAAGTTGTCCTTGGTAACGGTAATCGGGCTTGTCAATCAAATAGCTTTTACTCAGGCTTTTTCAATCGATATTTGTTGGTTATAAAAACAATAATTAATTGTAAACAGGCGTCAAAAAAAATTGTATGTTAGAGTAGTAAGCGTCATTTTTATATAAATGGAAAGAAAAGCCATCGGTGTAAAACCTTGTTTTCAACCATGCCTATTTTAGTAGCTTGACAGTGACAAGTTTAGTTGTTTTACGAGCACGTTGTTATCCACTCGTTCAGCTTTTCTTTTTGTACGTACAATGAAAGGATGCAGCGAAAAAAGAACTGGGACATGACTGCTGTCGGGTCCGTGGTGAAGTGGTTAACTTCGTTGGATTCCGTGACGGATCTCACAAATCTCAGTACGAACAGCATTTTTTCTATCGATTTACTGCTTTCTGTTCAGGGCATATATGTTGAGATTCATGAATATCAATAAAATTATTTATATTTAATTACTCAGAATATACATTTGAGGAGCTTGGGATCAAAAATGGTTAGATCTAATTTTTCCCGAACATAGAAAAACACACTTAGGCAGTTTTGACTATTAGGTCATATTTTGGCCCTGAATTGCACGGAAACCAAGAAATTTTTCACGACGTCGAAAATAAATTCTTTTCTCTTGAATCAGTACTCTAATATTAAATCGATATTTCATTTTTTCTCAAAACTGTATTTGTGCTATTTGATCCCAAGCTCCCCATTAATTGTATCAGCTTAGCTAAAACAGCATTTTTTTTTACCATGTCACTCCCAACATAGAGCATATGAACTCATAATGGAGTTTATCACAACGATAGTGTTTCTACGAGAACTGGTTGTTACTCAGTTACTCAACCTAACTTTGTTTGCAAAAAGAGTAATAATAGAAGGACAAGGCTAGGACAAGACTAGTTGTTAGCTAATCGCTCTTGCTACACTCGGGTGTGCTCGTTGGATAGGATGCGTAGGAGGGGGGCAATTCAAGACATCATATATCCATGCATTTGAACATAAATTCATAAATCTATTTCAAAATCAATTTATAAAACTTTATTCTGGGATTCGAACCCGCAACCTTCACAATCTAAGACAACGACTTTGATCACTCGACCATGCAGACGGCAATTTTTTTTATTAATGCAGATTTAATGGCAAGCATTTAGTTGTCTTTGACTACGTATTACCAGCTTTATTTGTCTCAGATCGGCATAAATCGATCTTTATTTTGAAATTACAATAATTTATGTAAAAAAAATCATAAAAAGTTAAAATTTTCCATTTACCGTTTACTTAGAAGTTACAACTTTCATATTTTTACCTACCAACTTTTTCAAGTGCGTTGACGACGTTGAAATTTATGAATATGCCCAAAAAGGAAACTCGATAAAATACAATTTGTCAAGGAACTAAATTTTGATTCTTATAGCAACCGAAATATGACTATCATAGATGATTTTTACTTCTTATACCCATATGTTATAGCAAATTGACTTGGGAAATGGCAAGTGGTTTATTCTAAAGTAATAAGGCGGGTAGATTTAAATGAAATGTGAGTGCTTTTCATCGAAGGTAAGTCTTTTTTTTTGACATACAATATAAACCGTCATGTACCTCATAAGGTAAGGTAATATTTTTCATTTAACTTTCTTTTGTTATAGAATTTCTATGCTGAAATCGAATCGTATAATTATATATTCATCGCTACAAAAAAGTGCATTAAAGTTCTCGATATGAAGCGGACAGTATTTTTGGTAAATCGTAAAAATATACGAAAACACTTTATCAATGTTATGCATGTTTTAATCGAAAAGTCACAGTTCGTTGACAGTACGATTAAAAAATATCTCATATTTCACAAGACAAAAAATTGAACACGACACAATAAAAATTCTTTAGTCACTATTGATTCATAAAGTCTGTATGTTTTCTTATTTTATCATTAAAAAAACCTTTCATTAATAAAACATAATTTATAGTGCAATGATTACATTTTGTATATGTACATATATATATGGGATAAGAAATATTGCATTTATAAAAATTACAATATTTGCAGCTATTGGTTTTGCTTTGTGTTGTGAAAATTAGAAAATGAAAAGACTACGACATCGATCTTAACTTAAGCACACAACTTTAATTATTTTTTGCAACATTTATATTTGTGAGGTCAGAGAAAAGTTTTAGAGTATTTCTAACAAACTTTTAACAATTTAAAACTTCGTTATAAAAAGATAATCAAACACGACAACCTTTATAAACTACGTCGCCTGTAATCCAATTGTTCTGCTGGGAATATGCCCTGACTAGAAATAAATTGCTATCGGCAGAGTTTTTTTGTTGTTGGTTTAGCTGCACAAAAAAAATCATACATCCCAATTTTGCTGGGTATAAATTTTAACAAGCCGCGTGATTATAAATTTTATTTATTGACAGCCGTGATTAAAGTTGGTGGGATAATGGAAAACAATTCTAGCCATAATCATGGTTAAATAATAATATTATCAGTGGTTAAGAACATGTATCAAATACTCCAAATAACCTAGATAGAACAAACAAAAATTAAAGGTATATTTATTGTAAACTTTGGATAGTAAAACAAATAATTAGTAAGGTAAACGTGTAACATAGCTTACATGTCAGTGATTTACTCTCTTATTTTCAAGTTTTTAAGAATTATACTGTGAAAAATGCTGTGATTTCATTATAAATATTTTTTAATAAAAAATTGTTCTATATTTTTGCTTAGAAAGTGAACTTGTTTCGCTAAAAAATATTTTATAAAGTTTAGTAATTCACCGGCGGATTTTTTGGCGCAGCCGCAGCAACAGTGTTTTACTAAATAATTCTGTAATTTTGTATTTTTTTTTCCGCGAATGTATTAGAAAACTTGTAATTAAAATTAATAAAAAATGCTTTGCCAGACTAAAAGAGATAGCCGTCTAAAAAAATTTGCTTTAACTAATTTCCTCATTCAATTTTAAAAAATAGAAAAAACATCAAACACTGTTGAAGATACATCAGATACGTTTTTCAATGATGACGTCAGAGAAGATCGACTTTGGCGATTCTCGCTAGAATAGGAAAAGCCGATTTATCGACTATTGGCAAGCAAATGGTTACGCTTATCTCTTACTATAAAACCTGCTTCTAAAATTAAGTAAAGTCAAAGTAAATGAAACGTTTATTATATCCCTGAAATGGGACATGAATGCTTAAAAAACTAAATTATATTCAGCAGTCTTAACTCAGATCGACCCCACCATTTCTGATTAGATTAATAGTAAACTCCATCATATTTTTTGTTTATCCTTGATATTCCATTTTTTTCCTGACATTATATAGTAATTTATCAAAAGCAGTAACTCTACTATCAAACCTGTTTGAGACAGAAATATACTTCCATGAAAAATACTTTGCGAGACGCGAATCAACATAATATTTATAATTTAAATAAATATGATATACTACTCAAACAATTTCTGGTTCAGATTCACAACTCCTAATCCAAACACAAAATTTGCTATTAAGGGTACTATACACAATTGTACATAAATATTACGATTCGTATATAGATATTTGTTTGAATTAATCTTCAACTAATTTACGACATTTAACATAAACTTTCCAATTACTCATTTTCGTCCTGAATATAGGTTTTGTTTTTATCTATTTATAACTGCAGCCTTAAAGAAGGTTTATAGATATAACCATTATCTAACAAATAGTCTTCCTTTTATCTAATTTTTATATTAGTTATTCACCTAATAAAATAAGTAACGAGTATTTTTTTTGTTCTAGTTAGTTCTATTCAGTTTCATAATCCAAACTATGTAATTGTGTAAACCTTGTATATAAAATCATCTGGTTTATTTTATTACCATGTTTTTAATTTAAAATGATAAAATGTCTTTCATTTATAAACAAGGGAACGTATTGATATTACAATCAATCACTTTAAATTGCACGTTCCGTGTTATATGCCAAAGAATCTAGTGCATAAGCTTCAAATGACAGTTAATCAAGGAAAAGCAAGGGGAAATGATACAGCGGTAATTTACTGTCATGAGCCACATATAGGCTACAATATTTATGCAATCAGAATAATATACTGTCTCCATTATGACTCAGAATTATTTATTTTAATTAAGTTTCTTATCCCATAAAGAATTTAGATTAATATGTTTGTTCTAGTCGAAAGTAAATCACAAAATATGATGACTTTAACAGGTATTATAACATTTTGGATTTTTTAATTATTTGTATTCTGTACACTTCCATAAATTTTATCGATAACCACCCGGGTTTCGCCTTTCGGCATCTTCAGGTTTTATCTAGTGCACGAATGCACTTGAACTGACGGGCAACGAACGGTTTGCATTGTCTATATACAAACATAAAAGTGTATTTGCACAGTATAATTATTGTTAACCTAATTGATATGAAAGCGAGAATTTATGACATTAATTAGTTGTAATGAATTAAGTAGGTAGACTTTAATAATCGCGTATCAATGAATAAATTATTGGATATTATGTAAGTATTAAATTGCCAGACAATAAAATGTGAACGTGGAAAATAAAATTTGTGGGTTTTTGAAAAACGACATATTATTATAAAATTAATTGATATTAAGTATTTGAATTTACAATTAATCATAATCATTTAAAGGGGTATAACAATGGGGAATTTGGGAGATTTAATTGTTCATTTAAAATTGGAAAACTGGAAAGCTGAGCTTTATTTATCATTTTTTGGATAATTGTTAATTTCATTAATAAAAACACAATAATCCTTTGTACTTCATTCCACTTTATTTAATATGTCAGGACCGGTTTCGCTCATTACGAGCATCGTCAACTGATTATTAATATAATGCCTTTCCACCAAGTATTGACAGTGAACACCCTAAAAGTGATTGTTAATTTCAATTTCACTATTTATATATTTTTAAGTGGAACTATCTTATTTGTGTTTTGTCATGTTTTTTATGCAAGATAAATAATATTACTTAGGAAAAAAACGACAATTAACGGTTATCACTAGGAATAATGCTATTATTCCTAGCGATATGCTTCACATTGAGAGTGGATATGGTTTTTAAAAAGTACGTCAGTACATATATTCAAAATGATGAAGAATTTATTTCTACACAAAAATTGAAAATAAACTATCTTTTAAAAACAATATTTAAAAATATGTTTTTATCATTTGTACTGAAAGATACTATATATTTAAAAAAAAAATCCCATACGCTGTGTGAGATAATTGTCGGGTAATGCACGAGTACGAGCCTGCAAATGGTTCTACTGTCATAAGGATGTCAGAGGCAGATGTGCGGTGTGGAATGACTGCTACATGGTGTGGTGACTACAGCCAAGTTTCTCAGCGAGGAAATTTGGCACGAGATCCGATCGTTTAGTAAACAGCTGGACAAAGCAATTCGGAATTATTGTAGAATCTATATACTCGAACAGAGTTTTCACAGTCGAATCCGACAAAAATATTTCGATAGAAAACATTTATATTATTATTTAAAAAAAAATATATATCATCTCAAGTATAACTGGCCATGTAACTGAGTTTGGTAGCGGTGCTAGTGAATTTGATTTCAAGTACGGACATTGTCATAAATTGATTTTCAGTCATTTTTAAAACTCTTTTCACCCATCCGATCTTACAATCGGTTCGTAATGCAAGCAGATTTTTTTTAAAAGTTACTAGCAGTTGTCTTATAAAATTATCTGTTGAGATAGTATCCATTAGTAGTCTATATTGCAAATGAATGGTGGCAAAAAAAATATTATCATTATATATATTTTCTTAAGTAACCAGTTGAGGGGAATCCGCGACCTCTTGGCTACTCTGATGCGATCTTTTGACGAGATCAAAATGTTCATTTTGATCAAAAAATTATACCCAAGTAATTTTATTAGTAACAATTATTAGTAACAAGTCGTCGTTGTGGTCGAGTGGTCAACGTTGTTGGCTTCGGCTACGGAGGGCCCGGGTTCAAATCCCAGTACGGACAGTTTTATAAATTGATTTTTCAATCGATTTATGAATTCCTATTCAAAGGCATGGATGTATGTGATGTCTTGAATTCACCCCTCTCACCCATCCTGTCCTATAAACAGGGCTTATCGAGAACGATTAGCTTACCACTAATCCTTTCCTAGCCCTATCCTTATATCCCTACTCTTTGGAAAAAGAGAGGTTGAGCAACTGAGTAACAAGCAGTTCTCGTAGAAACACTTCTGTTGAGATAAACTCCATTAGGAGTCCATTTGCTCCACATTGGGAGCGGACATGGTTTAAAAAAAAATTATACACAAGTAATTTTAAAAAAAGCGTAATCAACCCATTATATGTTCGACAGTCGAAAGTGGGGGGTGTCAACGTTTTCATGACTTCAGTCTTATGTTGAATCAGATAAATGAATGTGGCCTTAAAAAATGAAAAGGTTCCCCACCCCTGATATGAACTCTCAATGTGAAGCTTTTGAATTGCAATATTCCATCGAGTTCTAACTTGACCGTTTATACATTTTCGATCGGAAATCGATTGAAAGATTTTTGCATGAGAGTGTCTAATTTGAAATTCAAGCCCATGACAACAAAACTAAATGGTATGAGAACTTCAACTATGGTCAGATAGACGGACTTGTCTAGAAGTCGTTGTTAACCAAAACAAAGAATTAAAATTCCGTCAGCAAAGCAAAGTTTGT
This sequence comes from Himalopsyche anomala, assembly GCA_031772345.1. Classification (NCBI taxonomy): domain Eukaryota; kingdom Metazoa; phylum Arthropoda; class Insecta; order Trichoptera; family Rhyacophilidae; genus Himalopsyche; species Himalopsyche anomala. The sequence continues at coordinate 9,968,219 of CM062836.1, read as the reverse complement.
TTTTAAGTTTTTAAGCCACTTATTAAGACTACTTAAAACTTAAAGTTGTTTAGTTTTTACGCTGTCGTTGTACACGGAGTTACGAGCTATGCACTCTAACGTGACATTTTGTATTTTAACAATGAAAAGATTTTGATCATTTGACACAATGGAGGTCTTTAAAAACTATGCAATTTAGTAAGTCTATACTAATAAGTAGTCTTGTAGTAAAAAATCTTTTTATCCGTTGACGTTGTTGAATTAAAATTAATAATTGAAATATGTAGTCTTCGTCAGCTGCTTAAGTAGAGAGTGATAAAAATTGCAAAAAGCTTTATGTTTTTACGTAAAGAATTAATTTTGGCAACTTTGTGATACAGATTGTGACACGTGTTTCGTCTCTTAAAAAAGCATCATTAGATAAAACATCGCAAGGTTACGCAACGAATAAATTAAAAAGTGATTGTTATTATAAAGATATAAATTACAAAATCAAATTTATTTTGTAGTACCCCTTAAATGCATGATTTTTTACTTTTTAACAAAAGTACATACATAAATTGCAACATTTTGCCTAATCAAAATTATTTAGACAGTTATTTTATCGTAAGTATTCAATAAACATGTGTTAAAGAATACATTAATATTTTTTCTCTGCAAAAATCGAACTTTTAACATCAAAAGAATTTGGAAATTGCCTTAAATCAAAATTTCTAAAAACTCCGGCCACCTTTCTTTGATTTTAAATGAGAACCAACAGCTTCTTACCACCACAACATTCATTAAAAAATTAGAATGATTTGTATTTTACCATTAAGTATAAAAATCTACGAAAAAATCGACTTCACTTTTGCAAAAAAAGAATTCATATAAGAAAGATGTATTCGTTTGTACAGTATTTATTTAAGGAATATGAACTTTTACAAATCTACCACCAAATTTTTAGTACTCTCAAGTTAAAGTTAATAACTGTAATATCTATATACTTGAATGAGTTAATTTTAATAACACGAAAAGTAAAATTTAAAAGTTATCATTCTTTATTTCATAACAAACCAGCTTTACTGTTTGGCAATTAAAATCCGATTTTTTTTTTCAAATTGTAAATCGTGAATGAAAGAACGAAGCGAGCCAAAAATTGTCCTATAAATCTTGATAAATCAAGCATAATGAGCTGATGCATATGACACGAACCCATACTAATAAACTTTGCAGAAGCTTGAAGGAGATATACAAGCACAATCGTTTAAACTTTCTATTGATTTCTTAAGCATTTTCTAGTTTCGCCATGATAAAATAAAAGAAAACTGAGCATACTTTCAAATGACTGCTGATGGTGTGATACATTATTGAAAAAAAATCTTTTTTACATTACTCTTGTGGATTTAAATATTTTTTAGTTGATTACCATCTATATTTCGTTCTGTTTAAATATATATAAATAATAATCTGATTGATATTTAAATCTCATCTTTTGACCATATCAAATTCAAAGGTTTTGAAGCAGTTTTTAATTAACAATTATTATTAATAATAATGCTTTAATAATAACGCAAACCAAAACTTATAATAAAATATCTTAAGGGTTCAAGGAGACGATGAAAGTGTTTAACATAAGATTTTTTCATGCCAAATTTTCCTTTTTTAAAAGCTTACATTAGACATTGACTAGAATTTACGTAGAAACTTTTCAAAATTACAGCTGTCACTTTTTTCCTTTTGAATCATAAACTAGGAAACTTTTGATTTTATCTTCGCTTGGTGTCAAACAAACTCTGATGGAAATTTCATAATTACTATTAAAAAGTATTCTTGTAGTATCAAAAAAAGGTTTTCTCATTTAATTGGTAAATGTTTCAAATGAAAGGTAATCAAAACGAATATAAACAGTTTTCTTAGCAGGAATATAATGTATTACAATGATTCGAAGGAACTTCTTGACATTTTTAAGGTTTTTTCTGTGTTCACTTTTAACGTTAAGCATATGGACTCTTAATAAAACATTTCAGCAAATGTTGCAGTTTTTTTTTTACTTAGTACTTACTTTACTTTTTTTTATTTGATCGTGAAATCTCTTTTTTTTCAGAAAAGATGAAACTAGGAAAACAAGTAAGTATATTTTTTAGCATATCATTCTAAAGAACCTGTTGGTTTGAAAAGAAACGTAAATATCACTATATATATATCTCAATCACTGAACACAACGTGATTGAAGCTAACAATTGAACAAATAGTCCATAAGTTCATTCAAGCCCGTGGCAACCGCAGTCATATATGACGAGCCCCAAAAAAATTTTCCACTCGGTTATAGGAGCGACAAAATCAAACTATTGCATTTATCATATCTAAACAAAATCCTGAGATTAGACCATACGTAATATGCGTATTTAAATACAAAATATTACTATTAAAAACATTCGTATTTCCAATGCATTTCTTAGATACTTAAAAAAAAATGATTAAGCATAAATCGATAAGTATAAGATATATTGTAAGGGCAAATGTTCTTATGCTAGAACACATTGCTGCGATACCAAATTTTTTATCTATTGAGTTATTAAACATAAGAATCAAACTAAAACCGTTTTTAATAATCAACAAGTTGGTTTCCCACCACCACCTGTTGTGTATATGCAGCCAACGTTTAGTGGCCGCCTTCCACAACGCTATCGGCAGAAAAAAGGAGTCTACCCCTCAAATTCATGGCCCGAGCAGAACTGCACGGGACTGATTTTGAACCATGCAATAATGTGCTTAAAATAAAAAATAAAAAAAGAAAATGTGACTAGCTCAGCCACTTAAATCAATTTGATATTAAGTATCTTGTGTATAGTCCGTATACTGAGAACTCGTCGATGTAGACGAGTTTGACTCTAGAGAGGAATCAAGGTTGTGACGATCCCCATATGAATTGAAAAACTTTTCAAATGCCGTGAAGTTAGCTTTGGTTGCAATCAAGTCAGCGTGGCCTATTAATCAGTAACCATTTTCTCCAAAAACAAATAAGCAACAAGCCAACACTTCTCTAACAGTTACACTTATATTAATAAATGAATAACAGTTAGCCATAATATTGTTGATTCAGTATTAATAATGAGTGGTATAATTAAATTTAACATATTTTGGAACTTAGTAATTTGCGATTGTTTTTAAGGAACGGACTCAAATTCAATCAATAAATAACATTTTTTCTATCAACTGCAAACAATGAAACAATTAATATTCGTTTAAATGTCTTAAACGATAGTTTACGTAATATTTTACTATGCATAACACAGAACCTAACGTTTGCCATAACTTAGTCGATATTTTTGCAGTCGTATCCACCACAAAATTGATGATGAGTGCAAACGTAATCGGCTAAGCAATTGCCTTAGATAACTATTAAACGGTGATGTTGCAACTCTCGTGCTCCACTTGAAACGGGTCATAAACGCAAAGGGTGGGTAATGATTTTTGCACTGACACCTATTACACGCTCGAGTAACAACAGCTGGTGCAATGTTAGCACGAAGCTTGCAACCTTTATCGCCATAATTAATGTTAAGGTATTGAAATTCCAATAAACAACTAGTGAACGCAAACATGTATTAAATATTAGTATTAAGCCAATAATACGGCATATAATACGTACTAGGGTCTCCAATCCCAGGATCAGGGATCCCGACAAATTCTGCGATTCCGTCTCGCCGAATTCCGGGATAAACTATTTTTTTCATTTGAATCCATGTTTGCCACCAATATGGAGCACATGAAGGTATCTCAACAGATTTTGTTTCTACGAGAACTGTTTGTTAGTCAGTCGCTCAATCTCTCTTTTTCCAACGAGAGTTAATAGGAATGTAAGGATAAGGCTAAGACAGGACTAGTTGTTAACTGATAGCTCTCACTACGCCTAGTTATTAATTATTACATTAATTTGTTTGCTCTTATGTTTGGTTCCACGCTGGATTAATATCAACGTAACGTTAAGTTAAAATGTAATATTTTATCTATCTATCAATCTTTGATTCCTCTTTCGATTGATTGAGATTTTTATCAAATTATATCAACAAAGGGTACTCAATAAAACTTTTGACTTTCGGACTTAGCAGGTCATCAAGATCTATTCTGTCAATAAAAGTTTGCTTTAGAATTCGTTTTCTCATTATTGCTTTTTGCGACTAAAGAAACTACACACATCACAATGAAAGGTTGGTCAAAACAACACAGCAATACACAACTCCTTTCTGTCACATCTACACTTTTATCAACCGAGTGACTAAAAAAGACACTATAGATAATATCCACAGAAGATACAATATAATAAGAAGAAAAATAAAATTAACGATAGCAAATCTTAAATTCTTTGTAATATGTTAATACACAATGCATTATATTTTACATTTAGTGGATGCAACGTTTTTACACCTTATTATAATATATTCCCAGCCTGTCAAACTGAGACAATATACTACCATTGCTTCCTCAATACAAACAGTGCCTATAAAGAGACGACCATGACAACCCATTTTTTATAATTTCTGCATTGTTGTTCCTGATGCCACAAAACCGTGTCTCTATAACTGGACAGAAGAAAAAGCTGAGAAATGAAGCCAAAAAAAGGATCATCCTTGCTACACCATTTAAAAAGTGTACAAGGAAAAACAATCTTCGACTGTTGTGTGATAGATGTGTTTCACAAAATATAAAAGATATTATTGCCCAAACAATAATGCATTTCATATTCACGGCTGAAAAAATAATAAAAAAGTCGAACTGTTTTCCCCTGTACACTGTCATAGCTATTTACTAGCAGTCCATGTTTTTAGCTCAGCAGATAGAGTGTGATGTGAAAAACAACCCATTTTGGGTTCCGGAAGAATATCAAGAAGTTTATAAGCAAATTGGCCAGGTCGATTTGATGGGCGAAGATTGGGAAATAATGGATACTAAGTCCCTGAATAAATTATATAAAGACTTCTAATTATTAAGTGATGTAAAACGAAAATCATGAAAATAGAAATAACACTACTCGGCAAAAATGTGTATTGTTCAGAGGAAATAAAAAAGATCATTATATTTCCGATAACGCAGAAAAATACAGTTGCTAAGTAAAAAAAGGCATATTGTATTCCCATTTGCAATGATTTCAACCAAACAAGCTGCTATTATCTCATTTAATATCACAAACAATTATGCCAGTAAATTGCTAAAAATAATGTTTGACGATTGGCAGGAACATGAAAATAGAGGACTTGTAGCGTGGTACAAAAATACAGTATATAAGAATATATTCTATGTGATGATGGAGCCAGAACCTTAAACTATATAACAATATGCAGTGCTCTTCTTGAAAAAAAACTGCCAGAACTCAATTTTTGTGAAGCTTTTTTTTATAATTCATCTCCGTTCTCAATTTGGACTAAATGGTTTCCTAATAAAGGTATCTCAAGATTTTTTTACGATAACTGCTTGTTAGTCAGTTGCTCAACCTTCCCTTTTAAAAAGAGTGCGGATAGAAAGATGGGGATAGAACCGGACTAATGGTTAACTAATCGCTCTCGCTTTACCTTGTTAATTTTAGGATTGGTAGAGTGAGAGGTATAGATATCACAAATACCAACACCTTCGAGAAAATCGATCTTTTAGGTCTTATCTTAGTTCTAATAAATCTTTGTTTACCATTTTTACGTTTTTTGGGAGATTACGATTAAAAGAAATATTTTCAAACGTCTTTCGATAAAAAAATTAAAAAGTTTTCAAAGGAAAATAAAAATTGATTGGAAACATTAAAAATATCGAGAAAAAAGGTGCCGGAACGCCGTTCCACCGCATCATATGGGAAAAAAAGCATTGATAATATGTATATAATTGTATTCCCAACCTTTTTTGGGTAGAGACCCCTTTTAATAAAAGCCTTGTGACCCGTGGCCCCGATGCAATTGAAATGGGCATTTTTTTTATCAAGGTAATTTTTGATTAGAACTATTTTCATTATGTATAATAGACAATACAAAACTTCCGCTACCTGTCAGTTCGAGTGCATTCGCGCACTGGATAGCACCAGAAGATGCCAAGAGGCGAAACCCGGGTTGTGTTCTACCAAAATTATAATGGAAACGTACATAATGAAAATAGTTCTAATCTAATGATAAACTTCCATCAAGCACCTTCAGTCGAGGTTCTAAAAAGGTAATTTTAGTTTTGTTGTTCAAATCCAAAATCGAAAAAAGTTGGCGACCCCAGAAAACCCGTCGCGACCCATAGGTTGGGAACCCGTGCTCTATAATATTAATAAAATATAATAATATTAATAACGATATAACTAAAAACTCTTAATTTTCATTCAAATAGTGTTTTGTCCACAAGTTTCATGCAAAAAGTGTTTTGTCCAAATTTCAAACCAAAAAATTAGCTAATCCAAGATTTCTAGATTATACAAAATACGTAGATTGAAATTCATTACATAGACAGTTTAATTTTAATAACATTTTTTTAAGAACTTGGGCTACGTTATCAAATGACACGTTTTTCATCATTTCCCAAGTTCAGCATTTGTGTGACAAAACACTTTTTGAATGTTTGCTCCTCATTTACTTCCACAAGACGTGATCATTTTATATTTTAATCTAAAAAAAACAGATGACTGTACTATATTAACATTCTTGGATTTAACTTATGTACATATTTTTTAAGTATAAAAAATTATAAATTATATGACTAAAACTATGTAAGATCTAATAAGGCAATGAATTTGAGGAGAAGACTTATTTTTTCTGTCGATAGCATTGTAGATAACTGCAATAAATCGTTGGATGTATATAAACAACAGATTTTAGTGGGAATCAACTTGGTTCGCATTGTTTAATGACTCGACAATGTATAGTTAATAACAAATAGATCTTTCAATTTCAAATATCTTTACAGAGCATCCTTTTTTAAACCTAGCAACATTACGGAAACAAGTATAGATTTTGTTCGAAATCGAAATTCAAACGTTTCTCCGTCATACAATCAGTAAACAGAAACGAATAAGAACAAAAATAAAACAAAAGAGAAAAGAATTTTGACGTTTGTTTCCAATTGTTAAGTGAAATCTCGTGTTGATATTGATTGATTTTGTTATCCTTGAGAAAAAACAGTATTTTAACATTTTTCTTGCGCTAATCAATCAATGACGTGTTTTACTAATACATTGTATAATAAGAATATGAAAAAACAAAAAAAATATCTAATATAGCATGTTAGATTGATGACGCACTACTATATGGAACTGGTATGGTTAAATTGTCTAATTTTTCCTAATATGCTAACGAAGGAGCGACAATAGGCTAGTGATGCAATAGCCGCAAGGTAAAGACTAAATACAAAGTTTTTCAAGACTGTTTTCAATATTAGCTTTTGAGAATTTAGCAATTATTATTTATTTCAATATCAACCCAAGAACGATAAATGTGTGCCACGTTGTCTTCAATGAATGCGTTCTACGTGTACAGAAATCTTTTCAGATCAAAAAACATATCATTTACATATGTAATATATTTATTATATTATAAAGAACATGCAGTGCAGAGTACATTATGACTATAGACGACACTACCGTTATTGCTAAACCGGGAAACCGGTTTCTAAAATGTATTTTGGTTAAAAAAGATAGCCGAAACGAAACATTGAATGAACTCTTTTGAATAAATGGTGTATCATTATTTAATAAAATCACCCGTTTATATATGTACATATATTTAAATGACGGTATTTTATATGAAATATAAAAGTGTAGATTTTAATATACTGATATAAATGTATATTTTGATAAAAATCGACTCAATACCCGGTATTAGTCGATTTTTTGTTTTATTCAAACTTTTTCTGTACTTCCAATATTTAATATGAAATACCGGATTTGATATATTCATATATTATTGCAATCCCTAATTATGATTGAAGTATTTCATATACATTTATTCAATTAAATAAATAAACATTTATTTGTTAATGTTAATTTATCAATGTGTTTTACGTATGTTACATTTGCATGGGAGCTGTTGGAAAATAAATAAATCTATCAGTGAATCGATCGTTTAGAAAAGATGATCATACTTATAAATAAAGTATTTTTTAAATATTACTCAAAGGTAAGAGATAACGGTGTTCCGATATATTTTAATTACAGATCATTCATAATTTTCACTAAAAATGACGAAGAATTCAGAAAAACGATAAATATTTGGTATTGTAACGGTATGAACAATTAACCTTAAAAACAAAGATAAGAACGGGAAAAAATAGTTTGTATAATACTGAAACTATGATTTTGGTACTACATATAGCTGTTTCTTACAAAAACAAAACACTGGTTTTGAATATTCAAAATACCATTATTAATAATTAAGCAAAATTAATATGTTAATATAATTGTTTATTTTTTTTATTTATAAAGTTCAAGGAGCGCCATTTCTCTCAAAGACTACACTGATGACACGATTCAATATCATCCACGAAGCAGACGCAATACTTTTAATTAGTGTACAACTGTTTATTGGCTGTTCATCCAACAAGCGCTGAATCCGAGATGACTTTTTCTGTAGCCAGACTTACATATTTGCACTAAGATCCGATCAAGGTCAACAAATTAGAGTGTTAATAAACTTTTCTTACATCCGTGATATTTTAATTTAAAGAGTCAATTGTTAATTAATTCAAAATTAAGCTAGCCTATTATGAACGTGTGTTTGTCAAATATTTAAATCCTTATAGGATGTGGCTTCTTTTTTAAATATTTTAACGTTATTTGTAAAACCAATATTTTATATAAAATATCAGAATTTATATATTTTTCTGGATTTGCAAGCACTTATTATACCATTATACAACTCATATATGATGTAGAGCTTGCAATACCAGATGAACAAATCAATACTGGGATTTCGGTTTTTTATTTTAAATATCGGTATTACCAAAAAATTCTGTCGTTAAAAAATACATCATAATCATAAATGAGTGATATTCATAAATAATTCACGATATCTTAAAAAAAATACATTATTGAAAGGTTGATCAATTCTGGAACCTGGCACTATTAAAACAACTGTCAGCAGATTTAAAATATTTTAATGAATCGCAAATACTTTTATTAACATGTTGTATGAGATGAGCGATGGTTTCTCGACAATCAAAATTCAATTTTCAATACTGAAATTCTGGTATTTTTTAAATAAAAAAACTTCATTAATACCGGTATCCCAGTTTCGGTATTACCGGTTTTACGATGCTTAATTTTAGGTTCATACACTCTCCTGGATTCTCACACCTAAAAAACTAATTATAAATTTTAGTGTAAGGCCACTACTGTTATATTATTTAATATCTATTGTTCACGCAATTGTACTTACAGAAAGCAATTAATTTTCTTTTTTATGGTAGATAACAAGCCACTACGGATTTTTTTACGATAAGAAAAATGAGTACGCTAAACGTAGAAAACTCGTTTTAAATATGTACGTCAAATAATTCGTTGTAAAAAAAATGGTGAATTCAGCACTTCTTTTTAAGTGTATCTGAAAACAAAATAATCAATGAAAATCTTTTCATTGATTGATTTCAAACAATGATAATGGAATCTGCAACCTATACTGGTGGTTCTTTGATTTCCAATATTTCAACGCCAATGTTCTAGTGGAAGGATCACTGCCCTTACGATCAAGTGGGTCTGGTTTTAGAGCCTTATCAAATTCACTATTAAGATTGTATTTTTTAATTTGATTTCAACTGATTTTAGTTTATTTGATGAGTTGATCTTGAGTGATTAAAAAAAACTCTCACCAAGCTTATCTCGTATGATTTTTCACTTCTAAATTGTTTGGCGCTTTGAAAAAACGTGTAATCCATTTTTTAAATAAAAAAAAATATAATAAATATTAACACAGTGTCTTCTTAATTCAAGATTAAATATTTTATTTTTATAAATTAACGTTAACATAATAAATGAAGAAGGTTCTCAAATAAGCCAAACATGAGAAACTTATAACAGAAAATATTTTATTGATAGTGTATTTCCAACTTTGCATCAGATTTTGATTAAATTATACAATCAAAGGAATTTTATTTTAAAGAAATGGTTTGCTTAAAAGTGTCTTACGAAATCTTTAAAGAAAACTTTTCGCGTTGTAATTATTTAAACAAGAAAGCTATCAAAACTTTTTGAAAGCTCTTTCTTTGGAAAAACTTTTGGTACCACTAGAATGCATTTTCAAGTAGATTCGCTATCTGTGCGGAGTGCTGAAGTTTTCGGTTCGAAAAATGTCGCAGTCCTACAAACAATCGAAAACAGCTGAAAGTCGATTTTCCGATAGGCTGTTATTTGAAATCAGTTTGTCGACAGCAATATTGCAACCTCAGAGTTATAATGTAGGGCATTTCTCATTTTTCATGCATTTGTGCAATACGTTATAGCAATAATATTTCCAATTCCACTTAGCACAATCTTTAATCTATTGCTACTGCGACAAAACTTTAACCTTTTTATATTATTATATCTATACTGAATAAATCGATGTAAATTAGGAATACTCGATAAAAAGTTTATTTTTAATAGCGAAAAAATTAATAAACAATATTGAGTAAATCTATTAGTATTTCAGAAAATAAGTACAGAGCCGTTGAGTGTACATGAACAAGATACATATAATGGGATTTGATTGTTTTGTTACTTTGCTTACAGCTAACTTAATTGTCAACAAGAAAGAACACTCGCGCGCATGATAAACACTTTACGTAAAAGGTTAAGAGTTCTCATAGACTTTTCAAGAATTTTTTTGAAAGTGCTTAAACATTGAACACAAATTGAAATGATAATGGTTAAAAATTAAAATATATAAAAGTATACCAAGAAATGCATTAAAATGATTACTGACACACATTATACTAATGATACATATTTTTAAATAGTTAACTTTCAATCAACGTAAGTCGTATACAATTAAAATGTCGTTATTAAAGACATTAATTGCACCTTCGTGTTTTCAATAGTCATTTACTCACAGTTGAAAGCTGCAAATAATATTAAAATGAGTTCCTTTTTTATTATTATATCATATAAATATAATAGTTTTAATCCGATTGCACAGGTGAAACAATAAAAAACGGTTATTAGCTTCAACCAAGTTATTGTATTTTATCGATTTTAGTATATTAAACGCATGTTTCCAAACTTACGCCACCATTTTATACTTTGATTTTTGCCGTTTTAGAAATGAAATATTCGACGCATTTTCAAATTATACAAAGATACAATAATATTGATTACCACTGACGGTTTCATAAACAATTCAGTCTCTTGGTTGTGAATTTATAATCAAATACAACCATTGCATGCAATGGATATTCATTTGTCGGTACTTCTATCTTACTTGGCCTCCTCTTTTTACCACTGCTCTTACATTCGTTAATTTTATACGGTAGTATTGGCGTAGAAAACAGTTGTTCCTTAACCAGGATAGTCTCGGAAAACACTATCAAAGATTTGGATCTAATTGCATCTAATTGTGCACCTAGTTTAAATAATAATATGTGTATAAATAATAAAATAGGTTTAAATATTAATTTATAAACTTGTATACTTAACCTAAAAATATGTCTGTTATTTTCAGATATGAGAAAACGCATATGCATGGTGAACGATGGAATGCCTTTTTAATTTGAAGAAAGTTGAACATGTCAAAATACAGTAAAACCAGCCAAAAAGATAAGAAATGTTCGGCCGTGGAATTAGGCTCAAAAACAAATAAGAGATGCAACTTACATGGAATTTTTTTTTTTGATAACTGGAATATTATAGGAAAAAAAGTAAAAATTAAGCAAGAAATGTATTGACGTTATGTAATGTTAATAAATGCGAGTGATTGTTTGTTTTTGGATTAAGATGCTGACATTGAGATGACATTTATCAATTAAGCTATATCTACCGATCATCGTCTGACAGTTAACTTAATTACGGAAGTGTATCCGAGTCCAATGACCAGCTAGTGAACAACAAGCTAGTGAAGCTTGAAAGTGACAACTTTATAAATATATTTTTTTAATCTTGTACAAATCAACAACTGCCCATATGTTTCTTACAAGGCAGTACATCTATCAATATTTACTTTTTATACGTTGGAGTGAAATGAGCGGTACTTTAATTTAAATTAAGCCAAAATAATAATTCCAATAAACCATAAGTGAAAAACAAAAATAATGCATTCATATGAACGTTTATTTTATACGTTTAATATTAGATCGATGATATATTTTTAATATTCTTACGTTTATCATATCGTCTACGAGAAAAATAGCATTATGTAACAAATTTCACCGTTTTATACTAAAAGACTTGTGATGTCTAGGGCTGCAGCATTTTATGACGTAACGTGAAAAATATGTCTTGTCATTTATCAGGAACTGCAGTGCAGGTCTTTTTGCTACAACCGAGTGTGAAGAAAATAAATGTTTCACGCTTTGGTCCATCTGCCTGGTGTTAGTTGTAGAATTTGTGAGATTTCATAAAATTGTATTCAATTTTTATATTGCAGGTAAATAAAAAAAATGCACTTGTTTAATGTGCTTGTATAAATAGAAATATACATATGTGACAGTTAAAATTCAGAGGCCATAGCTTTACCCAGACGATTATATACATTAGTAAAAAAATATTATATTAAACGTCCATGATGTCTTTTGTCATCGAGTTGGTCTTAAATGATTTTAAGCAACTTTAAAAAAGATTATCGTTTGTTGTTTCTTAAAATAGAAACGCAAATAACTAAAGAAATGATGGATGTAGCTTAATTTTTTTATATAAATTATATTCTAAATAGTTCAAGTTATATTTTTATAAAATGTTTATTTCATAATATTGCTCTAGTACAAAATATGTTTATGTACATTTAAAAATTTTCACACTGTATTCTCAAGAGAAGTCGTAAAAATTTCAATGTATGCTTTTTAATAACATAAATCGCTGCATCTCAAAGTACAATGTAATCAAGTAAACAGATACGTTTCATTCCTTGCATTTATTTTTCAAGGAAGACATTCAATGTCATAAATAGATTTAAGAGATTGCTTATCTTACGAAATAAGAAAGCGTAATGTGTTAAGTAATATACCAACATTCTTTATCATATATTCATTTTCGAGGTTCTGTTTATTTAGAATTTATATTTTATCATTATATCTTCACTGCAATGCGGTAAAGTCATTATTTTGAACTGATAATTATATGCGTTGACAAAAATAAAGCAATATACGCCAGATTGTAAAAAAGGACGTAGGTAGGCTTAAGTCTAAAAAGACAAATGTTTAAATATTCAGGTTTTTTAATTATATTTATTTAGTATTTAATATTTTTTAATAAATATGTTTTTCTACCAATGATTTAGGAGCTCTTTTTACTTATTTACTCATATCCGCTTTCTATGTGAATTATATGGAGTAGTACATACAGGTCAGTGCTTTTTTTGTATATCAAATTTATGCAGCTTTAAGTACCAGGGTTTGTTAGCATCAAAGTTCTTCGAGTCTCCTTCTTCCATAATGTTTTGGAAAATTGTTTTTCCTTACCATCAATGCTGAAAGAAGAGCGTGATCGCTACAGAGGTAAAACAATCCTTAGTGAAGCCAGTTCACGGGGACACCATATTCACTTATTTGAAAATCACATTGTATATGCTTTCCTTCATAATATATCCATACATTTACACACACTTTTGCATACATACATATACACCTAAAGTACACAAAGAAGTCAACCAAAGAGTCATTTTCATGATGCTAAGTTAGCTGAACGCTATAACGTCAGTCTGTTTTTACGGCTTGGTAGTTTGAAGGTAATTTTTAATTTCTTATTTACGACATACAAATATTTTTTTGTTCGATCGTAATTGTATAAATCTTTGAAAAAAAAATCATAAATTCAAAAATTCATCTCTACAAAAGGCTCAATTTGATGCCATGGATACCGTAGCTAAAAAACACGGCATCGATCACTAGTCTTGTTAGACTTATTTATTTATACAAAATATTATTTTACTTTCTTAAATCATTTAAAAAGAGAAAAAATGGTCAATAATTTATAACTAATTCGTAAATCGACTTATAGTTTGCAATTAGGGTATCCAATCCCGGAGCCTTTTTGTGATCCCGGGATTGATTAATTTTCAATCGGCACTTAACATGAAATGGTGTATAAATTGAGAAAACTTTTGGTGTCATGGAATTTTTGAAGCTTTTCAAAAACCCAGGAATTTGGGAATCCCGGGATTGGGCACTATCCATTGATAAAAAATGTTGGCTAACAAAAAATAAAGCCATTTAGAAAACTTCAATTGTCTTGTAGGAGAAGTAATATTTTTGTTTTTATATACTTCATTTTAAGCATTGGCTTAAATGTATACTTTCCCAATCTAATCTGATTATCTCGTTATGTTGCACATTTTTCATGCATACCAGAACAATGTCGCTAAATAAACGTAAGTATACGGAACAGTCTTCGTTTTCGTTTTGAATACACGGTATAAATTTATATCTGCAAGTATAATTTCATTAAAACTGTAGATAACGTTTTAATAAAGCCCAGTGTAATAAAAGCCTAGCAGAAAAGTAGATCACGAGACTCGAGCTATCATTCATTTAAAAGATTAATTTTCCATTATTCTATTTACAGAAAAATGATACAATTTTCAGTATTTATTCCAGAAAGCCAAAGCAAAATATTCTCACTCTTTGAGCAAAGCTAGAGAAATAAGTACTGAAAAATTTGCTCTGTTTTTATTAATCGTACATTTTTCCACCAAAAGCCGACAGTTATTTATCATTCTATCAATAAAATAATAAAACATTTAACTCACGCTTCAATAAATAAAGTGAGAAACTATTGCTTTTTTTTAAATAAGCGGCAAGTATACAAATTAGCTGAAACAGGTTTTTAATTCAAAAGCTTAAAGTGGAACAACACTATCTACAAAAATCTATCTTTACAGAAGAGCCCAAGAAACCTTTTTTAAATTTTGTAACTTGAAAAATATGACGTTTATTTAAACCAAATTTTCATATTTTATAATTAATTATGGATTGTGCGTTTGTATTGGTTAAGGTGATGCTAAAATTTGTACTTAATCAATTGCAACCATTTAAAGTTAAAAATTACTGGTGATTTAAGAAGAAAATAGGAAAGATTGAAAAAAATTGTTTGACTATCATGCAGCCGAAAATGAAAAGTGACATCAACAAAAAAAAGCCATGAGAATTTTTTAAGTTTATTTTGACTAAGGGTGTTTGATGCAATCTCAAAATAATGGATAACCTCAAACAAAAATTCCACTTGAGTTCATCCGTGCATTCAAATCCATG
The DNA here is from genome assembly GCA_031772345.1 of Himalopsyche anomala. Taxonomy (NCBI): domain Eukaryota; kingdom Metazoa; phylum Arthropoda; class Insecta; order Trichoptera; family Rhyacophilidae; genus Himalopsyche; species Himalopsyche anomala. Next base: position 9,952,871 of record CM062836.1, on the reverse strand, counting down.
AAGATATCGAATGGTGATCGTGAATAACAACATATTCGTTATAGACAAATATAGTATGACAGATTTAATTTTAAATGAGGTTGCTTTAGATTTATGATATTTTAACGACAACCGATGATTTTAATGTTTCATTTTACAATTGAAATATACGGCCATGATATTTTGATACCAAGTGACTTTGCCAAATGAAAATTGTGTCAGTGTCAAGCTATTTTGAATTTAAAACTGTTCTACCTATTTGTTAATATCTGTTATGGAAACTCTTTAATATGCTTTCACATTTTTTGTGAAAATTTAGATAAAAAATAGCGATTGAGGTTTGTCACAAGTAAAGAAAGGGATTTGAATTTATTCATATATTTGATGACAACTATTCAAATTAAAATTTAATGCAGTATGCTTACCGAAACTCTTAGCGTTATGCTTGCGATTTTTTTATATATTATAAATTAAGCAATCAATAGTTGACACTACTTACCAGTTACTTAAGCCAATTCAGCTTTAGTAAATTGATCTTTAAAGGAATTGTAAATTAGTACGATAATGCTATATATACCCTTCAGCGCAGATAATCTTAATTGAGAATTCATCAACTTAATGCAAACGACTTTATATTTCGTTTATTAAAAAAAAACCTTGAATGAAAGACTATTTGATACACATAAATCGTTGATTTGTTTTAGTCTATTGTCAACAAAAATATTATAAATAAGAATTCAAGTATCTATTTTGATAACTCTTGTATGTCGTTCGTGTTATAATATATTATTTATAAATAAACAAAGTCGATTTTTTGTCACTCAATTTTATATTTTTAGCAGTCTCCGTATTTTATATGTAAAACATGTCATTTTACTAATTTTACAAGAATATTTGATTCATTTACTTTATAAAGGTGAAGGTATACCTTATTTAATAAAAAACGAAATGTTGATTTTAGAAAGCTATTTTATTTATTTATTTATTTATTTATTTATTTAATTAACATTGCAAAAGGTTGACAAATTATAAATTTAAAACTTTCACAATGGAGAAAAAAAAAGTACAATTTAATATTAAAATCAGTAGAAAAAAAAATGGCAAAGAAGTCAACTGAGTAAGCTCCGACGAACTCTACTTTAATACATAAAAAATAGTATTCGTCGGAACTCACCCACGTCTACGTGGAATATGTCGACATCCGAAGCAATATTGTTGAACACCGTTAAAGCTCTCCCCAGTGGCATCCCCATTGGCAGGCTGGTTCTACACCTTGGGAGAACAAACAATTCATGTCCACGATTTCTCAAAAAATAATCAGGAACATTTAGATTCACATTCTCAAGAATGGTGGAATTCTCATTTTGGCCACGTATAAGTCGAAAGAAATATATGGCCAGATACATTTCTCTTCGATCTATCACTGAGTTGATTTTAATATTTTGATAAAATTATTTATTAAGAAGTGTCAAAAAATATGTAAATATATTATATGCATTAATCGAACAAAACATATGTTTATAGCAGAGTTACATGTACATAGTATGTAAACAAATAGAATTTATATTGGAATTTACGCATATGCATATTTAAACATTATAATATATGTAAATCTTACAAAAAGAGGGAATTTTAATAAATACTATATTTATTTATGAAAATCAGGGGCTTAGTAAAAAAAAAATGTATGGCCTTATCCACCGCTGATTAAAAAGATCCTAGCACTTGATCGTCAAACTATTTAGAACTAAAACCTAAAAACGCTACCATACGGCGATAGCCATGAATAAACAAAAGTTAAGAATATAACTTTCTGAACAAAGTGTATCTTGTTATATATTTTTTATTTCAACACCAGTGTTAAAGCAACAACACTTTATCATATACAATTTTAAAATCGGCCTTGTTACAATGTATGAATATATATTTTTTAAATGATATAAAAACTTTGGTCTTAAATATAAATTAAATGTAATACGTATTACAAACATACTTACACACTAATACATCTTTAAGTAATATATTACGTGAAGAATCACATAGGTTCCAATTTATGGATCCATAATCAAGCGTGAGAAACGAAGCGTGCGTACATGTTCACACTAAGCTGCATAATTGATGATTATTTTATTTGTGAAAGGAATTAATGGCATTCAGAATCCATTTATTGTTATCAGAGTAAAACCATTAGACTTTCGTTATTTTATTTCGTGAATCATTGTATTATTTAACATTATGGCTTTCGGAAAAGGTTTTGAAGTTTGCCATACATATATTTTTTTCAAATAATTACCAATTTTTAATTAACAATTTATTGATTCCTATCCAATGTGTATCAAATATTTCAATTTGCCGATTGGCTGTTTTCTTTATTTCAGTTTTACTTTTGTTCCCTTCACTTTCAGTAATTTCAGATTCAAAATTTGTGTTTTGTATTAATTTTCATATTTACCGCTAGATGATCATTTCATGCACATAAAAAGCTTTTAAAATATAGTATAAACAATGACTCATCGTCATATTTAGTTAACAGATTTTTCAAAAAAATACATCTCCATGTTAAGGTAATTAAAGGTATGTGCGGTATGCCTAATTGCTGTGTTACCTTTAAGTTTATAATGAATGATAATATATTTTCGTACTGTTTTGGAAATCAATGAAATTTCAGAAACAGTTATAACAATTATTTAAATGCTTTATTTTACGTTTTATATTTCTCCGTTTAATTTATATACCAGTAAAACAAACTTCAATAACATACGACTGTTTTAAGACATACACATCTACTTATTTTACTCAAATACTGAAATTAGGTATAATATTTTTCTTTATAAATAATTTTAAATCTTTCTTATAAAATGAGCTGTACAAACAGTGTAATGCGAGATAGCTTTGAAACATCCTATATTAGGAATATCCTTCATCCTTTGTGTAAATTTGAAAGGATTCTCTATTTTTGACTAACAATACACGTTGAGAGGGCGAGATGAATTCGTTTTATACATGCACCAACAAATCGCGGCACATTTGAAATTGCATCTTAATTTTTAAAAAAATAATCGATTCATCAGTATAAGGCTACCAAACTTTTTTTATAATTAAAGAGTGAAATTAAAATATAAATTAGCCGAAACAAACAAGTGAATGAAATTTTTTGACCAAAATGTACATTTCAACACTGTCGGATCAAATTTTTGAAACAATTAAAGATTGGTTTGTTTTTTATACTTTTTTTTGAATAGTGTTTTACTTTTATTGGTTCAAATTTATGAAACAACAATTTTACATTTAAAAAAAAATGATAACTGAAAACAACACAACATTTTTTTATTTTATCTTACTTTATTGGGTATTGAGTATTAGCAATAAGAAGAATATTTTGTAGCAGCATTTTATAAACCAAAATGGTAATACAAAAAATCTTGATCATTTTTTTTGTATACTTCATCAAATGAAATGTTAATATAAAATCAGACTTTAAAATTAAAATACTGCATTTTTGGATAAATTTTGTTCAATTTATGAAATAAGCATAAAAAATAAAATGATTTCGCACAAAATATCTACTGTACTGTAAAAAAAAAATACTGTTCGCGCAATAAAATATATAAATTCATTTTTTCCATGGTTGTTAAAAAGATAAGTAACGTAGTCAAATTAGTTGTTGTATACTCGTTTTCACTTAACAATGCATAATTCATCCATCTATGCAGATTGAACGTTTACCGCAAGAAATATTACCTGGAAAATGGATTTTGTTATACTGCCAGTATTTATTACTACAGCTATATTTTATTTTATAACCCCGTGAGAAACGAATTTGAAAAGCGCTTATGATGGTGGTTTTAACACGTGTTCGACTTTACTCTTTTCTCCACTCGAAATCCTATTAATCCATTAACGTCGCGAACTAAAGTATTCCTTGGTTAACCACTTTTCAATCATGCAGCAAGTATGTCTTGGGAATTAAATGAACTGTTTTTTTTAATATTTTTGGAAATATAAAATCTTATTCATAAAAAGATTTTTTTAAAAAAACCATTAAAATATCAAATTCAGTCTAAGTCAGGAATAATATCTTAAATTTGATTTGTTTAATGCGGTGTTTTCCAACGTGGGGCAATTTCAATATTTTGGGAGGCTATACACAAATGATTATTATTTATAACATTTTTTTACTAACAAAATACCCAACTATGAAAAATTTAACTCTAAAATTACTGTTGCCATTCGCATTATCATATTTAGTTGAATGCGGATTTAGCACTAAAAATGATTTATTATTGAAAAAAAAATCGTCTGGATATCAAAAACCGTGGATACTTGTATTAAATTGACCAAATTAACGTAACTTTTTGCAAGCCATATCAAACACAAGGAACGTACTAATACTAATGTTTTTTAGTGAGTTTTACGTGTCACATAATATACATAGGTAGTATATGTATATATTGACAAAATTTAAATTAAAAATAGTAGAGTATGTCCTTTTTTTATTTGAGACAATTATTTTTTTCCGAATTTGTTTGGTATCCAATTATAAGATTTTCATTAAGGAAGGGGGACATGTAGATTTTTGAAGGGTTGAAGTGGGGTATGACACAAATAAGGTTGGGAAACACTGGTTTAATGATACATTTTTCAACATTAAACATATGACTTATCAATTGACATTCACGTTCTATTTTTATTACAATAATAAACAATATTTTTTTAATAAAAAATATTGATATATTTATGCTGACCTGGTAGCTAATAATTTAATAACTTGAAAAAAATATTAAAAATTCTTATCCTAACTAATTTATATTTTTATATGTATCAGTTAATAAATCATTCACCGTGACATCTATGATCAAAGGTAAAATATATTTTTTTTTAATAAACATTGCCATCTATATAATTTTCCATGCACAAGAATAGAAAACTCATTTTCCAGCAACGAATACACACAAAAAAACAGTTTTATGAAAAATCCTAGATGGTATTGTATTTATTTAACGAAATATTAAATTGTATGAGAAAAATGAAACATTTTAAATCAATTAATATTAATAACCTTTAAGTTATTATTGAGAAAGAGTTTTCGTCATCAAACTATGGACTCAATCTTTTAAAAATTCAATTTATCATGTAGTTGTGTAATTATAGTAAACCACGTTTCTAGTAAAGCAACGCAACCTATAAAGGTATTTGAGTTATTACAGCTGTTAATGTTTATTGGGCTGGTAAAATTTATTAAAAATGCGATATGTATCCTTCTGTATGTATGTAAAATACTGTGTGAAATATCTTTATTAAAAATATTTTTTGACTAACGTTGTACACATTGTAACGGAAATATGTTAACCGTAGGCTGTGGCAGTGAATTTTTGAAACAGGTAAAATAAATATTTAAATAATCAATTATTATATTTTAAATATTTTATACATAAATCATCCTTTAACAAGTTAAATAATCTCTAGCATAATGAAACTTTTATTTTTTAATTATGTACGTAAAACTTGATTTTATTTGCAAATAAACCTAAAACAATCCATTAAACAAAAAAAAACGCATTTTTATGCTACAAATTAATGTTGTTTTCCCATTTCATTAGAGTTTTTTTTTTTGAAAAACTTTAAACCCCTCTAGTAGTACAGTACCCCACCCTATTTATATAATACAGTAGCATTTTATGGTTTTATTTTTTAAAAAATACAATAATAAAACATTTAAATAACCATTTAATATTTTTTTAATAATATTATAAATTCATGTACATTAAAAGAATATCAATAGCATTTGACTAAAAACCATTGAAAATATGTATGGCGAAATAATTGATATTATATAATATTGATGTCGTGCAATTACAAAATACACAAAAACACCTTACCCCATCTTGTTTACGGGTTACTAGTTTCCTATAGTACATTTATTATGTCAGTACTATAAGAGGGGGGGGGGTTAACTGCGGTTCAATTAAATTTATTTTGGAAACCATTATATTTACATAAAATATCCTCTACAAAAAAAAACATTTTTTTATTTCTTCTTTAGTAAGTCAATACCAAAGCTGATATAATATTATGATTCATTTACCAAAAAACTTATCTTTTGGCATTTAGCCTAACTCACGGCTTTCCAACCTGGGGGTCGCAAAGGGTTTCCTGGGGGGTCGCCAACTTTTTCAATTTTGGAGATTTGAACAATATAGCAGGTGTTTCGGAGATAATCTGGGGAAAAAGTATAGCAAATCAAGGATTTCAAATTCCTCGGAGATAGGGTCGCTAGTCACATTTTTATAAAAAGTGGTCGCCACCCGAAAAAGGTTTGGAACCTTTGGCCTAACTGAAGGAACAATTGAAAGAAAACATGATTAGTATTTTTTTTAAAATAAAAATTGTCCTCTTGAAAGATACCGAATTCTATTTGTAAAACAATTTTTCAAATAATCATTTCCATATAATACAACTGTGATATTTCTAAGAAATTTTATGGTTTGCTTTTAAATTTTCCTTCTAAAATACTACGCATTACTTTCTTCGACACGAAAATAATACGATTCTATCAGTAAAATTGTCCAAGTACGCGTAAGCACATATTATTGTCCTCGAGTTTCATCAACCGAATAAATTTAATTGTATATCTTTTCATATGGTATGCTTAAAGTGTTGTCTCACCAATAAAATCAATATTTCTGGTTTAAATAAAGTAAATCTGTGTTACTAATCTTAAATTATAAGGAACCATCTGTTTCTATACCATTATTTTCTGACGAACTCTTATCATTGAAAGGTTCTAAACATTATAAAAAAAACAATAACTTAACACTTAAGTCAACGTTATACATATTCTTTGTCAAGCTATAAATGTATCCTTTGTATTTAAACAAAAGAGAAAAGATTATTAGCGACATTTGATTTGAATGTTTAATATTATGAATACATGCTTATGATTACAATTATTGACACTTTTATCCTAGTAATTTACAGTAAACAATTCAATTCATCTTACATTTTCCAAAAATGAATTCCACCAATCTTTATTATATTTCTTGAAATCATTGTATAGACACCATCAAATATTTTTAGGTAAATTGTTTGCGATTAAGTATTTTTTTTAAATACGTTAACTTTTTTAGTAATATTGACAAGTTTCAGAATTGATGAGTCTTTCAAAATTGTATTATTTTTTCTAGAAACCGCTAGTTATTTATGAAAATTACCCGTTTATAATATATTTTTAAATGGCGGTATTTTATACATAATATCAAAATACCGATTTTTATTTACTCGCACGGTATCAATGTCTCAAATTAAAGTTTTTTTTTTTGTTGCTATATTTAAATTTTTTGTTATGCTATAGTGTTGGTGTTTGTTTTATCGGTATTTAATATAAAATTCCATAATACAGCTAATACATCACTATCCTGCTACCCATATATACATAAGAGTATTTTAAATACGTTATAAATAAATATCTAATCATAATACAAAAATAGCTTTATACGTTTACATATGTATGTATGTATGTCAGTGTCACTGAGATGCATTTTCTTGACATCTTTTGTTGCAAAGAAATAGCAGAGCCGGAAAATAATTCTGAGTGCATCATACCTTTGCACAAAAGATATTCTAGAAGACTTTTGGCTTTTTTCTTTCAAGAATATGAACCTGCTTTGTATGTGGCGTGCTCATACAGAAAGAAACGAATGAATTTGAAAAGAATAATACAAAATGTTCCGCAATGGTATATTAAAAATATAAATAGAAATGACTGAAATTTACTCCTTGATTGATACTACGTAGGTAGACCTACTCAACATTTTTCAATGTTTATTCATTTATTTCATCCTACGCGAGAATTTATCATATTTAAATTATGTTTTAAACATATCGTTGCCTCGACAACACTTTGAATCGAAATTTGCTTCGGAACCTACTTCTTATCAGACCAAATCTGCTCCACGTATGGCCAGCACTCGGCATCTGTAAGATTTTTTGTCACCCACCGAATTTATTATATTTACAAAGTTTATAGAAGTATAAAGATTCCCAGACTATGTTTGATTGAATAAAATCTACACTTTTACGTAAAAAAATAGCAAGCATTATGTCTCGGGTTGTTTTATTCAAATGTCACGGGAACCAAAACTGGAAAAGTCGTAGATTTTACAGGAATCTATTCTCGGGTTGTTTCGAAGCGGAATCTTTAGTACAAATGTTGACAAAGTGTAAGTATTCTTGCATTATAAAATCTTTTTAATAGAAATCATATTAAAAAATTAGCAAGCCTTATTTCTTGGGTGATTTTATTAAAATCTTCCGGTGACCCAAACGGGAAAAAAGCTTCGCTTTTCCGGGAATACATTCTCGGGTTGTCTTTACACGGAATCTTTTATTGCATACAATGACATTGTTCAATTTCACATCTTCTTTGTACGCTGCATATTTTTATTAAAAAAATGGATTCAAGCTGTCATAATATAAAACGGCTTACTTATCACGTCACCACATTCTTTTTACTTACTAAAAGTTTCACGCTATAGAAAATGATATTAAAATAATAAAATAAACTTATTTACATTTACAACTTACGTTGAAAATTCAACAGCCTTAAGTGTATATTTTGATTCAATTTACACTTTATACAAAAAATAATAAAACCTGGTCATACGGAAAGCAGTTTGATATAAATTCGTGTAAGCTTTACAATAACAAGCTAACTGATATTATCTATCTATTGTGCTGTAAATTGTTAGCTAGACGGCGAAAGAGTTTAGGTTATACAATACATAATAGCGTATCGTCAAAATGTGTTGAGAAAATATCGTTGAAAATCTCAAATAGTGGCTACAGCCGATTAAAATGATTTCCTCGTAAAGTTTCGATTGGACGCCAGCAATACTGAATGCGGTGCACATCCAATTTCCCATTTTCTTTTATCGATTGTTGTGACTGCGATTCGTTCTGAACGCCTTTTTCCGTCACACACATTTTACCCGGACTCATATTCAACACACTAATCCTTAGCGAAATAGGATTCCTCTATATCACTCACTGTAAGCTATCACTTCAAATGAAATTGTACTCAACAAAAATTGAAAAAAAAAACTCAATCGTTTCTATTCAGTGGTATACATGGGAAAAATCATACAGAGTAAATACTACGATCAATTTGATAAAACTACAAATTATTGTTAATTTATAGCTCTTCATAGCTATTACGCTTATTATAGCCTAGTGGTAAGAGCTTTATATAGCTATTTTAAGGCTTCAGGCTTCAGGTTCTAGAATTTTATTTTTTTTGGCTAATTTCACATTTTTTTAATAAATATCAGAGGCAATTTCTCCCATTGCAAAAATATCTTCATTTAGTAATGATCACGATGACCAAAACCAGTTCTGATCATTATTAGCAATTCGGAGTTAGTACAGAATGTACTCAGCGGGACGCTGGGATGACCTGAGAGAAAGCAAAGAGACTGGTTGGGGATAGAGAGTCATGGAGGAACTTTGTGGTGACCATATGCTCCGTATAGAGAGCGGATATGAAATAATAATAATAAAAAAAAAACAAAAAAACTTTAATTTTCAAAAGTGTAACAGTACTTAAACACCATTCAAATGATTTTTTTATTCATTCTTTAATTTTTTATATTTTTCTATACAGATTATTTACTGTTAAGTTTCATACTATAATATAATATTTATTATGCTAACAAACTATACGATACTTTTATTTCAGATTAATAACATGTATGCATTTTTATAATTCTATTTTTAAGCTCGTTTAAATGTGTGTTCGTCATATTATTTTTACCACGTGTCTCGTTGTAAGATTGATATAAGAGGTGCTCAGTACATTTTTTCAAGATTTTCTCTCGAATAATGACTTAAGGAATAACATAAATCTTATTTTCTGAACCATGAAATTACTTGAGAAGTCTGTCATATTTCGTAAAATAAAATTGCATTATCGTGCCAATAATAGACTTATACAGATGTTGGTTAACATTTTTATTGTGTGATAATTTTAATAATATATTTTTTACTTTACCTTTTGAAAAAAGTAATAAAAGTCATTTTTGAACCTTTTCCGTAAATTGAACATTCACATTCATGTAAGAGGTTTTCATCAAAACATCCATCTAGCAAATTATTTAGCTTGCTTAACCTAAACAATAAAGTAATAAAATCTTTTTCACTGTTGCAATAACTTTTGCGGTTCTAAGCTCAAGAAATGCGACCCCAATACCCACATTTTCTTTAATATCTATTTTAATATGGGTGATACAATGTTTATAATTAAGGTATTCTTATATCATAGTTTTTTGGACTTTTTGTAGTTTATATAAATACGATAAGATAAGAGATAACCGGCCGCTTATCAGCGATCGTTCGTAAGATAGCTGGGCTAAACGCGTCAGTTGCAAATTCATATTTGTGCTGGGATGACGTCTTTTTTACGCGCAACTTAAAATATGATTATTATATGAGGAATGATGCAGAGAGATATTTTAAAGCCCTTAGACTATTTATTTTTTTGAAATTCATAAGAATAAGGCCAATAATGAGGAAACCACTGGGGTCCCTAAAAGACCCCCATCGGCCGAGAAGTATTTTTATAGTCTCCGAGCCGCGAGAGTTAAAATAGCCAGGAAACTAATACTCTGTGTAGCAAGAGTCGTCTTTTCATTAACATAATTTATTTTAATAAAGATGATTGATTTGAAATTGACTTGGTATAGATAGCTCTAGTAAAAAAAAGGATTATCGAGAATTTTTTACTGTGGTTGACAGCTATTTCGCTAGCAAATCATCGTTTAATAAACTATTGAATTATAAATTAATAGAATTTTTTCATGATGCATTTAAAATACTACAATATAGTTTAATAATCATGAAGCAGTTATGTTTTTAAATACCTTGATTGTTGAAATTTTGAATTATGGAAGAACGTATTAAAAAGAAATATCTAACAAAGTCAGTTTAAGTTTATTCTAGAATATAAACATATAACAAAAGACAAAAAAGATCATTTTATTACATAGAAATGGTATGATTCAAATTATTCAATTTCTCAACAAAAACGGGGTTTAATAGTAGTCCCCCTCTCTTCGTCACTATTTTCTCTGTATATATAAATCAATATTTATAATGGGTGCATCTGAATTATTCTGTATGAAATATTTTTATTGTAAATCACATTAAACATATGTACTATCGGCAATGAATACACATTGTCTTTATTAATCTCATTATTACAAAATTTATTTTTCTTCTATCCATATTTATTGTACGAAATACAAATTTGACTAAGCTCGTTTTTACCTGGGGGCTTTTAATAATTTGACTGTCGTAAAATGGACCAAAATTTCATGTCCGTGGCGCAGCCGTCAACGTCGTAAGCTTCCGTGACGGATCTTACGGTTTCAAGTATTTTAAGGTTAGCTTTTTTTCTGTTCGAAGACAATGGTGTTTGTAATTCCTAAAAATTCTCTCCCATCCATCCAATCCTAAAATAATGGGGCGTAGCGAGAGCGATAAGTTAACCACTTGTCTTGTGTCTAAATCTCTATGCCTTCTTCTTTGACCATATTCGCGCTCTATGTGGAGCATATGGCCGCCACGTGGCACCTTAATGTTTCTCTGTCTCCCGCTAACTGCTTTGCTTCCTCCAATGATATGCCAGCATTCCTCAGTTCCGCTGAGTACATTCTATGGATAGTACCCGGCGGTCGTCCGGGAAGCCGGAACCCCACCGATCGAAAGAAGAGACAGACAGGATTAAGGCTTTTTGGAGGCATTTGCAGCACGTGATCCAGCCAGTTCCAACGTCTTTCCATAACCGCTGACGTGACGGGACGCTGTCTTGTACGTTCTTTTATCTCCGACTACCTCACAAAATCAAACCACTTCACCACCATTATCCGACACAAGCATCTGTTCTTGAAGCTAAGTATACGATTTTTCTGAATCTTTTATGTCTACTTTCTTTCAAAAAGAGAGGATGAGTAACTGTGTAACAAACGATTCTCGACAATGGTGTTAATAAAGTTAAGGATCGTTTTTTTAATGCTTAAAGCTTGCAATATATTCAGTTTGACAATTTTCATTAAAAGAAACGGAGCATTTTTATGTTTCACGTCGTCACGTGGATAGTTTTGAATACAATTTTAATTTTCACATTGTCACCTCTACTGTATTTTTCAAGCCGACCTGATTTCTACGGACAGAACACCAGCGATGACGTCGTAGTATCTGAAGCAACAGTTAGGTGGCGCACTGTCCATGACACAGCGGTATTAAAGCATTGTTTCTGCGCCAGATGAGCTTCTGTGTAACAAGCTTAATATATTATTATAACAGGGCGTACATTACTGCGTGAAGATTCATTAATTTTGTAATGATTTTTTGTGTATAAGAATCAGAAAAACATGTTGGTATATTCAATGAAATATCAAACAATACCACACACAGTGAAGTAGGCCTATAATTTCAGCGTTTTTCAAATGTTATTTATTTAATATAATCGTTAGATTTCTAGAAAAAGGTGACAATTAGGGTTATTAAACGGCTGAATTATATATCTTTTAACACTATTTTAGGGTGTATACTGTCGGCATTATATTAAGAAAAATTCAATATTCCATTGTACTTATTTCCACTTTTATTTATCAAGATCAGGACCGGTTTACATACTACATGAAAGCAATTAAGTCATTAAGTTTTTAATTTTATAAATGTATTAGATCACTTTATTAAAAATTCCAAAATTATAATTATGTTTGAAATTACCATTAGTCACCACTTTAATAGTATTACTCGTACTAATACTCTTAAAAGTATTTAGATTAAACAAGACATATGTGTTTAAGCTTGAAAAAAATAAGCAACGGTGTAACTAGCAGTTATTTGTTATTAATTTTGGTATGATTTTATTATACTATTTTGGAAAAATCACCAATTGAATTGAACAATCTACCAGCAACTTTAAAAAAATTGTCATTTTTTTAAGGAAACTCCAAGTTAGTCATGCGCACTCATTTTTAACCATAAAAAAACTGTTGTGAAAAAATTGTTTACTAACTACTAAAAAATTGTTATCTTCTTGTTGATTGTTATTTTACACCTAAAATATCCAATTCATTAAAGTAAAAAAAAAATCTCTTGCGTTAAATTCTTTTTTATTTCGTTTTAGAACTCAATTATTCTTACAAAATTAATATTTTAACATAGAACCACATAACTGAACTATTAAACATGAAATGAAATACTGCAGATGACATTTTCTTTGCGTTTCATCTCAAAATATTGATGAAAACAATGTAGGTTTACCTACCTGATACTTATAATCCTACATGATTTAATCTGCAAAGGGGTGACAAGACAGCGTATCATTTTTGCTTCAAACCATTGTATACTAAACTTATCAATCTGCTTTCTTCCCTGAGTGAACGATTCTCGGCGCTATTGTTAGAGCATTATCGTAGCCATTTAATTTCGATACAAAATCACTGACGCCTACGCTCCCTTACAAAATAGGGGTGGGAAAAATACTCTTTTGATTTTTATATTCCTTATCTAGTTTGAACGTTATGTCATTATTGTCGATATACAGTAAGTGTTTTGAACTATTTCAGGATTAAAATACAATAGTTATTTTAAATTTCATATTCTGATACACTTTAACGTAAGCAAAAGTAAAATTATTATTGTGTAAAACTGTTAAGTATCAACTACTTAATACAATTTCACCGTTTGTGTGTAAACCTAGACAAGTAACATAATCATTCATGTACTAAATAAGTACTAAAAAAAATCATTCATGTACTAAAAAAAAACCGTTAAAAAAGTTCTTAAAACGAGCTGTATTTATAGATGACTTTTAATGTTTCAATTTTCAATTCTTGGTGGGAAAGCATTTTATTCAACAACAACAAAAAAACACTTTTTTGTTTAACTTATTCCACATTATTACTTGATAATCCACCCGATAAGCGAAAACAATCCTGCTCTCAAATTAATAATACCTTGCATGTATTGGCCGAAAAGTAACGCTGTATAATTCTGTAGTCACCACATGCTAAATATTATATTATACCTTATAAAAAAAAAATATTCAGCTATTCTCATTAATTTACATTTCGTTTATTTTTGTAATAAAACTGCTTAAAACAATATTATACATATATTTTAGGTTCTACAAAAATATGTATTGGTCTTGATTTATCTTGACGTTTTTCTATTACGTAGAGCACAACACTACGCTTTTGTATGATGCAAAAGAAGTGAAAGAGAGAAAGAGAGTGTGTTGAGTACATAATGACAGGTGGAACTGTCACGCGGTGTATACTACTATTACCTTTTATCTTATAAATAAGTAAGTAAATATTCGGCAGTCTAATATTGTATAGAACGATTAATATTTTATGGATTTATTTTAACGTTAACCGGTGACGTTTATATTGAAAGTTTTCTTGTGAAAGTTCCCTTTTCAATTTTACGATAATAATGCGTATGTTATAATTACTGTGACGGCATCCAAGCCATTAAATCGAAGTGTTTGCATAGTGCTTTATGGACCGTTAAAATCATTTGAACGAGGACAAGTCGTGCAATCACCAAGTGGTTTATAGTGCCAAAGATTACTTTTCATGGATTTTTCTAGTGAAAACAAATATTCGTATGACACAACGTAATAAAAAAATTGTAACTTTGTAAAAATCACTTTAATTGTATCAATAGAAACACCATAAAAAAGTAATAACATTTTAGAGGGAATTGTTACAATTAATTACGTTAATTTGCTGTTTTCCAATTAATTTTGGCTCGTATTTAACCGGTGTGAATTTTAATACAGTTTCAGTGATATTTTTTGTATTACATTGGTCAGAATTTATATAAAATAGTCATAATTTAAATGAAATTTAAAAAATCCTAACTTTGCCTAACCAAAATGATAATAAAATCTGTCCGTATAATATTTTTATTCTGACCGCTAATTTTTTATTCTGACCAAAAATAGATTTAAACTCTGACCGTTTATTTTGTTCCCATTAATTTTTAAGAAATGGTAATGTTTTAAGACATTGGAATAATATTAAATACACCATTTTGATTGTGAGTTATTTCGTGTGGCAATTGATTTCTTATACTGTTTACGATTGGTAGTATTATTACAAATGTATCGATTCTAATACAATATTAAACAGACTATTCAAACTGGGTGTGACGTTGCAAGAAGCATCTGATGTTTGCTCGGAAGTTGCTTTTGTTGTAACGAACTAAATATCGAGTATTAATTGATTTCAATGCATTGCTTGAAATACATTTATTCCATTTACTGTTTAGACCTTTTTTTGTTATTAGCGTTAAGTTAGTATATAAGTTACAGCAAAAGTTTATGGAATATGTCTTATAAAGAATCTCGGTCTTATTTAGTTTTACAGGTAACATACACTACATATGAACTGTACAATCTTCTTGTAGAAATTTCATATTATGTGAGCAATGTGGTATTTCTTTGATATTGTCCGCGTTGCTTTCAGAAAAATTATGAAATTGTTTTTTTTAAATACATACCTTGAAAAGAATTCATTGGCGAAGTAAATTGTTTTTTTTAATTATAATAAAAATTACTGTAGTTGTTAATTTTACAGTAAAAACTGTTCAAATACAGTTAACATAATAAAAAAAAACATACATAAGATTATGAAGTGAGTCGAGTAGCAAAATGGTCAATTTTTTATATTGGGCTTTTAATTTTAAGTACAATCACGTTTTTATTTATCGTTTTTTTCTGAGGATTGCATATTTTTATTTTGGGAAGGGAACAGTTTATCGATGAGTGAGTATTAAGCTTAGCTTACTTCCTTTTTACTGTTTTTTAAGACATGTTAAATATTATAATATTTTATTTTTAATATTTTTTTAAACTTAAGATAAATAAAAACCACTTTTAATTGGTTATCTGTCAACGTACAGTGGAAATATTTTTATTTTTATTTTAATTTAAAAAAAAATGATCCTATAATTATATCAAACAATCATAAACGGTTTCGCTCATCGCGAACATTTTTAACTGATAAAAAGGAAAGTAGAAGTTTTTTATTTTGATGGTCCATTTTTATTTATTTGTTTATTAACATTAACATAGAAAAATAATTTATTGCTTTTACAGACAAAAGTAGAAAAAAAACTTTAATAATAAAAAAGGTATTCTTCTAAACTCACTCATGTCCACGCGGAATATGTCGACATCCGAGACAATGTTGTAAAAAACTGTTAAAGCTCTCCCCAGTGACAACACCATTGTAAATACTTTGTATGAACAATGAGAAGGTACTAAAAAACGTTTGCAAAAGGTCATGAAGTAAATAAATTTATTATACAAAATTATCAACAATTATTTTTTTTTTAAACAAACATACCATACATATAAAAAATGCATTCAAGCTGTTTATAGATAAATTTATATAAAATAAGCAATGTTAGATATAGATAGATAAATCATTATCGGTTTACTACAGCAAAAATGCACGAGCTGTACAATTATTATTTGGAAACACTTTCGAATTTAAGATGAATTTCATCTTTTATGGTTGTGATCGTCAAATATTGATATCATGTCTAGGCGTACTGGAACCGACGCGTAAAAATGGGCAGTAAAATTAAACAGGAAAAAAAATATTATTTCTCTCCTACACATTTTCTGTTGGCAATCCTGCGTGACGGGAATAAAATGATTGTTGTAATAACTACTCCAGGGTGTCGAACATTAGTGGAAAAAACAAAAAAAACTTTCAATTGAATTCCGCGAGTTCTGCAAAACGAATTTTCTTATTCCCTAAACGTCAATGACGTATTTTCTATTCAAAGAATATCTATATTTGTTATTTTGTGTTTTTCCGATTATGTTATATACAATGCAATCAAATGTATATTAAGATTTTTTTTTTAATTCTTTAGATATTTTATTGAATTGGCAAGAAATAAGTAGATCTGACAATGGTGAGATGACGAAATTATGTAAAAATATAACAAATAGAATATTAAATACTTGAACAGATTTTTGTCTAATAATCTTAAACTTATATTTAAATCATATTTTAGGGCCAACTATTTAAGGTTGTGACTGAATAAATTTGAATTTAAATCGTTAATCTTCACCGATATGAGTGCGGTTGCTACCTTTCCTATCAAACGCAACTAGCTACGTTGGGATTTGAGCCTGTCTTCCTGTGGACTACCAATATAGACCACCCTTTACATTAAAGCATCAATTTCTAATATTTTGACACTTTTTACATTCTCTAGTTTTATTTGAGATACCACAACACAATAAATGAGACTATTTTATGTATCAATTGAACCCTACAGAAGTGAAATGAGACATTTAGTAAAATAATAAAACTTTTCTATCGGACATTTAAGTACAATCACATTATTACAAGTCATTATTTAATGTCTCGGTGGATTGTTTATTTTTATTTAAGAGTGATAACACTATTTTAGTGTGTATATCCTGACTTTATTTACTTGTATGATACTTCTAGGCATGTACATATAATAGTATAACACATGTAACTTATTTTTACCTAAATTACTATTTGGCATCAATTTTATCTCGTAAGCTCACTTTCAAGCTCAAGATTTTTTTACAGCGGTATATTTTTTTATTATATATCTTAATTAAACACATTTTACAAAAAAAAAAACAAAAACGATTTAGCGCTAAATACAAAAACACTTGCCAAAAAACAAAAGCTGGCTTTTTTCTACGTCACGTGATATATTATTATGTGTTCACTGATAACATAGATTTTTTTTATGATCATGTAAACATAATAGACTGATTATGTTTGATTGATTGCCTCACCATAAAGATAATAGATCCTCATGTAAACATAATTGACTTAGTGTGTACAACCCGTGATGATTAGTTGTATCTTTCCACTACCGGTTGAAATTCTGTCTTTAATACTCAATTGTTTATAAAGTGGTATAAATCTTTGCTCTTGCATATTATATCGTGATTAACAACTGTTCCTGTTATATGAGATGTGTGGCTTATTGCATCCGTTTGAAAGATCAAAAACTATTTACATTGATTTTCCTTTTCTCACAAACTGGCATACGCTTGAAAATTGTATAGTTTAAGTACAAAACTAACATCTCCGAAATGTATAATTTTACAGGAAAGCATAAAAGAGGATTTTTGTATACTGTCCTTCTAAGAAAGAAGGCAGTAATGTAAAATGTAGTTTTGAACGTAATCTGATAAATAATTTTGAAAACTTTATACGTTGTTCACTTTAAAAGCAGAATATTCATTAAAACCACTTTTAGAAAATACTTTGTAAAAAGACATTTTATTCCAGAAATAAAATACTCATTTGTAATAATTTCACTTTTACTTTATATCATCAAAACCGGTTTCTCTTATGAAAAGCATTACCAACTGATTGATATAATGATCTTCATGAGTGAAACCAGTCTTGATCATATTAAATAAAAGTGTAATTAGTACAAATGGCTATTAAATTATTAAATTTCATAGCAAAAAGAAAGCGAATGTAAACTTCCCAGCACAAAGGTAGCCAATTCACTTATTGCAGTTACTACTTGATTGCTACGAAATTAACGTATAAGTTTAATTTTTCTCGAAAGCTTGTCAGTCAGTTACTGCCTTGTTCATAAGAAGGGTAGTTACGAAATATGAACATAGGTTACCTACATACTAAGTTCCTTCTAACATCTTTTGGACACTCACCTAATTGTTTTTGTATATTGTTCTAGGCTACAACGTTTTTCTATATTTTGTACAAGTAATAAAAAAAAAGTATTTGAAAATATTGCAGGTATCATCTTATCGGTATTTTAATAAACTAATGATGCTTTACTTTGGTTGTGTGGGACACCGTCTCGCTAAATTGGGATTAAAATACAATCTAAATATTTAATATATCATTTGTATGTAACGATGAAAACGAAGAGATTAAGATGTCATTGTTGAAGTCATTAAATTAAAACATTTAGAACTAAATGACAAAGACAATGTTGAATACCTTATTCGTGTTAAAAACCAGGAAAAAACATATAATTGAATTACAGCTTTATTTTATACAAAAGGATAATAAAGAATACCCAACGTCCATACCAAAATACCTCTGCTGATTTTTACAATTGCGACTAGACTAAAATAAAAAAAATACACTATGGATTTCTGTTATTTTCTATAGAATATATTTTTCAATGGTTAAATAGATAAATTAATATAAAAAAACGCTTATTAGATCCAGCCGCTTATTTGGGACAGTTCCAATCAAATGGAATCGACTGTTTATATTGAACTGTTCATCGTAACTTCCAGTTGATTTCAAAATCAACATAACATATTTTCAGCTTATCAATATTTTTTACTATTCAGTGACATAGTCACTAGGTATGCAGTATTAATAAACATGAATAACCACTTTTTATTTAGAAAAAGTGTGCTATAAAAAGAAGTAACTTAGAACATAATGTAAACTGACGTGCTCTGCACAGGTATAATATCTGCTCTATATAAGAATAGTAAAATAAGACATTTTTTTACCTTGACAGTTGTTTACGCCAACGCATTTTTAACAATTTTTGTTTTGTATTGTAGATAATAATTTCTTTACAAAACTTGTTCATTTTTAATGGTATCTTATTAATGTATTTAAGCATGGTTGATTTTCAAAACATACACAAAAATATTGTACTGATCAAGACAAATAATATGGAATAAGAGAATAATTTTATTAAGTTTTCAGTTGGCTCATAATACAAACTGATAAGAAGCGATTATTAAAAATCAATATAAAACAACTAAAATATTAGAGGTAAGATTTATTTGCCGCAGTATTCAACGCACAACTTCTTTAGCGCTTAAGGCTTGGCATTATAAATTTAAGCAATTCCTTCATCAAACGATACATGAATTTACAAACAAAATACAATCTGTTGCATTAAACTTAATAAAAAAAAATAATGACTGACATAATTACTTTGAAAAACTAAAACTTCATTTTTGAAATTGCTAATTCTGAAAATTTTACGGGTTTTTATAGTTATCAATGTTTTTCATGAATACCCAAATTTATATGCAGAAAAAAGAGTGAGAGTTTTTTTAGGTTCATACTATAAAATATTTATCCATATGATTAGGGATTAATAACTATTGAACAATTAAAAATTTATGTTAATGCTTTTGAGCTGACTGCAATGAAGTGATTGAGTGTTATACTTCAGTAGTTGATTAAATTACTAACGTTGAAAATGATTAAAAATATAAGTACATTTACGTACAAATGATTAAAAACGTTAAGTACGCATCTTCTCAAATATATTTGTCTTGATTTATGTATATGTTTGTCTATTCTTCACATCATAGGTATTCACAGAACAACACACTCTCTCTTTGCTGGCTCAACGTGTGTAATAAGCGTTAGTACTTGAATTTGGGTATTTAAAATACTTTTGCTTACAGGCTGCAAAAACACCATTTATGTATTAACATATTAATATTTTTTTCTTTTCCGGCTTTAAAGATTACTTACTACTGTTTTTTTAAGTATTGGTTACTTACTACAATTTCCTTCAAAGCTATTTAGCTTTTTCTGATTTGATGGGTGATATGAATGCCTTTTTTTGCGCCGAGCTTTTATCAAATTTATCAAAAGCTCCGATGAAAATGACGCGCGTCTGTTTTCCGCGTATATAAGCTCCGACGCCACGAAAACTAAGCCGAGTAGCCTTCCAAGTGCCGAACCAGCCTGTTGAATCAAACCACCCAACACTACGGTACATTTTTGATCGTTCATTGAAGGCTTCTAAATTTTACAAGTTAGTATAATTCTGTTTTACTATAGTATTATTTTATAACATTTGTTTTAAGGTAAATTCATACAGTATTTTTCATTTAAATCGAGCTTGAATACCCGCTATTTGATGTAAATTTTCTTCGGTACATATTTCATAAAGTTTACGAGCAGTGAAATGTGGCAACAATCATTAAAAAATCCTCAATTTTCTCGTCGTTTAAAAAATAAACCAAAATATTATTTAAATACATTTTATACGAAAATATATTTTGAAAATCAAAACAACATACTTATTCCTAACTAATAAAAATCGAGTTTTTTCTATGTCAATATTAATTAAATATTTATATTTTACAAATATCTTACACACATTAAAGAATGGTATTTTTTTTCAAAAAAATATTCCATTAAAACAAACGCTTTTTCAAAAAAAAAAACGATTAAAATAAAACCAACAATATTAAAGTGATAATCGATTTGGTTTTCTAATTTTTTTTTTCTACTTTTGCTAGGGTAGTTTAATGAAGAATCTTTATTACCTATATTGTAAATAATCACAAATATAATTCATATCATACTTGTATTTTTATCTAAATTTAGCAACATTTAATAAGAAGGTTATTTCTTATTTTCATTACATAATTTACAACAAATCATAGTTTCGATAACTTTAGAGGCATTGAATGTTTGTTTAAAAGGGGTTAGTAAATATATTTGTGAAATTATTATTATATTGGTTTTCTTGACATAAAAGGTGCTAGATCATTTGGCAAAAGAGTTCCGCGTAAATCGGCCATTTACCAAAAATCTGGGGCGAAACTATAATAAAATACATATAAATAGTTAATTTAGCTTAATATTAGAATTCGAAATAAATAAATGTTTTAATATAAACAGCATCCGATAAAAACATTCAAAATGTGCTAATTTATAAAAAACAAAAATAAACTCATCAGCTTTTGTGTCATTAATGGTATATTTGGATAAGCAGGCTTTAAAAATTGAGCCTATTTAACAGTGGAAGCAAAAACAAAACATTTCGTATAATATGATTAAATGCAATAAATACACAAAAGACGGTATTCACCTTTCATAGTTCCTCAATCACTTAATTATTTTTTTAAATTTAAACCTTTAAGACATTATTTAATCTAAAGCATTATCGATATAAAATAGTTATTATACTATACAATACATACTTAGTTTCAGCATGTTTCATTTTGTTTATCGGACTCATTAATTATTGTTAAAAAACGTTAAGTATATTTTTAATTTAAAAATACAAAAACTGTTAAGCGGCGAGCTTGTTTATTGTACATGATAGACACGGATGAATTTGATCATTTTCAGATCGTTAATAGTTATGAGTTGACAAATATTAGATCGGGATGCTAAATTTTACTAATGGCGTCTAGTAAAGCTAGCTCTGAATTAACTTAATATTGTTTTACTGTAGAAAGCAATATTTGTCTTTGAATAAAATTGGTTTTCGTCCTGTATATTATATTTTATAAAATTATAACATTAACCAGATTATCTTTTTGAAATATTTGGTTAATATATATATAATATTTTGTTAACACTTGTTTGCTTCCTTTCTTTTTTAACGTCAAGCCATTGTTTTATAATATTTTATGGATAACAAAATTTTAAAATGTTAAAAAGAAGTAGTATCAAGAATGTATCTATAAATAAATTAAGTTAATAAATTGCATAAAACAAGTATATATTTTACGCTAGCCATACCTTTGTGTATCATTTGTTTGTTTAATTAAGTAATTTTACTCTATGATAATGAATCCATGCTATTCTGATAGATTCGGTGACTGACAGGTTAATCAATATTTAGATTACATATCAAACACAGCGCAAAATGTAAAAATGTCTTTATCACTCGACTCATCCAATGTGAAACGTCAATAAATAGTTTTAACGATCAGGACAAAAATGTTCTGGGATAAAGGAAGCTTATTTATATCATTTAAACCTATGTAGCCAATGTGGCTGTATGTATTTGAAAATTTTCTGTCATTATCTAAGAATTGTTAATTGACATAGAATTATTGTAGAATAACTGATTAAAACAAGCGAGGAATTTCAATTAAACTAAACTAGAATGTTTTTTTTGTTTTATTACGTAGAATGTATTACCAGCCCAATTAAATCTGCGGACTTACTTATTCAAATTTAATTTAGTGTTTTATCACTAATTATGTAATTTAATGACTAGTGCATCAATGATTAATACAATAAATCAAAAATGAAGTAAGAAGTAACTTGGCTGAAAGCTTTTGCCGAAAAAACAATTTTATACTTTGAATTATAATGTGAGTTGAATCTTTAAAGCGGTTTTGGTGCTTTGTTTTGTGACAACCGTTAATAATTTCAGTGTTATGTCTTAAATTTAATTAATATTCTTGAAAATATTGAAATAATTTCACCAACGCATGACATTCAAACATATAAAAATAAAATGTAAAAGCAAAAAAAGATTTTGTGTACTTCATAATTTTTTAACAACCATCTTATCAGTCAGTATTTTTTGTAATTACTAAAATATGGTTTAAAGAGCATTGTTGAATTTTATCTTTTAAAAATAAACACTTATAATAAATAGAAAAGCAATGCAATGAATATATAATATACATACTGTTTTTACAGTAGGTATTTTAATAATATGCAACTGTATATACGGCTTATGTTTTACAGTTTTGACTTGAAATTAACATTTTTTAACATTTACATTTATTAACAATACGATCATACCAATTTATACTGTAAAAAATATTATTATATATAGAAGGAGATCTGTCACAAAATTAATACATTTGTTTTTTACGACCAATATTCTAATGAGAATGTTGAATTAAATTGTTCATGGATGTTTTAAGACAAAGAGGAATAAAATAAAGAAAATACGTCGCTTATATCGAGACCGACGGCAAAAACTCACTTGTTGCTTGTGCGTCTACAACGAGGTCTACGCCTGCTCTACGGATCTACGAGCTTACGACTTTCATTCATTCCTAACTAATCTTAAACAAAAAACGTTTTTAATATATTAATTGTAGTTATTAATTTTAAAAAATACTCAAATCAATGTTTAATCATTTTTTCCATTATTCATAAGCAATGAAATTTGTATGTCACTTGAATATATTACTTTAAAAAGTAGCCATAAAGTTATTATTATAATCAGAAAGTTTTCGGTAGTGTCGTGTCATTGATAATTTAGTTAAAATAAATGTTATTGTAAAGCACACTTTAGATAGTTTAACTAATATTATAATTGTGAAATCTTTCCCTTCTAATTTAGGCCAACCTTTGGTTTGATTTTGTTTTTATAACATTTCCTGGAGAAAAATTTTACAACTATTATTTATAAAAGATAAACAGAGAGCTTGTATTTTGCTTATCACCACCTGACAATCAATAAGCCATATTTTTATACGGATCGAATTTCAGTCTGAGATGATTAACGATTTGCAACTTTCCATTGAGAATTCTGGAAGGAACTATTTTTTTCGATGTTTTCTACACGTAGTTTGTATCATATGGACTTATAATGAAACATTGTAGTTTTTTTTTTTACGAAAACTAGTTTAATTATCAATTATTTTGGAGAATATAAGTCGTGAGAATGTTATATTCAAAGAAACTAGTCGTAAGCTAGTCACTTTCAACTAACCTAAAATTCCTGATTGGGTGAGTAGGTATAGAAGCATCACAGACTTTCATGCATTTGGACACAAATCCAAATTCGTTCAGGAACAACAGAAATATGTTTTCGTTCAAAATTTATTTGTAATTTTATAATCAATTAGCGAGTAACCGGCATGCGTTGCAATGTCATTGAAAGAATGAAAATTGTATTGTTATAATTGTGTTTATTGAAGTGCTTTTGGATACACAATATAGTATTGCATATAATTACATAGGAGTGATAAAAAAACTCACTGCTTCCCCGGGACACCGAGAATTGCTTTTATATAAAGCGAGCCCCATTTTAATGTATTAGCAGCCTACCTCTATCTCTACTCATTCAAAAATCTTTGTGGGCGTCCGCACAACGATATATACATATATATTACTGTTTTGTTTTCTTTTTTTTAAGGCTCAACCACTTTTATTACCATGGCAAAATCAAACACCACCCTCAGCGGAGCACTCCTCACCAGGGCAGTGGCCATGCTTTTAATCATCTGTTTGGCTGAATGCGCAGCTGGTAAGTTAATTTATTATTCTGAATAATAAAAAATCAAATCTATTCACAATACTCAAACAGTGATCCATGAAATCTATACAGGTTTTGTTTATATGAAGAATGTAACTGTTTTCTGGTCACTTTGTCTTTACTTCCTGAACACTAGTTAAAATTGAGGAATAACAAGTCAAAATATAAATGAAAACAAAGCTTAGAAGTAAAACTTTCTATTTTTATTTTTGTGTAAATGAATATCATTAGATTGGAATTTTTGTAACTCAGAGTAATTTGAAATATAAATACGTTATTCTGAAAATGGCTTACATTAACCTATTTTTCATTATTGTTGCATTATTCAAGCCATTTTTCTTAGCTTAGTCCTAAGTCCTTACGCTTAGTCCAATCATCTGAAAAAAAATTAAGTGTTTCAAACAATTTTTCGAATAATTAGATATAGTTTAAGTCAATAATTACTCTTAGCACTTGCCACAGTTGTCAATTAAACTAAATTGATTGATACATTATAAGATTTTTTTTAAATATGCGCCTGTGATACGCTTTTATTAATTAATTTATTTATTTGAGTAGTTGACGGTTAAAAAAATACATTCACAAGAAAATTAATTGCTTCAAGCAATTGTTTACCAATACATACTCATACCGACAAGAAAACACTTTGTTGCAAATTATTAATGCAATTTAAAATTATATTTATAAAAAACATATGATTTGAACCAAATTTTGGTGCCTATTTTTACAATAACGTGAACAAGTTTTGACTATTTTAACAAATTTGAATAGAATAACTGATTTTGATGTAAAAGCAAAAATAATTGAGTAATAACACACGGGCACTTTTTTGGTGGTATAAACTATCTTTTCATTGATAGTATAGTATAATTTAACCTGACCTTTAAAAAAAGCTGAATGATCACAAAAATCGTCAAATACTCACATTAATTCCATTTCACAAATGAAAATCTGCATCATCCAAATTTTTAAACAAATATATCAAAAAATTTCTTGTATAAAGAACTGTCACATTTACTTAGATTGACACAAAATTACGATTTGTACGCGTAGGTGTAATTTTTACTTTGTGTGATTTATTGCTTCACCGTATGAGCATTTATTAAATTGTTCAATTTTTACCTTTGCGCCAAGCAAGACACTTATTGTTATTGTAATATTATTTGAAATATTGTTAGGACTTAACGTTTAATATAACAAAATGAATTTAATATCGTTGGCAAATTTAAAGCGAACCATAATGTAAATGGTTCATTTAACATCAAATATTTCTCATTGTGTTTCAAATGGCATAAAAACTAAACGCATGCCAACAATTCATATAGTTAAAGTTCGTACTTTTTTCTCTACGTTATTAATTTTCAGCTTATTTTACACTGCTGTTGTCAAAGTTTGAGGCTATTTCAGAATTTTTTAAAAAAACAACAACGTAACCAAGAAGAACAATAAACTTAGGTGGTCAAAATCAGCAAAAAGCTTTCCATTGCCAAAGATTGAACTTTTTTTTAATACTGACTATGACCAACATGAACAACACATTTTGTTAATATCCAGTTTTATATCAAAATAAACATCTCCGGAACATTCGGTTGTAAAAGAAAAAAATCAATGTTCTAAATAATGGAGCACTGCAAATCGTTCAATTATATTATATTATTCTTTATTTTTTCAGAAAAGCTTTTACAATAAACATTCACAACAATAATAACACATCCATTGTCGATACGTAAAATATTGATAAGAAAAACAGCTGGAAAATAATACCCACATATATATTTGTATCTAAAAGTAATCAGTGTAATTTAATAATGCTTATAATTTCATCCTCGAGCTTTTGTGAAGACACGCTCAAAATTATTTTAATTATTTCGCACTTAATCCTTTTTTTGTGGCAACTCTTCAAATTTTGACTGTTACGGCCTTCCATAATTCATCAACCATCGCTAACACATCTATGATATACGTGTTGTATGTATCTCATTGGATGAGGCACGAACTTTTACACAAACTTATGGGAATGATTAAACCATTTGCTGATTATTTTAATTATTATTGCATAATTATTATCTTGCATTATCTTGTAGATAAGAGAAATTGCGTTTTAGAAACAACGGAGATTTTGTAAAATATGGTTTAGTTACTAATAAATTTACAAATATTTTAATTTTGAGTTTGTTTGTTTGTTTAATATCACTTAATATTAATTGAACGCTGCTATTTTTGTATGTAACAATAGAAACTTAGCGCTGTTATATTGATTTTAATCTTCTTCTAAAGATTATTTCAAATTACCGATGCATAATCTGTTTTCAATAGACGTTTTAGAACTTTCAATTGAAACGAATTCTAAAGGCATATTTTTCACAACAAAAAGACCCACAAAACAATAAAATTATCAAACAAATACAAAGGTATCGTTTTATTTAAGATACTTATAATTCTTTGAAATCTTAGTATTGTTGATGAAAATTAAATTTGTAATATTTAACAAGCAACCACTTGATTAACTAGCTGCCCATTGTTTTAAAAAATAATCCTCAGCTTTTCTATCTATTAAATACTTGAACATATTAAAAGCCTGGATTTTTCAACCTTCTCAATTCAATAGATATTGACGAATATAATTGATAAAATATAAGCAAATTTTAATTTGAACAATTAAGATTTAATTTTAAAATACCACCATGCACCGTCAGTCTTAATCAAGCTATTAACTTTTAATAGAAAATAAAACATTTCAATTCTCGGCTGAGACAAAATGAAACTTTTATTCATTATGTAAGATATATTTGCTTCGTCTTACATATCATTTATAATTATTGTGTATTTTACCTCATGTTTTGATTCAGAATAAGATAACTAAACCAATTCTTTATTGACAAATTAAATTATGCCAAGAGACTTATGATTAGCCGTCTTTTTATTTTTTAGCTGCAACACTTTAAAATAAGAATGTTTCTGGTACCTGTTCGAATCTCCGTATAGTAAATTGCATGTATTTATTTACCGTTCAAAATCCACGGTAATTGACTTACAGTTTTTCTCATTCATACCTGACTAGAAATATTGACTGCACAAACAGTTATCTTTAACTGTAACAAAATATGTTTTATATTAAGATTTAATTTTATTGTTATAGATGAAACGCATTTGTTTTGATCAATAACATATAAATGGAGTGGCTAAATTTTTTTATGAATATACATTTTTTTTCATTCAATTTAACATAGGATAGTTTGCTTGTTATTAAAGTTGACATTTTGATATTAAAGTGATATAAATATATTCGTAGATGGTTATCATTTTCATTAGAATACACTTGTTAATCTTTAAAGACGCTATGAAGAGTTTCTATGTAAATTTACTGACTCTAAGCTATTATCAATATGAATTTTATGTTCAATCCTCGCATAACACTATTTCATGCGCGATAAAATTTATACGCCAGCAATGTTGTAACTTGTGGAAATAACGATTATTATATTTTTATGGAAATCGAAATGAAAATTAAAATAATAATTGTGTCGTTCACATTCATGCACGCGCCCATCCACAACTACCATTCAATCATTATATCGTCATCTTTCGGGCAAAAAAGGCTACGTCGGAAATATTAATTTTGAGTAAAACATAAGTGAACATATTCGAGTACTGTCAACCAAATACAACTGAAAAATAAATTCTTCAATAATAGTAGTTATTTTAAAGAAAAATGATCACTGTCAAAGTTTTATTGTAAACAATTGTAAAGTTGTACGATTTCTAAAAAACAGGTATTTCATTTCAAATCTAGTTTGCTATTTTTGCAGATTTAATGAACAAAATATTTGTTATTCATAAATCAAAATATGACATTTTCTTTTAGATATTTTTATCCATAACGGAGGCAAAATTATCTGTTAATTCTATAAGTAAATGTTTCCATTCAGGGAATACAGTCACGGCAATATTATGATTTAAATATGTTCTAATTTGATTAAATAATGAAAAAAAATATATTAAAAGAATATTTATTTATTTTTTATCACATACGTCGTGTCAATGTTTTTCCATGAACTTTATTATGAAAAAGATACTTCAATTTATTTACTGGTACCATAAAACATTTTTTTGGTTTTGAATTAACATTTATGGTTTCGTAATTGGCTAAAGGAAAATATATCTTGAGTTCATTTTTGTTTTTTCAACTGGTTTTTGATCACTGCAAGCATTTTTGTATTTTTATTCATTCCATTCCAAAATTAACAATTTACACCAATATAATTGTACCTGTATATTTCTTTCAGTTATTTTCAGAATGTTGTTTTTACAATAAGCAATTAAAATTTCGTTAAAAAAATATGTATATTAACATGTATTTAGTCCATTGTAGTATTTGAATTGTGAAAAATGTAAAAATACAACATTGGAGAATTATAAAAACTGCAAGCAATTAATTCGAAATGAAAACTTTTAACTCGTTTTCTATTGACAATCGCATACATTTTTTTCGAAGATAAAGTTTGCGACTGAAGTTTACAACTGAAAGCATGTATTTTATTTAATGTGTAAATAGAATCAAAGAAATTTAAAATTTCTCGTAAAGTTTTAAAATAAAACTTTACTGGACCATTTAAAGCGTAAAATTATCTAAATGGTCAGCGTTTGAATACTGAAATTATATCCCATTGGTAAATAATATGAATACAATTTTCGATAAATCTTTATTCATATATAAATATATATGTGATTTTTTAAGATAAAATATAATGTTACATCAATCGAACTACATAATTGGTCGGTGTCGTGGTATTTGGCTGACGTATACGATTCGAATTATAGTACGAATTTTTTTGTAAATTGATTTGTCAATTGATTAGTGAATTTGTAGTAAAATATATATCGTATAAATATATTATACTCAAATGCCCTCTTAGTAATCAAGCTTAACAAAACATATTACAACAAGACCGATTTTCTTACTACTGGTCTTATCCAACCTAATCTTCTTAATATTTCCGAAAAATATCAAATTGGATGGACTAAATAACAAACGGCTCTCGTGAAATGACTTATTCAGCTGCTGAAGTTATAGTCTGATCAGGCGGGTCTGGATTTGATTCCCAATTAAGTTGATGTCAAATTTAGACTTTTAAAAAAAAGTTTAATATCTAAGACACGTGTGTTTGTGATATCAATTCTCTAGACATCGAGTTGATCTTGAGTGACAAAAAATTCTCATCGAGCTATCTCGTATGATCTTTCAACTTAAATATTTGGCATATTGGCATCATTGCCAAATATTTTTTTTAATACAAAAAAATACGTTTAGATAAGCTACATTAGAAATCTATATCATAGTACCAATTTTTTTAATACTAAATATTTTACATAATATTATGTGTTTGTTGTGATATTTTTTCAAATAAAAAATATGGTAGTTTTTATTCATGTTAAAAAGTGACAACGGCGTTTCAATTAAATTTATTCAATCAATTTTGAAGCCAAAATTTAAATAAGAAGACTTGTTGATAATTATATTGCCCATAATATATTGATCAAACATCTTGAATACTTAAATACGTTGTAAAAATATACTAAACTAGATTGAAAACTGTCAATCTAAAGTTACTTAGCCTGCCTGTCATGTTTAATCAACTATAAAAGAACTCTTTAATCATTGGTTTCCATAAAACTCTTGGTAAATATTTGTCAGCATTGACGGCTCAGGACATTGACCGTTTGATGGCGTTTTCTTAAAATATCGTTCAAAATAATATTTCTTTTCTCCGAATAGACAAATGTTTTTGTATCTAGATTACTAATTATAGCATTGCAGAACCGATTGTTTTAAAAATAAATTTAAGCATCAGTTGTGTATAGGAATTATAATACAAGTATTATTGAACCCGGTAATTTTATAACATAGTTGTGGTATTATTTAGATATATAGAACTGATATTCCATGCAAAATAAAATACCGATTATATTAAAAATATTAACCAATTACATATTCTTAATCTTTCTCTAAAAGACTAAATTAGTTGCACAACAAATTGACTGCCTGTTTTCATAAAATAATAGACACACAATATTGCATTGATTTTTTCAAACAGAGAAATGTTTTTTTTATTTTTGGTTCATTTGTATATTTATCACTCATATTATGAACGAAATTTCAAGGTATGTAGAAACATTAAATATAAAATAATATAAATATTTTCTTGGCTGTTTTCAATTCATAAAAATGTTTAGAAGTTGTATGACTTGTCTCTCGTTTAAAGTTACAAACTAATAACGTAATTTCCGCTCCAATAACTTCATAAAAATACCTAAGTTTGTATGAAGTATTTTGTAAGAAAAATGCATTTACGTTGTGCACATGTCGGTTATTGTTTCATGAAAATGAACATATTTTACAGACCTGCCATCACGTAATATAACCTATGCAGCTTTAAAGAATTGTATTCATGTTCAGAGCGTAGCAGTTTAATTTAGACAATCATTTCAAATACCAGTGGTGAACAAACATCAAATAAAATGGTTATTAATTGTGCCAATACATAATCAACAAATGTATTCAATTCAAATAAGACGCAAAAAATATTCATCTTATTGTCATAACAATTATTTTCAAAACCAGTTAGAATTTTCTCGTTGATATACTTATTATTATAAACTAATAAAATATTATCAAGAGCTTATTTTTATCCCTGCTTACTTTCTAGCAAGAATTGGTTAAATGTGTTATATGTTTTAAGATACGTATGAATACTTATTTATTAACAAAGATCTTCGTTATTGGGTTATTAGTTTCATACAAATTAATCATTGCCAAAACAGATACAGGAACTGCTATATTTTACAAGTTTTAATAACCATTTCCGTGATCAAGGGGTTGTTTTCGTTAACTTGTGGATATCTGTAGTGCTTAAAAATCTCACTCAAATTATCATTAAAAACGGGGCCGTAGCGAGAGTGATAAGCTAACCACTAGTTCTGTCCTTGCCTTATCTTTCTACCCTACACCCAAATAGAGAGGTTGAGCTACGGACTAAAGACGGAAACATACTGCCAACACCCGACGATACGTGAGCTTGTTGGGTGAGATCATAGCTACATATTTGCCATTGTATTGTATGGGACAGGAACGCACTGCAAACATCCAACGCGACAAGTATGCACGGCCTCCATTGGGTGAGACCGCGTCGTGTGGCGTGGCGTGTTTGCATTATGTTTCCACCTTAACACGCCATTACTTTATGCACCTTGTTGAAAGCGTCATAGTTATTTTTTAAAATCAATGTTCACTTTTAATTTTAAACATGTTACTTATAACATCAATAACATGATTTTTATAATATACAGCAGGGGTTACCAATCTTTTTGGATCCTAGAGCGCATTCTAAATTATTGGTAGGGCGGCGGGCACCACATTTGTTCAAGACTATGTATAGCCCAGGAATTTACCGATTTGACTAAATTATCAGCGTGACTTGTTTTTTTTTTTAGCTCTTTCGGGAATTTGGTAAATCCAAAATCCCAGGAATTTGACAGTTTGCCTAAATTATCAGAGTGACTTCTTTTTAGCTCTTCCAGCAATTTTTAAATCCCGGGAATTAAACGATTTACCCAAATTAGTTGGCGCGCGCATCAATATAGGTCAGCGGGTGTCATGTTTCCCGCGGGCACGGGGTTGGTAACCCCTGCTATAGAGTATTTAAAAAACAATTAATATGTCGTTTTTGGCTGTAGAGGCTCTATAAATCGTTATGAATGTAAAGTATGCTTTAAAACACGGGAAAGTAAATGTAATAAAGATTTTGAAAAATGTGGAAATGAAATCATCGAAACTTTTGAGCAATCATATTGACTGTGGAAAGGAAAAGAGACGTAACCCACAGTTTTTTCAAAACAGGTTTTTTTCGATAATCACAATGTATCAAACTTGATACACGTTCTATCAAAAGGATGCAAGCTTCAAATGCCGAATAAGTATATAAATTTAGCTTTTATGTTTGAAAAAGATGACCTTGTAAGTAATTAAAACCAAGAAAAAAGACTGAAATAAAGGTTTTTTCTAGACAATTTCTTTAATTAATATTAGATTGTGTCAATAAAACACCAGTTTAGAAGTCTCCGTGCACTTTAAGGTTCTGTATAATTCATAATTTGCATATGGCTCAAAATCATCAAAACACGTTTTTTGCGTGGGCTACGTCCTTATTCCTTTCCACAGTCGATATGTTTAAGTAAACGGTAAAATTTAATTCGACGAAAAATAAAAATGTGAATGATTCGCGTTTAGAAATATATATTTATCATTTTGATCACGTTCAGGTAATGTGGCGAAGACGTTTTTTAAACTTTTTTTCATCTTAAATGTGTCACTTTTTTCTGAAATAGAATTATATTTGTGACAGCAGTTATCTTTATCGAGTTTTATACTTCTTTTATTATTTGTTTAGTTCCGACTGAGGAAAATCGATCCCGAGAGACTGAACCCGTGCTATCTTCGGTTACTACGCCTTCTCCAGAATTTCACACAACATATGTTACTGAACACATTGAAACAAGCGATTATATTTGTTTATTGCATTTTATCAGCTAAATTGGCACTACACCACTTATAATATTATATTTTCATAATGTTGAAGTTTATACTACTTAATATTTCCGATATTATACTATGCATTAGAAGTACATTTTTTTGTATTATATATCATATTTTAATATTTTAAACAACATATCAGACTGTATTTATACTTTCAATTGATTTGGCAGTAAATTAGTGGAAGATTCTCAAAGATGCAAAACATATGACACATTTTGTTTACACAACCTGTGGGATAAAAAAGTTGTCAATATTAATTTTATATTGTTATTTCTTGTTAAACATTAACAACATTCCATTAAGGGTGAAATTTAGAACGCTCGTCAAACATATATTCAATAACTTACACTGTAAAATATATTTGTTAAGATATAACATATTTTTATTTTGAGGGCAGAAGGATAAAAATTATTTTCATTCTTCGGTCAATTAACATATGAGGCTATTATTTGCAAACCCGGCTTATTCTAAAATGGTTGAAAAATGAATCTTGAATTTAATATACATTTCAAAAGTATTTTTAGTTTTAAATGACTTTTTAATGATACTTTGTATTTTATCAAGCCAGTTTGAGGACTGCTTTCTTAAAATAGTTTTTAAATGCATTTATATTTAGTAAATTACATTCATGATTCATGTTTCACCAATTTTGGAATGAGCCGGATTTGCAAGTAATAGTATCATATAATAATTGTATTTAAACTGTTTTAGTAATCAAATCTTTTTTTTAAAGAAATTTTCTACTGATGTTAATATGTATTTCATATTGAATAAATAAGTATCGACTAATGCTATAACTGTAACACGGTAGCGTTTGAAGGTGCACGCCAAACATATAGTTAATAACACTTTTATTATAAATATAGATTGCAGATTTTTAAATTATTGAAATATTTGCATATTGGAATATATTGCCAACACTTCCTGGTATTAAAATGTCTATTTTCTACTAGAATTTTTTTATTCGAAGGTTCAAATTTAAAGAAAGAATATTTTTTTAATGCCATATTTATTGTCGTATGAGTTGCTTTATTTAAAAAAATAGTAAAAACCATATCAGAACTAGAAAAAATATTGATTGAACAATTGTATCCTTGACACTTATAATTGTAACATATTATTTAGTTTCTACCAAAACTTTTCCTTAAATGGTGTTTATGTTAACCGGGTACTATTTATTACTGTTACTGCAATCCACTTATAAACGATATATAAAGTTTGATTTCAGTGTGTGTAGTAGTTCAGTGTGTCCTAATAGACATTTGTAATTAACTCCGACTGAACAGTTACCTCAAACGGAAATGTATTTCTGTGCGTGTATGTCTACACCTCGCAACTATTTCATTTTACTTGTAATTAGGGATTGCAATACCGGACAAATAAAACAACACCGGTATTTTGATATTTAATTTTCAATACCGGTATTACAAAAAAGCAAAAAATAATACAACCAACTGGGATCTCAACACCGGGTGAAGTGGTCAAAATTGGTATTCTAATATTTCATTTAAAATACCGTCATTGAAAGATATACATAATAATAAACGAGTGATGTTAATAAATAACTTACGATTTCTTAAAATAAAAATACACTATTTACATATGATACAAATTCTGGAACCTATCAATATTGATACAACTCTTTATGATGTATGGATTCCATCCATTCGAAATTCGGTTTTAGCTCATTTTCAATAATGACATACAGGTATTTTTTCGTTTTTAAAACCGGTATTTTTTATTGAAAAAATACCATGAATACAGGAATATTGGTTTCGATAAAACCGGTATTGCGATCTCTACATGGAATCAAAAAATTGTAATTTTTTAACGGGCCATTTACTTCACAAAATATTTATAAATATTATTGTGACGGAAAAATAGTACTCATATTGTACTCAAGCGCATGTAAAATTTACGATTAGGAAATCTACTGAAACATTTTTAGACACGACTTCGTAAAGGGCATGGCACCGATTTACTTTGTTCGTGTTTTTCGGTACATTTAATTTTAGTTTATATTAAAAACAAAATACATAACGGTAAAAAAATACCTCATGCATCATAACTGGCGAATAATGCTGTATAAAATAATCATTTTCAATTGTTTTTTCTTTACATTTACTTTCGTCGAAGTCCTTGAATAAAATCGATTTATTTATTATTAACATTTTTATTATCTCACACATAATTCATTATACTCGTGAAAGATTGCATGTAATGACACCTATCAATCATGTTTAATGATATATACTCTTATCATTACTGCAACAAAGCTTTAGCGTACAAAAATCATTTCACTATCTCCAATAAATGATGATAAAAGTATTAAATCTGAATATCAATAAAATTTACCGTATTATGTAGGCACTGACTTTTCAATAACTAAATAGTATATACGCACTGTATTTCTGAGTAAAGTTTTTTAAAACATAATTATTTATTACGAATTGGTGAGGTGGATTGAAAAGTAATCTACACTTATACATTAAAAGAAAGTTTGTAAGAAAAATTTGTTAAAGTTTATATTTCATTTTGCCAAGTACCGAGCAAAACTGAATTAGACTAAAACAGAAAGAAAATTGTATTGTTAATTAATATCAATGTAATTTAAATGAAATTAACGAGTCTCATAATGTTTTAGAGTATATTTATCACGAAATTGAAATTAAATTATATTTCATTTAAACGATAATAGGTAAATCAGTATTTTATTTATTGATATACATAATGGACAATCTTCCATATTACTGTGCAAAATTGTACGTTTAGATAAGTCAGATAAGTCAGTCGGCTCTGTGGTCGAGTCATCAACGTCATTGGTTTCGGTTACGGGGGTAAAGAGTTTGATTCTCAGTACGGACAATTTTAATCATTGGATTTACCAATAATTCTGCCCTAGTAATAATATCTTTAAATAAAAGAGAAGTTGAACAACTGAGTAACAATAATTTCTCGTAGAAACGTTTATATTGAAATAATTTCTATTAGAAGTTTATAAACCCCACATTATGAGCGGACATGGTTAAAGAAAAAACAAAGATAAGTCAACCAAAAATTTTCCATAGATCATTTTTTTTAATCGAAATCAGAATTTACGTACACAATTAAAATAATTTTCTTTTTTGACTGGCCAGAAACAACATCATTCAACTGGTGATTTTTCAGAATGGTGCTATTAAGATTATTTTATGACATAGCATCGCCACTCTTGAAAGAACATATCTATGAAATAAACAAATTTTAAAATTCTGTTAACTATAATTATGATGTATTGATCACTCTCTCGTAAAAACGTCGCCCATGACAACAAATTCACCGATGAGTTATATATCGTTGCTGATCTGGGAATACTAACAACGTACAATTTTTAATATATGCTCTAAGTAAATCGATGTATCGGAACTCAGAAACAATTGATACAAAAAAAAATATCGTTTTTTTTTTTGTATTTATGTTAGTTTTTCCAAAAAGGTGCTTGTCATTTCAATTCATTCCCTTTGTTTTAAACTTTAACAAGTTAAAGAAAATTGAAATTCAGACGTAATTGGAAGATTCGTACCGTCTTAACTAAACGTGATTTTTTTAATCCTTTATATCGATTGCTTGCCATGTTACCCTGTCCAAAATCTGACCAAAAATGCACATTTTTTTTTGATAATGGAATAGATAACTTTATAAGAACCAAATTTATAAGAACCTCTTTTTGCAGCTTTTAATTCATTTAGTCGTTGAAAGGATAAATAATGATTGATATACATATTATTTCTGTATTATTATTTCCAAATTAAAATTATATGACTTGTAATATTCTAAAAGTAGGGGTGCATACTGATCTATTTGTTTTTCTATACTATAGAGCTTGAGAAATATAAAATTCTAGCATTAGTTGTTGAAAACATGACGTTTAAAAAATAATATGGATGCAAGGTTGTATAATTTATAATTATTTTCAATACGACAAATTAATTCAATTAAAACCGTTGCGACGCTTAGAAACAGTGTCAAATGTTTTTCTTTAATGTTAAAACAATAAAACCTTTAAAATATAATTCATAAGCAGTGATATGCATTTAAAAGCTTTTCGATATACGATATACAAAGAATTAGATGGCCAAGCACGTAGCTGCGTTACCAGCTGTTTGATATTGCTACAAACACATCAAATCCATTCCAAAGTTATCAAGCATTGAATCTCTTGGGTGCTTCATTTAGTGATTACAAACGGGAAGGATAAACACTTTGTTTTGCCCAGAATTGAAATTCACATCTCGTATCAAAGGAAAAGTAGCCACACAGTGTGGCTGAAATGTTTTATTAATGATAACTATTACAATCTATTTTAGGAAGGCACGTTAAAACTTTTAACTGTTTCAGTTAAATGAAAACTGTAATATTTCTAACGATTTCTAATCAAAGTCTTGTGAAATAAGTCTATATTTAATTTATTGCTAATTTTTCATTATAAATATCACGTTTATCAACCGTTTTAAACAGAATAGGCGTGTTTAATAATATGCCAAATACCTGTTTCTATTTATATTCATTGAAAAAAACTAATAAATTTATATAAGATTGAAAGACGATAAGTCGAAAAACATTGTTATGAGACAATCGTCATTTTCAATAATCATGAAATTTTAACATCTCTATCAATGAACTGTAACTATACGTTATCGTTCTAAGCACTTCATGAAATTCGATAATGATTAACAAATTTAATTCACATATTTAAAAGCGTCAAGTTGTTTACAGTTTTTTTTTATTATCAAAAATAACTTTAACCGGAATTGACTTGGCGTATACTACATATATTCAAATAATGTAAAAATACACAAACTATATCTGAATTTGTTAGTTTCAGAATATGTAGCATATTAAACTCTATCTATTTGCATTCATAGCTCAACACAGTCGGTTTTTTATTTAACGCCTTGTCAGTATACTGACGAATTATATAAACTTAAATGCAGAAATCTACTTTACTTTACACACGTGTATTGTCAATGAAAATAGTTCTCAAACTGTAAACTCATCATCAATTCACGGTGTAATATATTATTTTACGGTGAATAATTATTTTTATATAAAATTATTAAAAATCCTTTTGTAGGTACGCGATTTTTCATGAAATCTTTACTTTTGACCTTTTCGAAATATTCCAAATATATTTAACTTCTGTAATTGATTTCAATGTACAAATAACAATATGCTTTAAATATGTTCAATTGCATAAATAAAATATGCATTTTATGTTTTTTTCTTATTTTTAGGCTCCTGCTTAAGCTATGGTCATTCATGCTGGGGAGGTAACCAATCATAAATATTCAACTTAGTTCAACTATAATAACTGCTTGTTATGGTTTATATTATTAATATAATTTTATATAATCATTATAATGAGTATATTACAATTTTATTTTACCAACGTGCTTGGGTTAAATTTATCATTTATGAATTTTCAGCCCACGGTAAGCGAAGCTCGTCCCGAACTCCAAATCCTCAGGGAGTAGCTCCTGAAGCTCAGCGACCTCTTTCACTTGGCGACCGCTGGTTTCTCTCAAGGCTTCTACATCCAGACCTTAAAAGACCCACATTGCCAGTCATGGCGTTCGCTTTAAACGTAATTTTAATATTTTACAATATTAATCGCATTCTTGAATTCTTCACATGCATGACAATGAGAGTTTAGAGTTTTTTTTGGCAATAGTGTTTTATAAATACACAATATTTTACAATTGTTAAATTACATGGTAACTTTTAATTACCACAAATCAACAAGTAATGTTTTTTTGTTATTATGAAAAAGAATGGATTTCATCAAAGTTCATTTTTATTGAAATGGTTAGTCAAAATATTTTTTAAAAATATAACAATATCTTGGATTCAACAAAGTTGTTTACAAAAGTAGTTTATTTGAAGAACAATTTTACACAAAATCCTGAGGCAATATATTCTTTGTACAATATAATGGGCAATCAGTTGCAGCAGTTGAAATTCGTATTTAACAAATAAAATCAATTTTGATCTCCATCATAAATATTGTCCAATAAATATGATTGTAATAGTCTCTTTTAAAAAAAGTTTGTATAATAATAAGTCTTTATTGGACATATTTTTATTTTAATTAGTTTGTTATATTTGTAAAAGCTTTTTAGTAGATATTTTGGTTGTGGCCGAAGATAGTAAAGTTTTACATTTTTCTTTCAGAACCAACCGCTAGATGCCACAAGTGAAGCAGCTATTTGGCAAAATCGTCATGGCCTCCGAGAAAATTTCGATACAAACGAAGACAGGCGAGGATTTAATGCTGGCAAAATTTTAATGTTAGAATTTATAAAATAGATATAACTTTAACGTTTCACTGATTTATATTCATATCATAAGAGTTAAGTGTTCCAACAAAACAACCAAATACTAAAGCATACACTCTTTTGTACTGATTTCACATATATTAAATACGATCAGGACGGTTTTACTCATGAAAAAATAATCAATTGATTTTTCCATGAGTTAAACCGATCCTGATCATATTAAATAAATGTGGAATTAAACCAAAATAGTTTTTTTATATAACGTCTTTCTACCAAGTATTGACAATGGACACCTTAGGAGTGACTAGAGCAAGGGTTTCTAACCTTATTTGCTCCATTAACTCTTTTACCATTATTCAGAATATAATTTTTACTGTCTACTGAAGCATATTTCAATGAACAAGAACTTCAGCAGAATTACCGGGTATTCAAAAATGTCGTCCGTATGCATGTACATATAGTGATTTTTTAGGGGAAGTTCCCCACCGGAACCCCTGGACTAAAGCATGCCTTTGATATTGCAAAAATATATCATCTCAAACAAGTTTAAGTTGAACAATCGTATTATGCTATAATTTTGTGTTTTTTATTATTCCACCGATTTTTTTGGTAGAATTAGCTCAAACTACGATATTTTTGATAAAACGGGAACGATAAATTGGTTTCCAAATCGTTAATTAGTAATATTAAATTTGGAAAAAAATACATTAATTATTTCATTACCACCCAAAACGATTATCACCAACCATACAATATAAACTTTCCAAAATCATACCGTTGAAAGAAAACTCTTATCTGTCGTTATTTTATATTTATTTAACTGTATCGTAAAACTTCAATCTTCTAAATACCAAAACCAACCCATACTAAATGTTTAGAGTCAATTCATTATGGTAATGAAAATTGTTTTTTGTTATCTGTCCTTAACGGAAATATAGTTTTAAAAAATGCGATTTTCTGATATTTTATGAAAGAAGATAAAAGTTTTGTAACAAAAATACAACTTTATTTCAGGCCCGAGAATATTGATCAGCAATCTTTGGATGAACAATTGTCAGCTGATCTTTTAACCATGGATGACTTACTCGCTCGACCTGACAGAATTAACCTTATGAAAATGGTGGTGAGTAGAATTTTACAATTCCAACTTTATTATCATCCTTGAAAATTGGCATATTTTGTACAAACGCATTAATGAAGTTCCAGTCACGTCTTTCTATTAGATTAACAACCGAAACTGTACTTAAAGGCATCATGTTTATTGAATAACTTCTAGAACAAATCCATCGAGAAACAATACTCTATTTTCATAAATCTTTGCAAAGCATTATGTCAAAAATAGTACATATAAAATATTTAACTTTTTTTTTGCTTTATTGCCGTTCTAAAGTAAAATGAAAACTACCAACAAAATAAATAAATAGTCTTGATTTGCTTGAGTCTGAAAAAAAACCCGGTCTATCTGCAAACTTGTATTTATGCGAATTTTAACTCGTAGTTTATTTTAAGTTGTTCACAAACCACTACCAACTCATTATGTTACAATTGATTTTTCTTTTCAGAAAGAAAACAACGCCGGACTGCAATAAACTGGAAAACGAAAAATTATGTTCGTTGTCATTTACATAAAAACTTTTTTACACACACACGCTTTTAATCCCTCAAAAACTGTTGATTTCTCATTTTTGACTCAATAAACAAAATTTAATACTTTTTATTACCTGTGTTACATTTAATATTTTAAATTTATTAACAATCATTTGCGACTTGGGCAATCAAGGATAGAATAAAGACTAGAATTAAAAATATATTTTTATTTTTAGTTGTTTAAATTATTATGCACTATACAATATTGCAACATACTATACCACAATTTGTTAGTATCAATCAAACGAAGAATTTAATTTTTATTCCCAGAATATATTATAATATATAAAATGTTGTATTATTGTATGTCGATCTAAACAAAAATCAAACATTTCCTTTCAATGTGTCAAACAAATTCATAAAAAAGCAACATTTTTAGTAAAACCTTTCTATTGAGAATAAAAATTAAGATTTAAAATTTAGAAATTTAGAAATTTATCCCTGAATTTTAAATTTTTAGTTATACATTTACGCTTCTTTAAAATTCTTTTATGACATAGCTGAAAGGTCCAGTATCAAACAAAGCCAAATATTTTTTTTTATTTATTCTAGTAGGGAACTTTAATACCTACAATTAAAAATATGATTTAGTTTAAAAATCTTACTAAAAGTTTATTAAAATCATTTTTAAATGATTTATAGGTAACCAATTCGATGGCATACTAACCAAATCATTGTAAACTAACTAATCAGATAGCAAAACTGGAATTAGCTGACTGAATTTCATTCTGTATTTTTTATGAAATTTAAGCGCTTAATGTTGAATCAGTTGACCTTAAGTGTCTTCGTTTTTCGTTTTCATTAAAATTAACTCTCATAAAAAAATCAGTAAAAAGAAGTAATGGTAGTAGTACAAACATTCAGCTTTCTTAAAAATAAAATGAAATTTACTTGACCGTGTTTGATACTGGTAGCCTTGATTGTCTTTTGTGTTAAATTGTTTTAAAACATTTTTTTTCTTGTAGTATGCAACCAAAAATATTATATGTATCTATTGATTATTGTTAAATATTGTAAGAATAAATGAAAAAAATATATTCAGAGACTGACGAGGAGACTTTTTTTAATTTGAAAGAAAAAATAAAACTTTCGAAAGTGAAACATTTTATATATTTTATTTGGCTGGGAATATATAAAGCATGTTAAGCTTTTGTCGGTTTTATGTTTAAAATTATTTTAGGTTTTTTAAACGCAAGAGGTTATTTAAAAAATGAGATGTTACAGTTATAT
The DNA here is from genome assembly GCA_031772345.1 of Himalopsyche anomala. Lineage (NCBI taxonomy): Eukaryota > Metazoa > Arthropoda > Insecta > Trichoptera > Rhyacophilidae > Himalopsyche > Himalopsyche anomala. Next base: position 9,910,034 of record CM062836.1, on the reverse strand, counting down.
AATATGAGTGTCAATTAGTATAAAAAGAGTTTTAATAAATGATTTGCTAATGTTTAGAATCTATAATTAATCAGTTGGTTGTAAATTATGAGATATGTATAATAATTAATGATAACAATTATGTATTGTCCTGGCTACAAGCAAATGAATAAATTTTTGAAAATTCCTCATTTTTTTTTAATTTTACATCCTTGTCCTGACATTTATTTACGACTGCTAGTAATATTATATTAACGAGATTATTATTTATGACTTTGAGAGATAAAAAATCTAAACATATCCATGAATATATAATATTTTATGTAATACTATATGTATAAAATGTCGGGTCCTGTAGTGCAGCGGTTAGTGTTGTTAACTTCCGTGCCGAATCTCACGGGTTCAAGTCCCAGTACGAACAGAATTTTTCAACCGATTTATCGATTTCTGTTCGAAGGCATGGGTTTTAGTGATGTCTTAATTTCCTTCCCACCGTTCCAATCCTTTAATAACTGAGCGTAGCAAGAGCAATTAGTTAACCACTAGTCCTTTCCTAGGCTTTTATCCTTCTCCCCAGCTAAAATCTTTGGAAAAAGAGAGGTTGAGTGACTGAATAACAAACAGTTTTCGTAGAAAAAATCTGTTGAGATACCTTTGTTATGAGGCCAAATGCTACAAATTGTGAGTGGACATGAAAAATTACTATATTGAAGAAACCACCAATTTGACAAAAAGAGTTATCTTGATTTGTAAATAAATAAATGAATAATCTGTTATGTTCAGACAAATTTGCGATGAAGAAGACTTTAATGGAGAACAGCTCAATTATTTTAAAGGTAAGCTTAAAAGGCTGCAACTCAAATTTGAATACTTTTGATGATTCGTGGCTTTAAACGGTTTTCAAATAAAAATGTTTAAAAATGTTTTAAATACTACATAATCAATCGATAATTTATTATTATGTAAGCTTCTAGCACAACTACTTTATTAAAATTGAAGGATCACTTAAGATATAGTTTTTGTTTAGAATATGTATTTCGACATAACTCTAACAACTATTATTTAAGGCTCGTATTTAAACGGTCAGAATTTTAATTCAGTTTCGGTCAGAATTTTTAATACATCGGTCAGAATTTATATTACACTGGTCAGAATTTATTTAAATGGTCATAATGTATCGGTCAGAATTACAGAGGGCAGAATAAATAATTTTTGGTCAGAATTTATATTAAGTGGTCAGAATAAATATTAAATGGTCAGAATTTATATTAAATGGTCAGAATATAAATGGGATCGGTCAGAATTTAAATGGAATCGGTCATATTTATTTTGACAGATGGTCTGATTTTTTTTGATGATATGATGTCATCGTATTGCGTTGCTATTGGTGCAAAGTGAAGTTGCTTACGGCAAATCGTCCAATGGGCGATTGGACGAGCGTTGCTACTAGCGCCACGGTCATTGAATGAATCACTATTATTGCGCGCCCAAAGGAAGAATTGACAGTTTTCATAGACTAGGTTCCCACATCCAGGCATTTGAATGTTTCGTGTCAAAAAAAGTTTTTATTTAAAAAAAAATTCACGGTATTTCCGCCTAACCGATATTCTTTTGGTTATTAAATATTTTTAAATAATCTAAAAGTTGCAACTATTTTTTATTATTTGTACAATTCGATACATTGTGATCTGCTCTGAAGAGAGTAAAGGAAAGGATAATATTTTTGGAAAGAACATTTAGATAAAGAATTGCTATGGTACATTTCATAGCGACTGTGGAAAGGAAAAAGGACGTAACCCTCAATTTTCCAAAGCAGCTTTTTTGCGATAATCACAATGTATACAACTTGACACACATTCTATCAAAAGGATGGAAGCTGAAAATGCCGAATTAGTATCTAAATTTAACTTTTAAGTTTGAAAAAGATGACCTTGTAAAAAATTAAAACGAAGAAAAAAAACTGAAATAAAGGTTTTTCCTAGATAATTTCTTGATTAATATTAGATTATGTCAATTAAACACCAGTTTAGAAGTCTCCGTGCACTTCAAGGTTGTGTATAATTATTAATTTGCATATGGCCCAAAATCATCAAAACACGTTTTTGCGCCCTTTGTAAAATTTGATATGTGTGGGTTACGTCCTTTTTCCTTTCTACAGTCGATATAATACACTTATTGTAAGGAAAACACTATTTTTTTTTTTAATTGAAAGAGGTGAGTATTTTTTATTTGAATTTAAAAAAGTGAAAACTAACAACATTCATCATAAAGCCTTGGTTCCTCTTGGAATCCTACATCCACTGCACTTCGGTGGATCCCTACCTTTATATAAACAAACCGAGTGGTATGTAATCAGATGATGCGTTATTTGTAATAATAATGACTCATTATAAGAGTCTGCTTTTCCACACATAACATGAATGTTGAAAAGAATGGATTATTATTTTTTTATTTTTTTTTATTCTGACCGAAATATTTATAAAATCTGACCGTACAATAGATTTTATTCTGACCGTATATTAATTTTATTCTGACCGTTTATTAATTTTATTCTGACCGTTAGTATTTTTATTCTGACCGTTAACATTTTTATTCTGACCAAAAATTGAATTTTATTATGACCAAAAGTTGATTTAAATTCTGACCAGGAATTGATTTAAATTCTGACCATTTATTTTGTTGCCATTATTTAATATAAGACATTAAATTCTTCACTTTTACCATAATAATATTTTTATTTTTTTTAATAAATATGGATAGCAGTTACATTTCAGTATATTTATTTTCTATATATTCATTAATAAGATTGGATAGAAAAAAACGTTTTCCGAAGATGTATTCGACAAAGATTTTTAATTTAGTACCAATTGGAAGATGAAACTATGGAAAATTTAAAATCCTAAAATAGTCAAACACCTTAAAATGGTAGCTATCACTAGGTTGTATATTCAGCCGGAGCTGTAAAGTCGTGTAAAAAAAAGTTGACACCGACTAAGACTCCGAATTGATTTTTTCAATAATTTTCATTTAACTCACATATACATATGTATACCATTAAGTCATTTTAGTTACTAGCATAATTTAAGTACATAACTAGTCATAATTTCACCAATAAATATGATGGATAGACTAATAGATATTTTTTAAGTGGGCCCGAGTCGTAAATTTTTTTCGATACCGGAGAAAAGACCCGACTCCACAACAATGTATTTTAACACACTTTTTGCTCATTAGGCTACCATAAAGATGAAATAGGCAACTGCCTAGGGCGCAAACCAAAAGAGGGCACACAAATGGAGGAGTATTTTTTTAAGCCGATATGTATGTAACACAGTTTCTTAACATTTTAAGAGTCGACACCTCCCACGATTTTGATATTTTTTGTCATCCTATAATACATGATTTCTCAGTATTTTAAGAGTTGATAACCCTTACTGTCTATATGGTTTATGTTACTTTCACGACATGGTTTCCCAGCATTTCGGGACTCAACACCCCTGCTATCTTAAAGGTTTATTCTCACATTATTTCTCACATTATTTCTTATTTATACTAAACTACAACTAAAATAATAATATTTTTTTACAACAGATCGAATTCTTTTTTAACCTTTTGGGCGGAATTTTCTTTTAATAAATTAGGTTTGGACGTAAATTTTGATTATTTACAGTTCAGTGAAAATCTGTTTTCACGTGCCCGGAATTTTCCTCTATTTGCGTATTTTGTTTTGCAATCCCAGAGTAATTTAGTTCCCTAAGAAAACTCAGTATACATATTCTTAAAAAAATCCATTTATAAAATTAATTACGATTAGATCTTCTGGTTTATTCAATAAATAAGTTTGCATTTGATTTTTCACGCCAGTAAATTTTCTGATTATCTAAAAATGCAAAAAAATAGCCCCTTTCAGGGCAACGGGCTTACAGCTAGTTATTACATTAATATAAAAAATTATCATTATTTATTACAGAAAGATGTCACTTATGTACATTTTATTTTTCTGTCATAACTCTACTTGTGGCGACATCCAGTGAAATCGGTTCAAACCACAACTATGTTTCATTTTCATTAGCAAATATTCAAACCAAAGAAAACTGCTTTTTCATTAAAATAAACAAAAGAAAACTGTGTAGAGGAGAAAAACAAAACATGTATTGTACCAATTTTTTTTTTTGCTAATGAATGATATAAACAATATATTTTTAAGAAATATATTTTCAGTGAAATGAAATCAAAGTTGTTTTTTTTTTGATTTTATGAAAACTCTTAATTGTTTGGACTGAAACGTTTATTAATTGTGATTGGTTATAAATATTCTCATTTAAAGATTTTGAGCAGCAACCACCACAACAGAATAGGAAGATCCCTACAGAGCAGGGGTACACAAAATATATCCCGAGGGCCAATTGTGTCACGCGAGATTTACTTTAAACCTATATATTATTTATTATTTTTTCATACAAAATACGAAAAAGCAGTGGTGGCCGAATGTGGCATTGTATCAATGCACCTCTTGTGCAGGGGCGGTTATATTTCATGAAATAATATTCAAACATAACATTTATACCATTTACTCACCCCTACATATACAAGAGGTGCATTGATCCAATGCCACACTGACCGGCCGCCACTGCGAAAAAGTATATATTTCCTGGCAAAAATGAATTGTCTGACATTTGATATTTGTGTGTTCGGATGTCCGAAGGAAAGAGGAACGCGGCGCGGGCCCAGATCACTACAAAATATGTATAAAAAAAAGGTGGCCGGCCAAATACTTTTGATTTAAAAATTGTCCTTTGACGAAAAGATTTGCGAACTTCTGCTTTAAAGTGTTGACCACCCAATCACATGAATCACAAAATTTCAATACTAAACATCAAATTATATTCAATTTAATTTGTATTGATCAATAATTCACACTAAAATAAAATAATAAAATTTAAGGTAGCATCAAATGATGCCTTAGAGCAGGGTTTTTCAACCGGGGTCAACAATATATTCTAAGAGGGCTATAGCACAGTTTTGAGGCACTTTAAATACAATGAAGAGGAAATTTGATTCGATTGATTGGAGTTGTAAAAACTGTACCAACCGTAAATTCGCAAATGTTTCGGACGAGTGAGCTAAAAAAAAAGCTTTCACGATTTCCAATAATTGTAGGATCTGTCAATTTCTAACTTCAAGTCATAGAGGTGAATAATATTTTCGAATCATACAATTTCTCACTTTTTTCCAGTCATGAATTCCGAGATTCCGAAAATCAAGATAATAAAAATTATGCACCGAGTATGGACGACTGTTCCTAATGTTTTTATATTATATATTTGGCTGCAAATGATCTGAACAATTAGGTCGCGTGTTGGAATCGCAATTTAAAAACAAATTTTAAAAAATATTTACTGAGATAATAATCATTAAGAAAAGATTGATTTTGAGGCTAATGTTTCAAAGCTTTAAATAAAGTCCCACTCAAACATCAGTGTATTTTAAATTGGCTTACTGATTACAGCCCGTTCATCTAATTTTGCTTAAATTCAATAACGGGTACGTCGCTCTCAGACTTCGTTCGATTGATTGATTTTAGCTTTCCGGCTCTGTGTCGAGCTTTCTTTTGAATCGGCCACCTTTCTTTAGAATTCTTTCATCTTTACTTACAAGTATATCTAACGCTAAAGGTTTATGGTTGGCTTAATCTGCGCCCCCTCGCACTGGTAATGGTAACAGCAGACGCGGATTAAAAGGGCAAAACAACATGCTTACAATTTGTTTAATTAAGCAAGCGAAATACTAACACAGGAAGGGCTTTGTATTCATGATAATTGTGATTACAGTATCTTATTCTCTTACAAGGTTCATTTGCTTAGTATTCTTTATTACGATTTATAGTGATTTTGTAGATCTGTTTTTAAATCATCAAGCGTTAATCCAACGGTGGGCAAACAATGTGTGTTTTACTTTAATTGCAATAAACATTTTTTTGATAATGGTCAATGGTCAACGTCTTTGGCTTTGGTACCAAATCTAACTAGTTCAAGCACTAATACACACAGTATTTTTTCAGTCGACTTATCGATTTCTGTTCGAAAGCATGGGTGTATGTGATGTATAAAAATCCCCCCTACTGTTACAATCCGTAAATAACGAGGCGTAGTGAGAGTGATTAGCTAGATAACTACTCGTTTTTTGAGAAATTGAGTAACTGACTAACATTCAGTTTTCGTTGAAAACTTTTCGTCGAGATAATTATATTAGAAGGCTACATGATCCAAATAAGGTTCACATATGAACGTTAGACATTTATTTGTTTAATTAATTTTATTTGATAAAAATAAATTCAGCTTGAGCAATTTAATGTATTTTGTTTCTTTTTATTTATTAATCCTTATATTCATTATCTTCGAAAGCTATCGTCGGTCTTTTAGCTTTTTAACTCAAATAAATAGTTTTAAAAAAAAATTAACTTACAAATGAGCTTGGTATCAAACACACCCAAATCCAGTTTTGAAAAAAAAAAAGATATTGCTTAGTCAAAATTACAGAATTCAATTTTAATGTCGTCTCTTAGTTTAAACTCAATTAAGGGTCAAAATATGACATTATAATCAATTTTTTTATTCGAAAAGATTGTTTTTTTTATATTGACAAAAAAGTATATCTGATCATTTTGGCCCCAATCTCCTCAAATACATTTAGTGTAGCAACTTGCGTTTGAAAGAAAATCGGGTGTAGTGTATTTGTTTTTTTTTTAAAATAAATGCTAATAAACTGTATATTTTTTCAAGTATTAAATGTTCTTTGTTTTAAAAAACGTAAATAACATTATAAAGTTTAATAAAATAATTTTATGTTAATAATACATAATCGTAAATACGGCGTTTTCAAATTTTTTATAATTTTTTTGTAAGCAATTCTATTATAAATGGTGTGAGTGTGTTTTCTTTAAATAGGATGGTTTTGTTGTTTTTATCAAAATCATCAACATCGAAAACAAAATCTTGACTAGAAACAAATTGGAAGGTTTGCTTTTAACCTGTTCCTTAACAAAACATCAACAAACCTTTTACAAAAATTTAAATTTAGCGCGTTCAACAAACTAATATGAATGTAGCAAAACGATATCAAATTCAATTAAATAGCATTATATTCCACTGATTCTAACCAGTGTGGCACCTCTTTGAGAAGCTTTTTCATAATAAATAGCATAGGACTTCTTTTCGCTTTTAATGTTTTCACTGTCAATACTTGGTAAAAAAATATATTTAAAAAAAAACACTGTTTGTACTAATTAAACATTTATTTAATATGATCAGGGTTGGCTTCGCTCTGACGCGTATTTTTAAATCTAAGTTCAGTTGAAATTTTAACAAATGTTTGTTACACAGTATAAATAGGTATTTTATGTGTATTTCTATGAATTGAAAATCAGCAAAACCTGTTCTGATTTATTGAATCTATGTTGAATTAATACAAAAGAGTGTTTTATTTTGTGAATACCGTAAGGCTATTTATGAATGACGTAAAAATTGATTGTATTTCTTAACATAAAAATGACAGAATTTCTCAGTTTTTCACGGTATCAGTGAAAAAACATTTTTCATTTCAACCGAATCCATCAAAAATGAGCGCCTTCTTACGTCTTCAAAACCTCTCTGGATTTAGAGAGGTTTTGATGTCCGAAAATTATTGATTGTGTAGATAGATATTGAAATAGAGAACAAGTTAGCATCAAAATTTGAAAAAAATCAAAGTCTTAAGGTAGGTTTTGAAATTGAGATCCTCAAATATGTGCAAAAATGTATTATCTTAATTTATTTTGTTTCATCGTTAATGACGGCTGCTTTTAAATTTAATTATTATATATAAGAAGACAAAAATAAACGGAGTAATATATAACTTTCTTGCAAATACAAAAATATGTTATTTTTAAACACTCGTTTCGTGGAAATAATTTCAGTCACAGAATAATTGAAGAATTTATTTGAAGAAAAGAAAAGCTCACGAAAACATAGTGGAATAAAAATGATCTAAAAACATCTCCAAAAAGACTCTTTTTCATACGGACATAGCTCAAAATTTCATATTTTATACGAATACTATAAAAAGGGAAATTCATTTTAGAATACAACATGGTATGTGGAAGGTAGGGATTTTGTGATCCTGTGAAAACCCGAGAATAAATTCCCGAAAAATTGACGCTTTTTACCAGTCTTGGTTCTCAAGACATTTGATTAAAATAATTTGAGATATGACACTCGAGAAATAAACCTAGTCTTAAAAAAATTATATTTCTAAAAAATGTACATTTTGGATGTCAATAAAAAAGTGACACCAGTTTGCAGTAATAACCTCAAAATTATTGACCAAGTGTTATTTTTTGGAAGAATTGGTTTTATCGGCAAAGTCAAACGTATCCCTCGAACGATGTGTAATACAAAGTATTATAAATATAAGTAAGTAGTATAAATATTTAACCAAAAAAATAAGTTTGCATTACTGCGGTCTCTTACATGTCAATTTTATGTCTCGTATCCCGGTATATGAAAAACCCGAGACTTCAGAATCCCTAGTCGTGAGGACTTGAAGATAAATATTTATCATTTAAAGGAATTTGAGAAAACATTCTAAAATTTTACACAAGCTATCTTTAAATATTAAATATAGCAAGTATTTGATACCATAACAAAATAAGTACATTTTTGTATTGAATAAACAAAATTTACTTTTCGTTATTCCTATTCAATGAAAAAAATTAGTTAGATAGCCAAAATAGGTCGTAAGCTTCTCTGCTAACCTGCAATATTTCGCACTGCAAAACAATGAATTATTATTTTTAATTTGCAATAGCGTTATTGATTAAAATCGTTTTGCTCTGAGAACTCTTAGCATAATATATTCAAATTCCAACTAAAAAGCTCATACCTAAGATTAATTAGTTTAATCTGAAACCCTTACTTATTTACTTATGAGGAAAAATTCAACAAAAATAATAACGAAGTAAATGAATCATTGCTCTCTCTGGACAGACTAATTTTAATTGTTTGTTGTAAATACAGTGTTTTATTCGCAATTTACTTTGTATAAACAATTTCATAGGTAATGTGATCACATAAAATAATTTTAAATGCCTACCGTACTAGCTGATGTAAATTATGAAATATTCCAAATTCCTCTTTCTAAAACAAAATAAATATAACATTTACTAAATTACCTAGAGGCACGTATTTTCAGCATATATTAAAAAATATATCGTTTTGACACTTTTATATTGCTTTGTACTCTTTACGGAGATTCTTAATCGTAGGAAGCTAATATTAACAACTATCATTTAAAATTTCTATACCTATTCCTCTGCTCTCAATTAGTCAAAATGTGACGACGTACGACGTCATAAATCAAAAACCGATATGTTCACTGGACAATGTAGTGAGCAGCGTTTTTTTGTGTTTTGTGATGTAATAATTAGTTTTATTATATCTTTATTATATCATCATATTATTATTGTATCAATTTAGGAATAATATATTTTATCTAAAACGTAAAACAAGTCAATCACTAATTGCAATATATGTATATCCGAAATAAAATTGGTCATATTATTTATCGTTTTTTATTGTGATTTCCATGGCATGTTCATAAAAAAACTAAATAAACATTTTTCGTGTGATTTTGTCGGGTTTTGCAAAATAGATAATTTTGTGAAATTATCTATTGTACGTATTGTGAAATTATTATTGTACGTTTTCCTTTGCGAGCTTTTGGTTTCAGCGTAACCCGGGGGCCATAAAACGTGACGCTCTAAGCATATTCGTTACAAGCTAGAAACATTCATACAAAGATTGTATGGAAGTTCACAGTGCTTTACAAAATTGCTTAGATCTTGGCGTTTTGTGTTCCTCATGTGAAGGTTAGGATCATTACATTTTTCCTTTTTATAAATACAAAGTCTTTTTTGCAGATAATTGTAACATTTGACGTCGTTTAAGCTAAAATAACCATATGTACCACTAAAATTTATTATAAAGTGGAAACTGTACGTTTTGATATAAAAATCTTTACATCTATGCTCATTAACGAAATATCTTGGCACATCTTAGATACTTGTGGCTCAAAAATGAAAACCGTTCCTTTTGAGTGGTAGGATATTTTCTTTTGGAACGAGTAAATGAGATTTTTCAAAATCTAACGAACCAGTTGCCTTTTCAAATGACATTTTAATATGCTTATTTCAGACTTTTTTTTATCTTCAAACATATATGTACATCCTGGCGTTTAGTGATATTAACATATTTTAATGACTTGTACCAAAATTCGAAATATTTTTCTGGTTTTATGTAAAGCTACAAGTTACACTGTTTTACAAGCAAACATTAGGCTTGCAAGCTTATTAAAAATTTAAATAGTTCTTCATTCTATAGGTATAAATTGAATTCATTCAGATGACTATTTTTTTGGGGTGTATCATATTTTTCAATTAATTATTACCAATCGCAACAAATTGTTAAATAAATTTGTACATTTCACATTTATAAACAAACGACTTATTTGACGCTACGTGCTTAAAGAAAGATTCATTAAAATTTACACATTTTCAAAGTGGATAATTTTATTTTATTTGTCTAATTATGATTATCTAATAATTCCTTTCATAAACTTTTATATAATTGTTTTGTAAGCCTTTGCATTACCCATACGTAATATAACATAAATATTTATGTATGAATTCATTTTTTTCAGTTAGAAATTCTCGCAAAAAGCGAAACCGGTACCGATCATTTAATCATTTTTTTATTATTATTTTAATGAATAAAATGTCTTTTTACCAAGATTTGAAAGATGACACCAAACAAGTTACTACATAAACTTCTGTCATATTAAAATATTGTATTTAAAAACACTTTTAAATAAAACTTGAAAGCCTATGCATGAATCTGACTAGTTATCAATACAGGAAACACTTTCCTTCGGAACAGTTCATAACTCTGTAGGTACTGTTGATATGTCATGATTAACACTTGACTTCAATCAGTGACCGTTTACCATGGGCATTCGTCGGCAAATGCAAATTCCAATTTGCACATAGATTGACAGCTGCTTCACCGGACTCGGAAAGCTATCCATGCATATCAGATCTGCGGAAGTTGGTTTAGGATGATGTTTGCATTGAATATAGGTATAATTGAATTATTTGACTAAATCGATGCAAATAGTTTGATGTAACGCATCGTTTGACGATTAATAATAACATGGGAATTTTCACACCTTATATTAAAATGTTATTCAAATAAAATAAAATATATTTTTTTTAAATATTAATTCATTTACACTTAACATGAGTTGTTCGCAACCAGGTGAATTCAAACTACTTAATCTCTGTAGTGAACGATAGTCACTTATTCGTGCATGAACATTTTCTCGCTCTAACACTGTTTTGACAATAACAGACAGAATAAGAAATTTGTTATTGTACGTTATGATACGACTCAATGAACGAATATAAGGTCAGTATTATATGCGTTCAAGTAACAAATTCCATTCATATAAATATTATTTAATTTTCTTATGATAATTTAACCTCTGAATTAAATTAATAAAGATTTCGTCAAAATTTTATTTTTATTACTCTTCGATACAATAAGAAAAGAGTTTTATCATGATATCATTGTATAATTAAATTAAATATTGTCGTTTTAAAAATCCGCTATTTGTATCACAAAATCAAACTGTTGCATTAAAAAACTTTACATTGTAATTCACCAGGCCCGCAAAGAAAAAAAAGGAATTATGATATAAGGCGTTCTAGATTGCTTTACAAGTATATTGTCGATTTTATCAAGGACAGACATTGTAATTCGTACTGTATTTTGACATATTTTTAAAGCACATCGATGTTTTGAAAAAAAACACAGCGGATTTTGAAAGCGCAACGACGATTTATACATATATAAAAAAAACATTTCAATTAATACTTGCCCCTACTAAAATAAATAAATAAATGATGTATCTATGCTGTCCAATATTGCATAAACAAGACTACTTAGTATTACATATGCATTGAAATTTCCCACGATGCCATAAATAATATTTCATATCGGACATTAATACGGGTACTGTTGTACTTCACAGACAATTTATTCCTCTACTTCTATTTTTTTAAACCATATACCTACATACTTACATAGTTTGAAAAAATGTACAAAAACTTTTAAAAACTATTTTCTATTTTAAAGATTGTTCCATATTATACGCAATCATTTATTACACACGACCTTATTGTGAACATCTTAGACTGATAAAAATAAACAAAAGCAGTGCTATTTATATAAAATTAAGTATGAGTTATTAATGTTTGGATAATTATTATGATGTGTTATAATTATTTTAGTTATTATTTACTAGTTGGTAGTACTTTCAATCAGCAAAGCTACACTTGATCCTCGTAAAAATATTTAATCAGTACAAAAAAAAATAGTAAATAGGATGTTTTTAAGAACTTTTAACACATATTTTATTTTATCCGTTATTTTCCAATTCCTTTATATCAAGCTTCTACTTTTTATTATGTTTCGCGATTCTCAACCTTTTCAACCTACATCAGTAACCGTGATAAATAAAAAAACACTTAAATATTTCCGATATCAAGTATTTGGTAATTAACAAAAATGTATAAAATCCGATTGGTAGGATTTGAAGCAAAGTATACGTTAATTTGATTACCAAAATAAATATATCTTGTTGGAATAATAAACACCCAATTTCATGAAGGTAGGAGTAAGCTGTTATAATAACAAGTGGCATAGAACAAGCACCCACCTACGGCTGAAAATTAAATTATTTGTATTGTTTATCCTGCCATGTATGTTTTAATAATTATTAAATATGCGTTCATTTGTCTAATTGACAATATATAGAACATAATTTTGTTTAGCTTAAACAATTTATATTTACAATGTTAATTAACTACATCTAGTCATTCTAGTCCCAGTGTCGGTGACAGTTATTTTAATTAGTAATGCTTTATGGAAGATAAATGATGTTTTTTTAACTAATTATGTGTAATATACATACATTAATATTTACTATGGCAATTAGTTCATACGAATGAACAACATTCTGTTACTAGATGTCACTTACAATAAATTTCATTTGAATGGCTTTAGTAACCAATGTGATGTGTAACCAAACCTGTCATGACTCTGATAGGACCCTTACTAGCGCGGGACAGATCATCGAGAGGGTTGACAGCTTCAGATACCTCGGCGTACTTATCCCCGAAGACGGTAGTACAAAAAAGGAGCTCGCCATTCGTTTAGGAATGGCTGGAGCAACATTCAACTCAATGCGGACTGTCTGGGACACACAGCTGTACTCGATTAAAACCAAATGCCACTTATTCAACGCTTGCATTCTGCCGGTACTGCTTTACGGTTGCAAATCATGGCACCTGACGAAGACTCATAAACACCGTATACTGAGCTTCGAGAACAGATGCTTGCGTCGGATAATGGGGGTTAGGTGGTTTGATTTTGTGAGGAATTCAGAGATAAGGGAGCGTGCAAGACAGCGTCCTGTCACGTCAGTGGTTATTGAGAGACGTTGGAACTGGCTGGGTCACGTGCTGCGGATGCCTCCGGAAAGCCTCAATCCTGCCTGCCTTTTCTTTCGACCGGTGGGATTCCGGCGTCCCGGACGTCCGTCGGGTACTATCCATAGGATGTACTCGGCGGAACTGAGGGATGCTGGCATGTCATGGGAGGAAGCAAAGCAATTGGCAGGAGACAGGGAAACATGGAGGTGCCGCGTGGCGGCCATATGCTCCACATAGGGAGCGAACATGGCCAAAGAAGAAGAAGAAGTAACGAATAAATTTTGATATCGACATTAATTGAGCCCTCAAGAATTGAAATGAAATAAGTAGTAAAACGGTAAACAAAATCAATTGAACTTTTATGTACAACCAAATGTTTTCTGGTTTGGTTTAATGGATTGCATATTTTTTTTATTTTTGGATGACATCACTATTCCATTGTGTATTTACTAACCCCACTATTCTTTTATGATACTTTATAACAAGTAAAATATTATAACGTATCCATTTTTTTTTTAAATACCACTTGGCTCACTTCACCTTTCAAGGGCTCAATTAAAGAGGGTAGCTATTTTTTTACGATATTGTATGGATCTTCACTATCGTCTCGTTGAAGAATAGTTGGTTGAAAATCAGCAATGAGTTATATTTGATCGCCTGTTGCTTCAATACCACAGTGATACGTTCGTCGGGTCCGTAGCGCAGTGATCACCGTCGTTAGCTTTAGTGACAGATCTCACGAGTTCAGATCCTGGTACGTACAAGTTGGTTTCTCACCACCACCCGTTGTGTATATGCAGCCGACCTGGTAAGTACAGCACTTTTGCAATCGATTTTATCGATTTCTGTTCGAAAGCGTGGATGTTTGTGAGGTCTGACACGGAAGCCCAAAACGCTAACCGCTGCGCCATATGAACCGACAAGTCATGATGTCCTAGTCATACGGGGATGTAAATCCCTCAAATCATGAAACGTCGTTCGATTTATCAAAAACTTGTGTTAAAACAACAAATACATACGTAAATTTATTAAATTTCTTTAAATATAATCTAATCTCTAATCTATTTGTATGCTGATTTAACCCTTTGCCCGCGTCACCAGATTTAGCGAACATGCCTGTACGCGGCTGCTTTTTTGCGAACTTTTTTAATCGCGTTTTCCACCATAAATATAGGTTGTAATATTTTTTCAGCTAATCAAATATGTTAATTGCCACCTTAAGTAACTTTTTCAATAATAAAATACAATATATTTCTTGTGTTTTCGGTTTAATTCAACAATAATCAATTGCAGCGTGACGTCGCTATATTGCAAAATACCGCCACGTGCGACCAAGAACACTGCGCCACCACGATACCATGCTTATCTATATATTAATACTCGATAATGTCCGTATGATTGCATGATTGCATGATTGCATGATTGTCCGCGATTTCCCCTCCCCTGCCCCTTCCCCCTCCCTCCTCAAAGCTCCGCTGACGCAATATTTTTATTTATACTAAAGACATATTTTCCCAATACACTGGTTTATTATTTCACGAAACAAATCAAATCAGTGAAATTTCTCATACAAAAAAACGCCGCGATCGTGGATCGAACTAGATCTCTGGATTACAGTCGAGTCTCTATCAACTGCGCTAACGTCATAAACATAGAAGCGATAAAATACATGATATATTTCAAGCATTTGAATTGGAACGATTACTTGGTGCTTCACAAAATGTCTTCGAGTGTTTGGTATTCAAGATTCAAAAATTGATATATTGTGACTTATGTCAAATAATGTAATTTAAACGTGCATATTTTTCATAATATTATGTTCGACAGTTAAATGCAAAATATTCCATGTGTGTCATATGGCGGCTATTAAATTTTTACTTTGTATACAGAGGGTATTGAGAATTTATCCCGATAATTTATAAGTTTTGTATTTTTGTTTTAATAACGGAGTAAAACGAGTCTATGCTTTGGACAGGTAAATTTATGCCTCAAATTCAAATATAAATAAAGTAGCGAAATAGTTTGATAGAGCGCCCGGCTGATACTGTAGGAAGGCCGGTTCGTATTAGCCTAGAGCGCTTTTTTTGGTTTTTGAACATTGTTGTTTTTGTAAAACTTTCTTGTTAAATCATAGTACATCTTGATGTATGATAATATATAATGCTACCAAAATAAAAAATCCGAAAATAATTAAGAGCATATTTCAAGATTTGTTTTTAATTAGGTACATATGTGGTATGTAGTTGTGGCGAAAGATATGTGTAGTAAAATAATTCAGTAAAATCATTATAGATATTAAAAAAACAATTCTGTTTGGCGAATCTGTCACATTTTGATAGTTTGTTTGATAAGATGTTGCAATTAATTTTTACCTTTTTGCATGTGAAAAATGATTATTAGCAAACTTAAACATTATTTCAAAAATTAAGTAATTTACAATTTAAAACTGCAGGGCTGTCGATATATGTGCCGAGGTCGATTTATGCTACTATGAAAAATGATTGTTAGCAAACATGAACATTATTCCAAAGATTTAATATTTTACGAAATTTCTGTCACTACGAAAAATAGTTGTTAGCAAACTTAAACATTATTCCAAAAATTCGGTAATTTACGAGGTATATTTCTGCTAATAGGAAAAATAATTGTTAGCAAACTCAACATTATTCCAAAAATTATATAATTTACAATTTAAATACTACAGGGCATGCTGTCGATATATGCCCCGAGATATATTTATTTTATTTTTAGAATTTCTGGCTTATTCAATAAATAGGTTTGTAATTTTCTGACTTCTTAAAAATGCAACAAAAATCCCCCCGTTGAGGTCAACGGGCTTACAGCTAGTAATATTAAATTCTCGGAACAATTTCAATTTCACCCGCACTCGATCGCTTATTTACATTATCCAAAATCTTACATTGGTGACGTATTTTGATGGTGTGTTCCAGAAATAAATTATTTTAGCCTATATTGAATCTTTTTTGACTAACGCCATCTATTGAATTTGGTAAATTATACATTTAGTAATATTTTCAACCAAGTTATTATGTAACACAATAGATAGCTCTTATATAGGGTTTGAAATTTCCATGACATCTATACGTGTCACGCGCGCTGAGGGCATGTTCGCTAGGACATGCATAGCGGTCATACGCGGTGAGAAGGTCAAGCACAGCTGAGAAAATGATTTGAAGTAGAGTAAACACACACAAACTTATGTATGATACTATAAAATGTTTTAATCATACAGTATAGGGGAATTGTGAGTTATAGAAATCATCCATACAGATTTGATCTCATAATAGGACTATATCTAGAATGTAACTCATATAAACTGTATGGAGATGTATTTTCTGATTAAGTAGTTTCTCTCTATCGCTCCTGTGACAAATCACATCGGCGTAATAGAGACCCTAAGATCGGACCGGAGTTTTTTTTATTAATTATCTATTATTATTTATTTTTATTATAATTTTTATGCCATGTTTTTCTCAAAAATCAATAAAAAAATTCAACACTTTTAGGGTGTTCACTGTCAATACTTGGTGGAAAGGCATTATATTAGTAAAAACACAATAATCCTTTGTACTTCATTCCACTTTATTTAATATTTTAGGACCGGTTTCGCTCATTACGAGCATCGTCAACTGATAAGAAATATAATTTAACAGTGCTATTTATACAAAAATGAACAGTTATAAACCGTTATAAACAGTTATAAAATTCTACATTTAAATAACAAGTCTGTCAAACTAGACAAACAGGAAATCCTAGAAATCAATAGATTCAAATTTTTAAAACTTTTCCGAAACAGCATTCAAAAATGGATAAAGTACTAAAAACTTTACTTTTCGGTTTCAATATTAAATATTATATAATACAATTTTAAACAACACCCGTTTTCATTCAAGTTAACCTCGCAATAATTTTTATTCATTATGTACATTTCCTACCAATACGTTTTATATCCGATAGTGATAATTTCGCTGGAATTTGTTCTTTTCACAGGCGCTCTACTCATTTCCTGCAAATCGGAAATGGCTGTAGGCACAAGGAATAACCAATACTTGATTTTGTTTTTTTTAGACTCCGTGAGGTGAAAATTAATAAATTAACATTTTTTGCCGTTACCAGACAACCTTTTTATATAACATTGACTGATATAATTAGACCTTTTTACAGGCTTATAATGATAAACTTTATCGTTTTCATAGAAAACTTTTCCTTTTACGTTACAGAATTAATCTTCAGTTTTCTTTATATAATAATTCGTCAATTTATTTTATGTAAAGAAATATTAAGCAAAAAAAAGTTAAGCTTAGCTTCGTTACTTGCGGTTAGACTTTTCTTTTTTTTAAATAATATACTCTGTTAATTTCATTAGAACATGTATGCCTGGTAAGAGTTATTATAACATGAATTGGAATAAACTTCATTTCGCTTATAATTTTATACATATAAATAGTTTTTCAATTTACAAAAAAATAATAATTAAGCTGAATTTTCAATATGACGCCGATCTAAGGATTATAAAGAGTTAATTTACAGAAAGATTTTTACACGCATAATGATTTAGAATTTTAACAGAAGGTTCTTGATGGAATTTCAATAAAAAAAATGATTTTTTTACTTTTCTATGAGTTTTGTCACTAACGACCCGGGTTTCGCCTTTCGGCATCTTCGGGAATTTCAAGTAAACGAATGTGCTAGAACTGACGCGAAGTAAACAGTTTGTATCGTTTATATACAAAAATTAACGTTTAATTGTTATTAACGTAATCTAGGTATATGAATTTGCGAAAATTTTTGATTTTAATTAATGAGTTTCAATGAACTATGTGGATACAATTATAATTATCGGGTATTTTTAATGTAGTAATACTAATACTAATTACCATAAAACAACATGTAAATGTGGATAAATAAATTCGTGGGTTTTATCCGACCTATTATTAAAGAATAGATTGATTTCAAGTGTTTATAAATATATTTATTTATAATATACTTATCATTTATTATTATTCAAAATTTATAATAAATGATAAGTTTTTACACATAATGATGTTTTATACTCGACATTTTTTGTTCCTTTTAGCAAATCACGCTCCTGTTAATGAGTAACTTCTTTTTGGCTAGACCTCCATCTCAAAATAAAGAGTGCAACAAATGTGTCACCTTCATAAGAATTTTGACCATGAGTGAGTATTGAGGGGTTGCATATTTATGTCAGCGGTATTTTATTAATATATATAATTTCGTAACTTTGCTGTTTGCACCATAAATTAACTAAGCATTTATTAACCATCCGTTCTATAATAATTAGAAAACAAATATAGTGCGGCTTCTATTTTGAGATCATACATGCATACTTATATAGGTCACATATTTGATTACTTTTCGAGTGTTTGTATACCATAATCGAAATTTTCAATCGCATGGTCGATAAACAGCCCACAAAAACATCTTCCATTTAGAATAATATATACGAGTCCCACAATATTACAATGTGTCAGGGTTGGAGATATTAATTTTATAAAATATAAACTCTACTTGATTAATATGAAAACATAAAATGGTAATTTATTTAATTTATCCATCATTTTTAATTTGTTCACTGTCAATTCTTGGAGGAAAAGCATTTTTAAAAAGCACTTATATTTATTTAGATCAGTAATCAATTATTGATTTTAATAATGAATCCACTTAAAATTGTTTTATTGTGAAAAAACCATTTTTTTAATAGGTTAAAAATATCAAAGTATTTCAGTTCTACAGATTTTATAAGTTATACGTTAATAGCTATTTCTGATAGATAGTTCTGACGATGGCGAGAGCCGAAATAGCTATCAACGTATAACATATAAAATCTGTAGAACTGAAATACTTTGATATTTTTACCCCATGAAAATGGAGTTCTACCAAGTAAATGCCAAATCAATAAATACATTTTTTTTATGTTGATAATGATTTTGTTATCAATTACTCATACTCAGGTATCATTCTTAATTGATTGGTTTTATAATCTGGTTTTGTTTTTTATTGAAAATCAGTAGTAAGAGGGCTTAAATATTTAAATAAGACTTAACTTAACTAACACATAATTTTAATTGTATCATGATACCTAAATTCTTTTACAAACAGTTTTTAACTCCATGTTAATTTTATATTAATAACTCTTCGGTATATATCAATTTATTTTTTATCAGTTGATAATGTATTAATTTATTATGAATTATGATGTTTTTTTTTGTTCCATTATCGAAGGGTACTATTTTTCAGATAATTCCACTTTACTAAATAAATGTAAAATGTTTATGAAACGTAAATTATTTTTTTTGATAATATTTGACAAAAACTATTTATTACCTTAAAACAAAACCCCTAATTTAATTAAATTTATTAAATATATATCTTTTATAACTAGCGGTGATTTTACACATTGTTTTAAATGTTTTTTTTACACAGTTTTCTTTGCACGGTGATTTCTGGAATATAATCGTAAAACGTTATTCTGCCAGAAAACGTCAAGTAAAAAAACTTTGTTTTTCTGACCTGAAATGTAGTGAGGCGGTACACAAAAAGACAAATAAATAAACAACAATTGATCAAAAAATTTACAGCTCAAATACGCTTAGTCGTTTTATCGTCTTTGGGTAGCTGTAGAAATAAAAAATATTTACAGCTAAAATACGTTGTGCTATATATAAGTTTCTACCAGTAATAACTGTCAACGAAATATACTTTGTTCGTATCACTTCTTTAAATATCTAAAGAAATAAATATAATTAGCTTGTTTTTTGAAACTATAAATCGTGTTTAAATCTATCGATTTTCATTCACAATTCAAAAAACCCAATTGTTGACTAAACGTTTTCTGACAGTATACTGACAATATGTATGTAATTGAAAGACTGCAAAATAGTGAAAAATAAATAATATAATAACGTGACATATGTTTTAAATATGAATTATTGTAGTTGATAATAGAAACGTAATGATTTTCTTAAAGCTCTTTAAATTTAAATTATGAAAATGATTTTAATTTTCATTGGAATATAGTTGGCACAGCCCTATTCAATATACGAGTATCTTTCTGATTGTAATCTCTCATAATATATACGTACGTTGGTAATATGCGAACAACGGTTGGTCAAGATTAAAATATCGTTGTGTGAATATGCGATAAGTACAATAATACTCCCACGACGTAGAGTAGTATTATAAATATAGACTAAAGAAGATAATTAAAAAGATGTTTTACATATATATATTATGTTTAATAAAAAACGAATTTAAATGTAGCAAAAAGTTTTTTACATTGTTATTATATTGCTCGTGCCAAAATCTTTAACATAGTAATTAATTAATTTGAATTTTCTATCAGTACGATATTCAGGTCCGTGGCAAAGTGATCAAAATTGTTGGCTCCCGTGTCCAAGTCTCACATGCTTTCGATTTCTTAAAATTCCTTTTCCACCATTCCAATGATGGGAGTGTTTTTCAAAAGCTAAAATAACAGGATGTAGCGAAAGTGATTAGTCAATCACTAGTTTTGCCAAATATGTGTCAAATAAAATCTTCTGTGTATATACATATAAAAAAGGCCATATGCTCCACATTGTGAGTGGACTTGGATTAATAAAATAAATATATCTTTATAAAACCATTTTTTTTTTTTAATGACGTTCAATCAATTAGGAAAGTAATTGCATAAGTAAGGCAATTTTAATTTATGTTGGTCTTTTCTAAATACGATGATGGATAATATCAACCCTTTTAAAACCAGTAGGCAATTCAATGACCTTTCAGATTGCTTTTCAAAGATGTTAGGACACCTATAGGTTTAG
Organism: Himalopsyche anomala; assembly: GCA_031772345.1. Taxonomy (NCBI): domain Eukaryota; kingdom Metazoa; phylum Arthropoda; class Insecta; order Trichoptera; family Rhyacophilidae; genus Himalopsyche; species Himalopsyche anomala. The sequence goes on along the minus strand of CM062836.1, from coordinate 9,888,620 downwards.
TTTCAAATACCTACAGAAACTTTAATTGTTTATGCGTTTACTTTTCCAATTTATTGAACTTCATTAATATCAACCAGTAAAACTATTCCGGATACACATTATTAACTTTAAAGCTTTGTGATAATGTTTTCACGATAATGTAATACCCAATATAAACTAAGCGTCAGTTTAAGTATATCCGCGCATTCGAATGCTTGAAGACGGTGTCATTATTATATTAATTTAATATTTATCGTTTATGCATTTTCTATCTGAAAAAAAATTAATAGTGCGTTTTGGTTGAGATGAATTAATTTATTTTTAAAAAATAAGAAGTCACTGCTTAAGCACGTCACTTCTCATTTTATAAAGTAAATTATTAGTGGAATAGAATTATATGGAACGCTTTAATTAACTAGGATGTTTTTAAAATCCATTTTACCTAGATTTAATCAATAACACGAATGTCTGAAAATGAATCGATTTCGCTGTTGACCGTTTCACGCTCTTAATAATTTAAAATTATAATATCCAGTAGAAAAATTAATAGAGACGTTACAGTCATAGATATTTGCTACGATCTGACTACGTGACATAATTATGACAGCCTATTTTCCTATTTTTACTATTTTCGGCGGATGACAAACTGACAAACAAGGAGTTATTGTAGAATAATTTATATTGTGATAAGCTTAATTAAAATTCAATATGCTTTCCATTGGCAGCTGATATGGCTTAAAAATTAACTCCATTTACAATTCTACGGGGAATCCAATGAGCGACCATGCATAACCAAAGCGTGCAAGTATCTGTGCCAGCTAAAGTTTTGGCGTATTTTTTACCCTACTATGCCATTTTTTTAAATCGCTCTTATTGTCTTGTGAATTCTGATAAAATTCCAGGTGTGAATATAAAAATAATCGAAAAATTGCATTGTCATGATGAAATTGGTTTTCATTCACCGCGTAAAACTTCATGGGAATTTAAAAATGAAAATCTTGAAGGTTCACATTAGAGGTCTGCACGGGCCCGGGCCTGGCCCGCGGGCTTCTACCCGACCCGGGCTGACGTGGACCGGGCTCGGACGGCTAAGCGCAGTTGAGATTCGGGTTCGGGCCGGGCCGGGCTTTGGAATTGGACTTACGGAGACAATCCGGGAAAAAAGTATACCAAATTGAGGATTTCAAATTTCCCGGTGAGCTAAAAAAAATAAAATTGACTTTCGGAGACAATCTGAGAAAAAAGTATACCAAATTGAGGATTTGAAATTCCTCGGTGAGCTAAAAAAAAAGGACTTTCGGAAATAATCTGGGGAAAAAGTATTCGAAAATAGTTTCGGGCTTCAGGTCGGGGTCGGGTAACAAGTGCGGTATTAGACTCGGGCCCGGGCCGGGTCGGGCCTCAGTTTTTCGGGCTCGGACCGGGTAAATTTTGGCCCGTGCAGACCTCTAGTTCACATGTATTTATGTATGCCTTTATAGCTGACATATGAGTATAAAAATCATTTGTTTTTTATAGAAAATTCTTTTGAAACTAGTTTCCTTGAATAAAACTAATGTATTAAATTTTTTAAATAGTATAATATATTCAATTTTTTTTTAAATTTCTGTGCTATTTTCGTTCATATCCATTTCCAGAGTACTACATACGATCATTCAATGAAGCATCTTACCACAGGTTGTTTCAAGATCACTGGTAACTCAATCCCTATTTTTCGGAGGAGAAACATTGAAGGGAACAGGAATAACAAAATACTATTTGTAAGCTAATCGCTTTCCTATGCCTTTTTCTTTCGGGCGGGATAAAAGAGAGGGAACAGAGTCATTACAGACATTCTTGCCGTTATATTATATTTAAAAAAGATTGTAAAGTGTTCAAATTCTAACCTGTAGACACCAGAGCTATTCAGCTACAGGCGCGGTAACTAGGGTATCCAATCCCGGAGCCTTTTTCCAATCCCGGGATTTCGGGATTGATAAATTTTCAATCCCGGGATCCCGGGATTCCGGGATTGAGATAAATTTACCGAGGAATTTGAAATCTCCGATTTGGTATACTTTTCCCCCGAATTCTCACAAAACCTCGTTTTTTTTTTTTTTTAGCTCACCGAGGAATTTCAATCGACAATTTGCCAATTTCATCTCACTTTTCGAGATTTACTCCAAATTTCTCAATCCCGAAATCCCGGGATCGCGACCATGTCAATCCCGGGATTTCGGGATCAGAAAATTTAACGGGATCCCGGGATTGGATGCCCTAGCGGTAACCACATGCTTAACATACATTTATTTAAGTAACATACATACTCAAATGTGTATTTATTTATTGTTGAAAATTTAAATTGCTGTAAATGTACAGCTTATGTTAATGCCAAATATTAAAAAGACAGTAGAAATATCAAATATCAAACTTATTAATTGGTTCAGAAAGTTTGTTTTTCCAAATTTCCATCTCTCTACGGCATAGGTTCCCAAACTTTTTCGAGTGACGACCTCTTTTTATAAAAGCCATGTGACCCACGACCCCAATGCGATTGAAAAGGGCATTTTTTTAATAAGGTAATTTTAGTTGACTAGTTTTAGTTTTGTTCAAATCCAAAATGGAAAAAATTTGGGAACCTCCAGAAAACCCCTCGCAACCCATAGCTTGGGAACCCGTGCTCTACGACCTAGCCAATGCGTTGATCTGCTGAACAGCTCTTGTTACATGACCTACGCGAAGAACAAGTTTTAAAAACAATATTGAATATATTTAATAATATATACTATTGTATTAAATTTATTCTATATTCAAAATTTGTCATAAATTACATTCCTCCAAGAAATTTGTTACTTCACAACATTTTAAAACGAACGAAAAAAACTCTAACGACTCGGAATAAAAGGGATGTTTTTTTCAATAATCGTTGAGTGTTTGCAGAATTTAAGTGGGACTACTTTTTACAGTACTCATATTTAATGTTTTGTTTATTATAATAATATGATAAAGTTTTCTCAGTATCCACACAACCAAGTTCTTTGAATCAATTAGACCGTTTATATTAAAAAGAGGCAACAATTTGACATATCTTGTAAGGAATACATCGAAATAAATTTCTACGGAAAATCAGTATCCGAAATGAGCAATAAATGTTTACACAATTTTCTTTGAATAAATCTGAGAGTTGGGTCAAATCCCACGAGTGCTATTTACCAAATAAGTATTTATTTGTATATTTCAACGAACATAAAAAGCACTTAGGCAATCTTTTAAGCACTGTGTAACGCAATATGAAATCATCGAAGGATTGTTTTTTAGTAGGAAAATTAATACTGAATATATGTTTAATTCCTCAGGCATCGCATGTTTGCTCTATTTTGGACTCCTGGTTAATTGTTTCTTGAAATATATCTATCGAAATATTTGTTAAAAATGTGTATTTCATATCTGTAAAACACAACCAAAATAACCAAAAAAAAGTGAAAGAAATTATTTTATTTATGTTACAGTGAAATTTATTCAATATCGGAGAAAAATTGACAAATTAATTAAATTTCACTAGCATCTGTGATATTGATCGAATTTTAATAACTTAGCTAAAATTTTGAAAACTTTCCAATTGATTAACTTGTTGTTTATAATATCATAACTATTTCAAAATGTTTAACATTGATCATTTTCGAGGGTAAGAGTAATGGTTGTTAAGGTGTCAAAACCTTTGAAAAGATTAATAAAATTCTAAACTCGAAGACTCGGGATCACAGGAGTCTATCTACGAAAACATAGTGTTAACTTCTCTATAACATTTAAGTTTACATTTACAAGTATACATTTAAGTATAACATTTACCTTTGATTTTTGACATAATAATTTCATTTTTAAGTATGTTTACACAACCGTATCTTTTAAACAGTTATATGTACGAGATATAGTTTTATTTTACTAATACTTATAAGTATGTCATTTGCCATAACCGAGCATAACTCAAAACATTTTTTTTTTTTGTATTGGATTGGATTTTATGATTGTGATCCTTAACCTTCGAACTGCGAATTCACATTGGAAAGACATTGTAAAAAACATATTTCCACATTTTTTTGTAATCTTTTTGATAAATATTCAGATCAATTAAATTAACTAGTTTGCTAAACAAACCCCTATTCTAAATATATGTTTATAATTATTTATGTTAGAAATGTAACGACTTTGTAAACAAATTCAATGTTTAATACGATTTCTTGACAAGTCTCCCTACATTATTGACAAATAGTTATCAACGGTTATTATGTGAAATGTATCCCTTCATCTTAATCACTCAAGTAATCGTATATGTTTACCCTAATATAATTTGTTGTATGCACAAATGTAGGCCTATTTGTGAACCGATTAGTTTCTCCACACATCTGCTATACCCACGATTTATAGGGAAAAACCTTAGATGTTACTGGCAACATCAACTGAACTTTAGATATATATTTTACGGCTCTTAAATGCGGTACTCTCTTTAAGAGAGCAATAAAACACAAACATTAGGTACCGACCACAATGTCGTTAAGCATTGTAAATGTTCTTGCATAATCTTTGGGCCACTTTCCTTTGTATTTATTTCACTTATCTCAATAGTGAATAATGCTTCAAGCCAGTGGCGTTGCTATGTAAGTTTATGTTATCTAAAAAGTTAAATAAATGAACTTGAAGAAAATAAAATAAAACCGAAAGACTCAAGAGAAATTATCATTCTCTACAGAGCTAAGAAGTTATGTAATGCAATTATGTAATACATAGATTAACAAAATTAAACAGATTTGAAGCATGTTAAAAGTGGAGTGTCATATAAAATTAATGGCTTCAAATAACAATCCTCAATGAAACTTCAGTTTGAATGAAAAAATGATAATCTGAAATACATTTATATATATATATATATATATATATATATCAACTCACTTTTCATTTGACAGCGTAGAATTAACTATGATACAAATAAACATTTTACTTCAAGGACCTACGATTTATGTACTGACTTTTAAATAGGAAATTTAATAAAAAAAAAAATAACCGAAGAAACGTCTCACTGTCGTTATTAATGTCAATAATTTACTTTAACATGTAACATAGAAACTATATCATAGCTGTTAAAACTGTGCTGGTATAAATACAAATGTAATCTTATATCATATAATCAGTGAGAAGCTTTGTGGGTCGTTGTGTGATTTGCCCAATGCCCAATATTTCTAGGGCTCCACTGTTATAATTACATCTGTACAGTGCTACTACCAAATGGTAGTAATATTCAATGATATCGCCATGACATTACATCTCCATAAATATTGTCTCTTTTGTCGTTCTCTTCATCACTGTAGATTTTAAGCGCTACAATCTTTACATGAAAATGCTTAATAAGAATGAGGACACATCAGCTTAAAGCTATACTTACAAAACTTTAATAAGTTAGGTTGTTAAACGAAAATAATTATCATGAACAAACACTGAATGGTTTCAAAAAGGTTGAGACCATTCACCAAGTCACCTAATTATCACAAAGTTTTTTTTTACGACGTTTGATCTCAATTATTAAATCAAAATTTTATAAAGTGTGTAACGTTTAAGTTTTCATTTGACTGAGTTTTCCGATGAAAAACATTTTGTTCCAAAGTGAAACACTTTAACCGTTACAAACTTACAAAGTAAAGCATTCAGAGCTTAAAGTTTTCAATTTTTGCTCAAGTTTTAAAGAAAAATAAAATATACATGTGTTATATTAAAAGTTTATGAACTTGTTCAATATGTTTCAATAACTCTAAGTCATGTTTGAGAAGAAATTAATTCAATTAAAACTATTATGTGATTCAGTATTATAAAACGCAATATATATATTTTTTTTTACAATATTTTAACTTTATTTCAAATAAAATTTCTCTTCCATTTTTAAGCATCAATGTTGAAAAAGTTCCGAAAACAATTTCAAAATAAAAGCTTCTTTTTACAACATAGTAAGTTTTATTCGCAAGGTTTTTCATATTTTTTTAAATAGGCCGAGAACGCATCTTTTTAATTCCAGCATAAACCTTTTTTATTTAACACACACTCCGCGTTGTACTTTTTTGAAGTCTAAATTAAAATCAAAGTTGAAACATCTCCGAGTTGAAACCAATTTAGAATGTTTTAATAAATTCTACTTTGAGGTAATAATAAGTTGGTCAAAGGAAAGTATTTCAAATGTGAATTTATTTTTGAGTAAAAGTTAAACTGGATAAACACCAAAACGCATTATATTTTGACTGACGCCAATGCACCATACTTTGGCAGATACATAATCTAGAGTGTGAAATACAAAATATTATAAGCATATATAAGAACGAAAAAATCTTACTATTAAACTGTCTTATTTTCTATAATATGAATAGTTTATGGATTTATTAGCCAATGCAACATAAACCATCCATGACCAAATCAAAGTTGAGGCCACACATAACTGAATGAAATATAAAAATAATATCAGTTTTTCTCATTCACCGAATTTATACTAGTATGATTTATTGTACAATTATTTTGCCGCTATCAGAATACCTTTTACATTACTAATGAAAAATAGTCGATTTTTCGTCACCACCAGACGTCATTACATACCTAATCGCTTTCATTCACCAAATGGCGCTCATTTCTATGGGCGAAAATAAAATGTGGCAAATTGGTAAGATTTTCTGTTTATGGAGGGCGATTCTCAACGGTACGAAGAGAGTGTTTTTGTTCACGTCAATCAAACATAAGCGAGGCGTTTTTGAAACAAGTTTCTGAGCCCCGACACAAAAATGTATTCACAGGGAATGCTTTATCTGCGAACGCTTGGAACATGAGTAAAATGTTTTCTTCGAACTTGTCGCCTTAACTATGTTTTAAGAAAGCTACTTTAGAAGTATCATTTGCGTTGCGCTTAGATTACCATAAAATTAATTCTAATGTGTAAGAGAGGATTTATAAAAACTAAAAAAATAATTCAAAATGTATTTTAAAGAATTGTTTAAAGTTACATATCAAAGCATTATTATTCGAAAATTCGTAGATTAAGGGTTCACCCTTTTGCTTAATAATATTATAATCTGTCACAATGTGTTTTCGAACCAAAAGTATATCTACCAAAAGCCTCAGTATCATTCGGTGGGGAATTATTCCATGTTTCTCAAAGTCAAACTTGACTAAAATGAGTATTGCAGTTTTATCTGTGGACATTCATACTGAATGTAATGTTTTCAACGTCTGTTGTCGTCAGGCTTACTCTAAAACGACTCAACCCGTGATTTGCGTCTCTCGTTAATTTTCATGTAAATCAGTTTTATTTTGCGCACCATCACGATCATGTGTGCGCTAATTTATGACTGATTTTATGTTTGCATGTCATGTGTTATTTTTTCACTAATTCATTTGTTCATAAAATAGATCGCTACAGATGTATGTTCGTCGTTTTATGTAACCACACTAATGAGCTTCTCATCTCTCAACATGTTAAAACATGCATTAGAATTTTTTTCTAACGCTATCGTCTATGACAGTGTCTTGCAAACTGTGTGCCGCGGCACACTACTGTGCTACAAGAAGTCTCAGGTGTGCCGCGGTGGAAGAAACCTCAAAAATGTTAATTTTAAATAATGCCTATTCATTATTTTTTTTTCAATTTTAAATAAATTCAACATCTACACATACAAACAAATATTTGTCACGTTCATATATAGTGGTCAATGCGACACATTTTCTTTTTTAAAACATTTTTATTTGGCGTGCCGGGGTACTAGTCCCATTCACCTGTGTGCCGTGAAGTGAAAAAGTTTGGTAGACACTGGTCTATAATATGAGACGAAGAATGTACGGGCATCATTTTTTTTTTGTTATTGTATTTAATGATTTTTTTACAGAATAACATATTAAAAAATCTTTTAAGTGAGCCACATTTTTTCCATTGTTTTTCTAAATGGTGTTATGATGATCAAATGAATGTAGGCATTGCCATTCGGAGAAATTTTAATGCTTGGGGCAGTTGAACGACTTCTTTTTTGAGATTTATTTATATTTACGAAAAGATATTTTCACTTTCCGACACGAAAATTTTGTTTTTGATCTAAAAAAAAATCTTAATAAGTGATGCTCATGACAGCTGTTTTTCTTTCCTTGCTCTTTTTGCATATTTAGAGAAATTAATATTTAAAGAAATTAATTCTTAAATGTCAAGATTTAAATGAACATTTTTCATGGAATCAAATGGTTTTTTAGAAATATTTTTCTTTCGATGTTAAGCACTGTATACAATAAACAGATTGTTTTTGATTTTATGTTTTTTTTGGTTTTTAACCACTTCAAAATTATTACAATTTTATTCACAATAAACTTTGACATCGGCTGAAAAAGCTTTTGTAGTAGCTGAGTAGATTATAGGTAATTATAAACATAGAAAATCTTCAGGCAACATCAACAATTTAGCGAAGCAATCGTGCAATAAATAGTCCGCAATTATATATGAAACAGATTATCTCAAATTCAACGAGGCAGTTTGTTCGTAAAGTAAGATGCAATAAATGCACCGATTCCATCATGTAGAAACACCTTTGCCGTTGATTCGATGCAATCGTTCACCTGTAAAATAGCTTACTTCGGAAAATCACAAACCCCACTCGAGCAAAGTTTTTTTTTCCCCCCGAAGATATACTCTCGTATTCCGTGAATGAATTAGTATTTCAAACAAAAGTCGTAAAAAAGAAAATGACTCAATTATTTCCATAAAATACGCTTACGTTAAATTTCTATTCATTTTTTCAATATAAAAGGTTAAGCAAACAATAAATTCGTAATTTGTATAGACAGAAAAATTATTCATCTCAGTAAAACTCGTAATTCTTTCATTTTATTTAAAATAAAAAAATATCACATCGTGAAAAATCTTACTGGTTGAAGATATCAGATTGTCTAAAAAGTCTTTGCGTTTTTTTTAATATTAGCTAAAATGCCTAACATTTAAGATACTAAAAATATGTAAAGTAATTCTTTCGATAGATTCGACGATAACTTTGTGGAAGTTAATTTTAATAGAAATACTCTATCGAGTAAATAAAAAAGGTTTAGAAATGAATAACTTACAATTTTTAGAAATAAATAAAAGTATTAAAAATAAAGAATTATTAAATAATATCTTAAATATGATAAGTTGCTCGCCACTGCTAAATTTATTTCCAATGCTTCGACTCATCCTAATTGATGCAACTCATTATTTAACCATTTTGTATTGTAAATGTTATTTTTAGTATCATTATTGTTTGTTTTCTTCTATCCTCCCTTCCTTGCTTCCCGTTTTTATTTGTATAATATTTCAGAATAGTAAAATTAAAATCATTCGTACTTAAACAAGCATTGTGAAAGTAAGATTTTCTGAGGATGCCTCTGAAAGAATCAAAACACATGTCACAGTTTGTAGCATAATATGTGGAACAATCTAAGTTATTTTTAATATTATTATGTATAGTAATCTTACTTTTTTTCAGTGACAGTGACTGTATTGGTAATGCTTTTAGAGGTCTGATTAGAATTTATTTTGATTGTTAAATTCTATATCATCATTCTAATTCCAGTGAAAATGAAAAAACCGATCACGCTTCATTTCATATTCATTATGACTTAGCTTAACTGACATTTTGGGATTGAATTGCTTTACATATTAGTTGTGGTTAATTATTCACTCCACTGATTATCACCGCTAACCGGTTAGATAAGAAAAAATGCCAAACACATCAATTCAAAATTGTTTTAAAATGTAAATATTTTTAAAATCTTCCATCATATAAGTAAAAAATATTATAAATGAATTATTATTGACCAGTTTTGTTTTTTATTCATGGCGAGAGTGACTTTCACTACCCTTGAGATAGTAATATGAAACTATATGAAAGCGTCTTGACCAAAAGTTTTTTCATTATACCCTTCAATATGTTATATTAAATGAAATTATTAACTGTTTTTAAAATTAAACTCTTGTAGTAATTTAAACTTTAATTTAGATAAAATAGTTTATACATTGTTAAAAAATATCGAACTCATTTAATTACACATGTATTTTTAAACACTTTACTTATGTTACTTTTGCGAATCCACCCACACACTAATTCAAAATATGTTTGTAGAAGTAATTCAAAAAAATAGTATGTAATTGTATAAATATGAGAATGTCAAAAGAAGGAAAGATTCGTCACAAAAATATATCGATTTCCGACATGCCTAAATGTGTCAGAAAACTTTGAGATAGATACACCTGTCATAAACGTTTGTGACAAAATTCTCGACTGTCCACTTGGCTTTTAAAGGGATCTATCTAATTGAACTTTTATCTGACACATCATTCACCAAAAGTTATAAACCCATTTCTTTCTTAAGATATGTAGTCTGGAAAAGATTTTCATTTTGTCTAATATATAATATGTGATGTAATTATTAACTGGAGCTTTCTGTGTATTTATTTTCGATATTGAAGAGGTAAGATCGTTTTTGTATAATTATATTACTTTTAACCCACCCATATCAATTTCAAATATAATATATAAGTTGCAATGATTATTGTTTGACTTTTAGCACAGTAGAATAAGAATTTAATGTTTTCTTTCTGACTCATTCAGAAAAAGTGTAAATATATGAATATAACTTTGAGCAATAATTATTTTGATATTTATTTTGGCACTTTTACATTAGTATACATTACTTAATTTTAAACATTTGTTTAAGTAAAAATACACCCATTGAACTAGTAATATATTATTTATTTTACTGACGGTCGAATATAAGGTTTATGTAACCCTCGCCAAAGCGGTTATTTAAAAAAAAAAATTACGCCTCATACAAACATAATATATCGATTGTGGAAAGGCAAAAGGATGTAGTCCACAGTTTTTTATCAATAATCACAATGTATGCAACTTAATACACGTTCTATCAAAAGTATGTAAGCTGAAAATGTCAAATTAGTATCCAAATTTGTCTAAAAAGCCTGTGGAAATTGCGAGCGCTTAAAATGATTTAAAAATGTTTTTCTTCAACCATCTATTAAATTAATTTGAGATTTAGTTAGTAAAAAACTAGTTTAGCACGCTCCGTGCACTTCAAGGTAGTACACATTTCATAATTTGCCTATGGCCCGAAATCATCAAAAAACGTTTTTTGTGTCTCTTTCCCACGTTACGTCCTTTTTCCTTTCCACAGTCGATATGCTTGCTTTACTCATTTGACGTGTATGAAGAGATCGACGAAAAACATTTAAATCGGAGGAAACGATAATTGGAGGCAAAGAACTTACGCCAACTTGTTTCGTTCAAATTTCTGTTTTGTTTATATATAACTCTTTGGATTCAATAAATTGAAATGACGATTTCTTCGCGTACGTAACATACGCGATTTTTGATTAAAAAACATAAACACGGTAACTAAATGCACTAAAATGAAAATGTTGCAGATGTTGTACTCATTTGGTGGTAAATCGTGAATTCAGAGCACATCAGCCTTTCACTGTTTATATTTTAATGTTTTGTTTGATAGACGTCACCGTTCTTTTCCTTCTCGAATATGTAGACGCTTAATGTTAATACATTTAACTTAGCGCTCATCTTACATGCAATTTCTACGGAGGAATATACTCACAGTATAATATTTTATCATATAATGTGATATTATCATAATTACTATATTATAGACTCTATTTGTAAACATTTTGAGTGGATTAGATAAGCTATCATTGTTTCGAAAAATATTCATAACATTTTGGTATACAATAATAATTCCAGCTAAATTTCAAATAGTACAGATCCAGTTTAACTCGATATCTGTATAAGGTTATAATAACAATTCACGTAAAATATGAAGTAAAAACATTTTACATTAGAATCAAATCTGCAATGTTAGATAAATGTTAACTTGAATAGGAATATTATGAATATAATTCAATGATGATTTCATATAACAAACGTTATATAGGTTATTCAAACAAATTCAAATTCATTTGCAGATTTTAGAATGTGCTATAAGTTAAGAAGTAAAAAAGGTTTGATAAACAGTAAAGTTCTCGAACCATCATTACCATATTCATTGTTTTGTAGTATTTATCGTTACTTTAGAATCTCTTAAAACAACAAATCGTGGTAACTTTGTACTTAAATAATATTTTTTTCAAAATCCGTCAAGTGTAAAACAGTTGAAAATAAAAATAAAAAATTATCATAAAAATCTTTTTTTTTTAATTTGTATGAAAAAATATTTGGCATTACAGCTTATTTTTTATTCCTAATTCGCGAAATATTTTGAAGTTTAAAGAATTATCATGCGAGATTACCTAGACAAGTATTTTTGTAAATCACTCGAGATTGACATCAAAAACACCCATTCTTAGATCTCAAATTTATATTTGACAACGACCTTTCCAGGAATTGAGCTCAAACACACCTGATTACTAGAGCCATGTTCTTGCCAACAAAGCCACAACAAGTGACAATGTTGAGAAACTTTACCCTTTAAGGGTGTGTCGACATTATATAGACGGTCCCTCAAGTTATAGCTAACATTTATCGAAAAACTCCATTCACAACAATAAGCACTCTATATCACAATCAAAAACACTGTAAACATAATAAAGCATCTATTCTTGTCATTATCTATCACAAACAATTCATTGGATGTTTTGTATGTAAAAAAACTTATTAAATAAGCTTATCTCCGAGTACTTATTAACAATATCCAGAATAATATTACACTGATCTAGAATTTCTATCTTTCCATGTGAGAATATGTAAACATAGATAACACAACGTATCTAATAATAAACCATAGATTGGAATAAATTGAGAAGTAATTCAAACCTTGTTTATATTATACATATTGATTAACATCTTCGTCAGAATTTCCTCTCTTTCTGCCTTTAATTTTTAAGTAAGTTCTGTATGAAGGTAATAAAATTATCGGTTATTTGACGATACTATTTTTTTTAATCCTTTTTTTTTCTACGAGAACCGTTTGTTACTCAGTCGCTCAAACTCACTTTTTCTCAAAATGAGTATTAGGGAATGAAGGAAAAGGCTAGAAAAGGACTAGTGGTAGACTAATCGCTATTGCTTCACCCAATTATTAAAGGATCAGAAGGACATTACAAAAACCCGGTCTTCGATCACAAATTTGAATTGAATAATTCTCAAATTCACTGTGATCTGACCAGGAATCTAACCCAGACCTGCGTGATTGGCAGAGCAAGCTCTAACCAACTGAGCCACAGCAAGCGACGATACTATACATCAGGGTTTCCCAAACGTTCCACGGAGCCAGAGTAGGTGTTTCGAAAAAAATTGGAATGGTTTTATACGCTGCAACACAGTTTAAAAAAATCTTAAAAATTCAGCTCAGTGTTCCGTTATATTTTCCGGACTTGCCAAGTGTTCCATTCCAGAAAATGTTTGGGAAACCCTGCTATACATATATATATATAGTGTGAAGATCCATTTTTTTGACAAACAAGTTTCACATCTTTAAATTTAAAAAGTTTTATTAAACTTATGTACGTCTTTTTTAGCGATCAGATGAATCTGGGTTGTAGTTCTGACAAGGAAAATATCAAAAATTTTTTTTTTTTAGAGATTTTGGGCATTGTTTACTTATCGCAATAATATCAATAGATAAAGTCAAAAACTATCAATGTATAATATTTTAGTTCTACAATCACTATTTTTTATATAATATATATTTTGATCATAACTGTTCCGGTTTAACAAAGAAATAACATTGTAGATTTTGTATATATATTTAGACGTATATATTTTTTGATTTTATTTTAATGGAGTTCTACAATGTAAATGCCAATTCTTTAGATCATCTCAATATAAATTTAAAAGTCTCATTGAAATTATCTCATTAAATTGTAAAATATTTTTTTCAATTTGGCTTTTAATATTGTTAGCTGTAATAGAAAACATTTTTTTTTACCATGTCCGCTTCCAATATGGAGCATATGAACTCCTAATGGAGTGTATCTCAACAGAAGTGTTTCTACGACAACTGCTTGTTACTAAGTTGCTCAACCTCTCTATTTCCAAAGAGAGTAGGAATAGAAGGAAAGGGCTAGGACAGGACTAATGGTTAGCTAATCGCTCTCGGTACTCTCCGTTCATAGGATAGGATGGGTGGGAGGGGGGATTCAAGACATCACATACATCCATGCCTTTGAACAGAAATTCATAAATCGATTGAAAAATCATTTTATAAAACTGCCCGTACTAGGATTCGAACCCGTGCCCTCCGTAGCGGGAGCCAACGACGTTGACCTCTCGACCATAATGTGCCACGCTCAACCACATATTATTTATTTGATATAAATACTGACGGTCATATATTTTAATGAAAATTACACCTAAGTTTTTATATCGACACAATTTTATTAATTAATTGAGTCAATAATAAAAAAAATCCGATTTTGTTTTGTGCCATATCCATCGTCAGCGATTACATCCTCGTGTTGAAGGCTCTTCAATCGTTTTCTTGTCTGTTAAATAGGGTGCAAGCCAGTTTGGAATAATTAGGACTGGAGGCGTTCGATGGAGTGTGAAAATAGCTTTGACAATTTTAAAAAATACGGCAGAGTACACTATTCAATTGAAGTACACGTGAAAGATGTATGTCACTCTGTTTTTAATCACAGTTAAATGAGACTGTAAAAATAGCATTTATAAGCACTTACATTAATACAGGCAAATCCATTTTTAACGTAGCGCATAAAGTAAATATATATATCTAAATCAAATTCAGGGATTTTATATATATTTAAATTACATATATTCGAATAGTTTAATAAATGAACTTCATTGCGTATAACATAAATACTTTTGTAACACTTCTGACGAGACATGTTTTTTGTTAGCTCATACTAGAAAGTCGTGTCTTGAGTGAAAATAATGGTGTTTAAATCAATACTATGGAGTCGGGTTAAAAAGAACACAATTCCGACTTTGAATTGATTTTTTCAATCTGTTTTATTTACATATCTGTATACCATCAGATCATTCTTATCATTATAATAATTTTAGTACACTTCTACAATCAATATAATGAATATACTAATAATTTTTCAATATGTTTAAATTATTTTTCTCCGATTTGTTCGACTCCGCCTCTGGATATAACACCCGACTCCACGACTCCAACTCCAACTTCACAGCCTTGGTTTAAATAAACAAAATAGATTATGTTTAGATGTTGTGTGACTTTGAATGGCAGTTTTTATTAACCTGTTGGTTTGATATTCATTAAAACTATGACAAAATTATATTCAATTACATATCAAGTATTTTTTCGTTCGATTAGAATTAATATTAATAAGCGGTTTTTTTCAGGGGTTCTATGTTGTTAATACATACATATATTTTGAATAACACGTGCTTCTATTTCACCAAACAAATGAACAATAAGAGTAAATAAAATTATTATTAAAAATGTAATTACAGTACGTAAAAAAAATCTATCCAGAAGGTTTTTATTCCAACTGTTAAAGTTTTTTCTTCCAAGAACTAAAACTATATGATATGTGATTACTAATAACTGAAGTAACAATGCGATATATAATTGAAGAGCTCAAATGACCATCGGCCCAACCCACATCTTTCACTTTTTTAAATTCTCCGATAACCATTTCAAGTAAGAAACTAGAAACATTATAAAAATTCTAAGTCAACCTTCCACTTAAATCTTGTGTTATGTGGGCCACAGCGTGGTTTTTCTGTTGTTTAAAAAAACAATATCTTTCGTAGTTTTAGTCATTTTTTGTATGATTGACAATCTCTCGAAACCATTCAATTTCAAAGAGCGAAAACTAAAAATTTTCAATATATATAGTTTTTGTCAATAGAGAAATTATGTTGTTTTGTTGCTGTTTGTAAATCATGTTTAGTTAAATGGTTGATTGAGTTCACATTATCTTAGTAGAACTCGATTGTAACAATATGAAAAAATAAACAATTGTGATCGATTGATATTTGTGTTTTGATGATCTGTATGGTGATTTATTGGTATTTACCATGTTTAATCGCCCACAAGATGCTGATGTAACTTATAATAAATATCATTTACACATAAACTTATTTGCTTTGGATAATTCCATAGTTGTTATCGTTCCACGAAACACTTTAGTCAATTTATGAAATATTATACTATAATTTGCAATATAAATTAGATTGCTAGAGTGGGTGAGAGGATATATTGTGTATATGTTCTAAGCCAGTATATATAACTGAGTTAATGTAAGCTTAAACATAGTTCTGATGAATGCGTGAGTCGAAATATATATTAGCCGTTTATTGAATAATATTTTTACAACTATAACACTTTGATATTTTTCACTATATGTTTATATAATTAAATTTACTGCAAGCTCAGATTTTGAGTATGGGCCATTTATCTTTTGGGTCTCTTAATTATCAGCAATATAATATCTGATACACATTCCTGTATAAAACCTAAGAAACAAAAAACAACATGTAAGCTTTTCCATATTATGGAATAATGTTCAATAAAATGTATACATTGAGTTCAATGAAATGTCAAAAAATGTATATTTAAATGCAAGATATTCCACACAATATACTTTTATTTTGCTGACGGTTATATCAATAATTCTCTCAATATCGAGACTTTATATATATGTTAAGATCATAGCTCCTTTGCGGTTCACTGCGTCCAAGCAGCTTGCATCACCATCATTTTGCAATAACTAATCTATCAATAGTTTTATATTTTTTATTAATTTTAAGCATTAGTAAAAAAAAAACAAATTATGAGACAAATGAAGTTTTATATCGAGTTATAAAAGTGCTAGATGTTGTTTTACAAACATTCGTATAACACAATTCATATAAGTGATAAAATATTGTCAACTTGTATTTTGAAAACAGCTGAATAAGAAAGGCATTATTTATAAATACTGTTAATATGGTGGTTAGCAAGCCAGTGTTGTGCTTGATAAGTGGTACATTTGTATAAATTACTTCACTTTTTATAATTTTTAAAAATTAAATAGCTTAACTATGTTTATATACTGGCTAAGAAGAGATACACAATACATTTTCTTCTAAGCCACTAACTAAGCCAGCATTAACTCTTTTTTTTTTAATGTAGAACAAAATTGCATTGCTATTTTTGACCTTTTCATAATGTAGTTCCACTGAGTAAACGTGAACTAAATAAATTTAATCTTAACATTGACAGCTTAGTAAAATGTGATTAAGAGATATTCTTTAATCAACTAGGACATAGATGGGTAACCTTTTTAGTTCGATGTGTAAAAAATTTGAAAAAAAACTCGAACCGTGCGCCGTGCCACATTTATAAATATAAATATTGTATACATCCTTAGTTAATGTTCTTTGTTTTCGGGCGGAGATCATTCTAAAACGATGCCTGTCACCCAAAATTTCTGGGCGTGCCATAGGTTACCCATCACTGAACTAGGACGTTTACACAATTCTAGTTAGTCTTATTTATCGTTCTATAAACACATATATAAATTTTAACATTGTTTATTAAAGTTCTTCATTGGAAGTCTTTTAGCTCCACCTTATGAGGCGGAAATTATTTTAAATGGCCGAAACTCATTAACTATTTCAAACGAAAAAATACTTGACGTAAAATATCGACTTCTTTAAGTTTACACCCAAAATAACGTTTTAAGTAAAACTGCTTAACATCGTTTAATAGTAAAAACGTTTCTTAGTACGCTATCCAAGAACTTAGTTTATTAATGAAGAGAAATTTTATCCCTCAGGCTATATATAACCCATTAAAATTGAATTGCAAAATTTCTTGTGCATCGTTATTTTTGCTATATTATACACATTCTTTGGTGCTATGGAATGCATAAGCAATTAATATTAGGATTATTTCTTAAATAAATAGAATATTAGATTTATCCATAGAAAAAATACATTTAAAGTTTATTGGGACAAAAGCTGCCGGACATATTATAGCCGAGTGATAATGCTTTACTGTGGGGATAGGGAAAATTTTTGGGTGATCGACCACATTCAAGGATTCAAAATAAACGGCAGGCCGTATGTTAAATACTATTTTTAGAAACATACAATCAGTTATTATGAAACAAAATATGAGACGAATAGAACTGTTTTACGTCTTTCAACGTGTTTTTAAATTCTAGATCGAGTAGCCTGTCATAGATTCTTATATTAGTTATTATTAAATTTGAATCGTTCCAACTATGTATATTCTCACAGATTTCGTCACTAACGACCCGGGTTTCGCTTTTCGGCATCTTCAGGCGTTCAAGTGCACGGATGAACGGTACTTGATCGCCTGTAGATGCCGAAAGGCGAAACCCGGGTCGTTAATGACAAAATCTGTGAGAATATACATAGTTTAAACGATTCAAATTTAATATTGAAATTCCACCAAGCACCTTCAGTCGAAATCTTAAATTAGTTATTATTCCTCGATACTTTTATTTTTTCTTCTACGGTTCGTTGAGATAGACTAAGCTTTTCAAATTTCTGTTTAATTTGGGGGCATATATTAGCTCCACAAACTTAATACAAATAAATTTGAATCGTTCAAATGTACATTCTCACAGATTTTTTCACTAACGACCCGGGTTTGGCCTTTCGGCATCTTCAGGCGTTCAAGTGCACGGATGAACTTGAACTGACACTTAGTAAATGAATGTTTCGTGTTTATATAATAAATAAATGTATCACTAATTCCACCAAGCACCTTCAGTCGAAATCTTAAATTATATTAATACAAATATTTTCTTTAATTTAGTTTCCGATTAATTATATGGGCAATAACGAAACTTGAATCTATAGAAGCTTCTTTTACATGAATTTGCCGCATGAACAAATTTTTCTATTTCTTTTTTCATTTTTCTGGATTTTATTTCAATAGCCATAGTTTAAATACCCGTATGGATGTTGATGAATCAATCAATTTGGAGATTTGATAAAAAGCACAGATTTTTTAAGTGTCCCATTCGGTCCTGAAAACTGTGAATGGGAGAAGCAATAGCTTCTTACTAAACGTTTTATCTAGCTTGATTTTATATGATCCATTTTGAAAGCATGTCAAATTTAACCAGACATGCATGACCTTTTTAACAAAACATAAAAACAAATTATGATGGGTTCGGGTTGCAAGGAAAAAATACAATGGATACATTCCATGTAAAACAGCCGTGCATAGTGCAAAGCGTAAAGATAAATGAACAATAGGTTTCATTACATTAATTTACCGTGTTATTTCAAAATCGTGGAAAAAAAGTATTATGTGTACTTTTTTATTATGTTTTATTTACAATGGAATTCAAAAATGCAATCATTGTATTATTTAATTTTAAACTAATGCTGTAGAAACTGACTAATTAAATTTGAATCGTTCAAATTGACACAAGTTTTGTCACTAACGACCCGGGTTTCGCCTTTCGGCATCTTCAGGCGTTCAAGTTCACGGATGAACTTGAACTGACACTCAGTTAATAAATAAATCGTATTTATATAAGAAATAAATGTATCACTAAGTTAAAATCCATTGCTGGTAAAATGGATTAACCCATGGGAATCCCAACAGATTTTAATAGTGAGTAATTTCAAGAATAACATTTATTATTGTTTGCTGGATGATTTATGATTATATTTATTTTGTTTGCTGGAAGATTTATAATTGTATTTACTTACCTATATGATACAAGAGTGGAGAATATGAAAGATTTACCTTCTTCTTTTTCAAACATAAAAGCTAAATTTAAACACCAATTCGGCATTTGCAGCTTACACATTGTTGACATGTATTAAGTTTTCATTAAGAACTTCATGATTATCTATAAAAAAACTTTATAGATAAAACTGTAGGTTACGTCTTTTTGGTTTTTACAGTCGATATGAAATACACACAGCAAAAAAAAATATGTAAATACTTCTTCAATTTTGAATGAAATTATTTTTTCTTCACAAACAGAAGAAAGAATATTACTGAAATCGTGAAAAATTTAAGTGTGGGTTAAGAAGTATCTGAGTAGATTTCTATACTACATGAGTGGTTTCCTTTCTTTAGCTATTGATTGACTGTATAATCTCAAAGAAGACTCTTCATTTCAGGATGAGTTATTATTGTATGAATTTTTTTATGGCCTCAGTTAAATCGACGGGTTCTTACCCTAATAATTTACCGCCATAAAACGTATTTCCATGTTTTTTTCAGAGATAAATTAAAGTTAGTTTTAAGTTATTGTAATGATAGTCAATAGTTGTTCGCAGCGTACACATCTGAACCAGTATAACAATACATTACTAATTAAACTAATTAAACCTGAACGGAACATTCATATATTATTATTTTTTTTATTGATTATTTGTTGAAAATGCTCTTTTGGCAGTTCTAATCATATTTCAATATTACAGATTTTTTAAATGATTACGTTTTATTTTTAGAAATATGATGTCTTTCCATTAATAATATTGATGTTTAAGAGCACTAAGTATTTTTAAAATTAGAAAAATCTTACAATATTAATTTGTTCTGACAACATCGTGATATCGAAACAGTCACCAATTGTATTAAGTATTAATCCATTCTACCTTAAAATTAATATAAAACATTTCCGTACAAAGAAACCTGTTTTGAAAAGAAATTTACGTATTTATTTACGTTGACTGTGAAAAAACAATATATAATGTAATTTATACAATAGAAAAAAAAAGATTTTTACACTATTTTCGATACATAAATCCATATCCACTACTAATGTGTAGCATATGACATCTTAATGAAAGTATCTCAAAAAAAGTTTTTCTTTGAGAACTGTTTGTTACTCGGTTGTTCGACTTATAGCAAGAATAGAAGAATAGATTTACGACAGGTCTTGTTCTTAATTAACTAATCTCTTCCGATACATTTCGTTATTTTAGGATTTTTAGTGTAGGACGGAATTTTTAGACATCACAAACACTCATGTCTTTGAACAAAGATTGATATATCGCTTAAATAAATGCTGTTCTAAGCCCTTGAGATCAGTAACGGAAGCCAACGACGTTGACTGCTACGCTTTGGACTCGAATAAACAATTAACAAATGTATAATTACGAGTACGCATCCTATAATATAAAAAAGTCCCTTCATTTTGGTTTAAAATATTTGCTTAAAAAAATTGATTTCATATGTAATTATAACAATATCACATTGGGTGGATGCATCAGCGTAAGTAATGACCATAGACAGAGATTTATGAAAATGTGTTAACACCCAGAGCACAATCGGCGACAAAACAGGGAAAACTATTAGGAAGCAAATTTTAATTAAAACGTATTTATCACACATACAAAAGTTTATTATTTTGTCATTTTAGAAGTTTATGTTGTGTCAGAAAACATTTAAATCTCAAAGAACAGTAACGCTGTTTGGCTGTATAACCGAAAGCTTACTTAAGCAAACTTCTACCCACTTAAATTCTGCTCAGTTTTCAGTTATCAATGCCAGATTATTCTACTATATTTTACTCTTTATGAAATATTCTCAATTGTGAAAAATATAAGATTTAAAAAAAAAAAATAGCGGCTAGATTAAAACAAACACTTATGTTTTGTTTATTTCCATTTAAACATTCGTTTTATGTTATCCAATTGCAGCGTTGCATTTAAACAAAATCAAACTGACTCTATTAAATCAAATACCGTTTTTATTATTTTTATTGATTTCCGACATTTTCATACTATATACTATTTGTATTTTAAGCCATTACATTATAAGCATTGCATGAACTGATTTGAAAACAGTTTGCTTGAGTTGAGCCTTAGTATTCTAATTACAGTGGACACCTTAACTCATTTTCTAGATTTTTCTGTATAGCCAAAGGCAAAAGATGCAAATTACGAATTCAATTACATATCAAAGGAAATTGAAAAAATCATTTATAATTTAACAAGTGCATGAAAAGCCTAGTATTTGAGTTATTTCTAGCGTAATGTTTGCGTAATTCCATTGAACATTTTAAAATAAGACACTATGGTCAATCTAGGCGCAAAGCTCAAAGCTACACCGAGGGCTAAAGTTTACCAAAGAGCATAAAAGCTTAGTTATTTGGTGATATGATATTATATCATTTCAAAAAATGCACCGTTATTATCTTCAGTTCCATATAAATACGACTCGATTGACTCGAAGTATCATTCTATGGTTTTGTCAACATTTCAATAAATTTGAATTCAGTTGAGATAAATCACTAAATGATTTACTAAAATGATTAAACAATGAACAATGAATAATAAAAACTAACACTTTTTACAGGTCATTTTCGGGGAGACAAAACTTTAGTCAGCCATACCAAATTTATGATGACGTCACATAAGAAAAATTATTACACTTAAGTATCCAAAATTTTCTTGTGAACACTTTTTAAATGATACTTTAAAATAATTTACAACACAAATATTGTTTTCTTTGTAATATTAAAATGGCAGCTTTTTAAAGTGTCGCTCTATGAATATAATAACATGAGTTAAATCAGTTTTTTTTAACCTTTTAACTCAAAACTGGTTTTACGCAGTGCAGAGAATTTTAGCTCTAGGGGGATCTAAGCGGTCATAAAATTGTCAACAACCTTATAAAAAATTCAGCATTGTTAAAAAAATTGAGAAATATCTCTTCCATGCGGAACATACATTTTGACTACCAAAAACATTCTTAGAATTTGAGACTATAGTTGTGATCATATTTTTTTTTGCGATGATTGAATTATGTTTATGATTTTTTTTTATTCAAAAAATTTCAATATAGCTCAACGGAAAGCAGACTATTGAAACAAAATATTACTAGTATAAACTAAGAAAAGCAAAGAAGGGCAAAGAAATAAAATTTATATTGCCCCTTTAAAATACCCATTTACAAATAATAGATAATATAACGCTATGCAACGAAATGATATGCTATGGCTCGGTAGCATAAAAGAAAACACGATCAATCACGATTTTTAAACATGAATAAATCGATTTGAGACGAGAACGCTAATTTAACATAGAACTAATGTTTTTTGATACTGTAATGCATTTTATTTGATTTGAGAGAATAGCAAGTGTTGCATTATTATTTAAAGAAAAGAACATCTTTTGAATCAAAATATTATTTTTTTAAATTTAACGATAGCAAAATTATTTTCGAAACGTGTAAAAGTAAATATATAAAAAGCCTCTGCGACAAAAATATGCCACTCGTTACACCACTAGTTAAATTTAAAAAACAAAACAAAAACAATGTCATCACATCCAGAATGAACACGTTTAAAATAACATTTTGTTTGTAAAAACTTAAAACTTGGTAAATACATTATTTTGATACTGCTTGTAGTTTCATTACAAATCAAGAGATTTTGGCAATAATTACTCCCTGCAGATTTTAGATTATAATTCGATTTTTATCTTTAATTCGTCAAAACTTTTTTGATAAAAAGCTAATTTCAAATTGAATTTAATGCACACGGAAAGCTCAAACGCGTCATAATTCAACATTTGAAAAGCTCCCGACAGAGACAGTGTCTTGTTTTTCTCGAGCTCGCCGTCTCGCTCGCCCATCACGTAAACGTTGGTGGTAGGGACAGGGAAGAATTCTCATAGAAAAGGCCGAGAGTGAAGCCAGCTTCGAGCATTGCATCGGTGGCGTTCATTGGGAAGAGTTGCAGCATAAACTATAGTTAGTTTTAACTTTTATTTTATTCATTAACTGTAACACTTTGTTAAGCTACGCAAGTATAACTCCATTAAACCTTATTTAAAGTAATCAAACCAAAAAATTTGTCATTTTTAATACCTAGCAAACAAATTTTCCAAACTTTTAAAAATATTGTTACGTCTTTTTCCTAAGACCCACGATTTTTTAAGAACGAAAGTACAATACTTCAGTGATTTAATATTGTGATAATGCTTTTTACTCACTTCATTCACTCGAGACACAGAAATTTATTTAAGGAAAAAGTCCGTTAATGTATTACGTGTTGTCTTCACTTTTTAACTAGCGTGAAATATTAAATAAGCACCGTAAATGAATTTTAAATAAAATCATTTTAACGTAAAAATTAAATAAACTTTATTTCTTTTTTACACGCCCAATTGTTTCTTAACCCTTGTTTGAATAATAAATTTAATTCATTTCATTGTAATATTGAATTAGAAAATAAAAATATTTATTAACGGAAAAATAATCTGTATATTTTAAAACAAAATCGGATCGAAGTTTTAAACTTCTTTATTTGCAAAAATACATGCATATCTGTTTGAATAAATGCTGGATAGAATCATAACTTAGATGTACATTTTGTTTGCAGGAGCGCGTGCAGTCAACTTCGAGAAAGATTTTGTTCACTTTTCTTTCGTTAAAATACATTGTTCGCTTTTCGTATAGAAGAAAGTGGCCATCCAACCTTGTATATTTTAACGTTTTCCGCTGCCTAAATTGTTTTACTCATCCTAAATATACAGTGCTAGAAACATCTAAGAAACACGGCAGACTCAACGGTAAGCAATGCATTTTTATATTTTGAAGCCCCAAAAGTGTCTTAAGCCTAGATGAAATATAATATGTAAATATTATTCTTATCGCCAACTTAAAATGCTTAGTCGGATCGGATATTGAGTGTAATTTAAATGTGTTACGTTTTCCACAACATTTAACTTTACGTAGCTGTCCTAATTTAAGTAAATGTAAAAAATACCTATAGAAATAGGACTATTGTGAATAATAATAAAGGTTTCATACATTTTAAAAGACACATTTAAGTATTGTTCAGTTTGTATTCTACTCTGTTCAGTAAAAATGTAATGTATGATAATATATCTATTGCCGCCTTGTTAATTAACGTATTTATGGTAAAAGAATAATTGACTTATGATGTTTTTTTGTCTTGAATAAGTGACGTTTTGTAATTGTTTCTGGTTTACAATCAATTACAAGACCAATGAGTATTGAGCAATAAAAAATAAATATGACGGATGTTAATTCTTCTCACTTAAATGTCGATTAGCCATGTTATACTTACTTTCAATGAGCTTATTTAAATAAATTATTTAACATAGTTTTCTTTGGAAACATGAAAAAATGGCTTTTACCATAACCGTTCATTAAAAATGAGGAACTGATTGGTAATAAAAAAAAAACACCCGAATATTATTGAAAGTTCATCTATCGCTTTTCATTTTTCGACCAGTTAAATAAATGTTAACGTTACTAACCTTTAAATTAAAAATTTCTCGGTAAATAAATTTATTAATATACTGTCATATATTCACTACAATTTTTTACTCAATTTTAAATATGAAAATATGAAAATTGTTAGTGAATGGTCGTTTTGAAACGTCACATAATTTGAAAACGACAAATACTTTTTATTTGTGCTTTTTTTTCCATTATTTACTTCATGATAGAACACGATTCCGAGAATCACTTACTTTTGATTACTGTCAATACACAATGTTTTCATATATTGGTATATGGACATTCTTCAAAAATCGAGTTTTGAGAAAATCGCAAAAAAACACACGAGCAAAATTTTTCGTAATTATTAAAAATGTTTTAAATTATCATGAATATTTATCGCAAGTAAAAAGAAGCTGTTTTTAAAGATGCGAAATATATTATAACATCGTGAAAAGTACTGATCGCCGTTTGGTTCTTTCTAACCATATGAAAATGTGAGCTTAAACACCTATAGTAAGCTTTGTGTGTTTAAAGTATTTTTTTATAATCAACTATTTTTTGATATTTGTACTTAGTGATGCACTAAGAATTTTTGGCATTTTCAAATAAAAAAAAAATACCAAAAATTGAGATTATAAGCTTTGATACTAAGTCAAATATTTTTTCAACCGTTCCTTTCAATTACTTAAAATGCAACATGTCAAATTGTATATTATTCATTAATATTATGAATCAATATTTAAGATTAGAGAACTATTATATTTTTCTATCTTCACTTTTTATTTTTTCTTTTTTATCATTTATGATTATGAAATTTAACAATTAATCTTTATCATTCAATACCATGTAATAATTATTGTAACACTTATAACTTATGTCCTTTAGACAAAATTTTAGGAAGCTTTTATAGTTGACTGAAACTTTTGTTTTTCAGCCAATATATTAATTTATAAAAACAGTTTAACGAATTTTTCCTATAAAAAATATTTCTTACTGAATTAGAGAAGTTAAAGATTGACTTTTAACCATGTCCCTTAAAAACGTTCTGCTAAAAAAATATAAGGCAGATGGTCAATAAAGTTTTATAAAACAGTTTTTTTTTCCTATCAGAAATCTCGATCAACAATGACTAACTTCAATGGATCAGTTCGATGCGCAGCACTATGTATTGGAGTTTTAATGGCCGTCTCAGTGTTCACCCCGACAGATGCAAAACGTAAGTTTCTTTTTTAAAAAAAAACATTAACTGTTGATAAATCCTTTTCGTTATGCCCGCTTCCAATGGGAACTTTTAATGCAGCTTATCTTATCAGTTGATAATGCTCGCGAGGAGCGAAACCGGTCCTGATCAAATAAATTTTAAGTGGGAAAAGTACCAAAAGTCTTTTATTATTTTTATCATAATGTCATTCTACCAAGTATTGACAGTGAACACCTTAAAAGTGTATTTTTCTACGTTAAGTTACTGAACCATTTGTTTTTCTAAAATAGTTTGCATAATACAACAATAAGGTTAGGATAGGACTAATATTGAAAACTTATCACTTTCACAGCTCCCTATTTTAGGAATTGGATTGTATGGGAGGATTATTTCTAGACATCTATATCATGTAACACAATTCCATAAAGTGATTAAAAATTCACTTTATAAAACTGTCCATAATGGGAGTCTAAACCGTGAACACCATATCCAAAGCAAATGGCGTTCTTACAAAGGTTTTGCTAAATTACAGTTTAAATTTAAGATGACGCAAAACATATTTAGCTAAAAAAACTAAGGAAAATGGCGTGAAAATGTATTCCCGACCACAATTTTCTTCGTACGTTTATGTATTAATCACAAATTTCTTCTTGAAGTTTATTTAGAAACGCTTCGTGGTAAAATTCTTTTAAATTTTGTATTCATTAATTGGATAATGCATTTAAAGGCCAAACATCCCGAATTTCTGATGCTTAGTATTCATACATTGATGTTTTTTATCGATTTATATATTTTGTATCTAAGGACACCGATCGCTTAAAATAGTTCACAGTTTGAGCCATAGGCTAGTTACTAGTAACGCATCTAAAGTTTTATGATCATTTATAAAAGCTTAATAAATTAATTTTTAATATGCTTAATTTTAATACAAAATGATCTGATATTACAGCTGACGGCCATGGCGACAGACTTTTTTGTTTTTAAGCCACAGTTGGTTGAGATAAATTAAACGAGGATAGATATTACAAACAGTCAAATGTCAAAGATTTTAAATTAATATTTGAAAAAAATCTTATTTGATGTTGAACTTTTCGGGACCCAATCCCTCCTGATCGATCACTAAGCTAAAGCCAAACGCACAATGTATATTTCAAATTTAAGCTATTTCTTCTATTGACTGTTACTTGATATTTTTTTGTTTTTTTTTTTTAATTGATCAAGAATGAGAGGCAACTTTTTATGAAGCAAGAGAAAAAATATAGATCAAAAGACATATATATATATATATACGTTTAAGAATCAAAGGAGTTTATTTTAAACATTTGAGTTTTTTTGTTAAATATATTCATATATTTTATGAAAGTGATGTCAGGAATTATTTTATTTCTGAATATGGTCGTCAATCGAAAAGTTTTTAGCTTTTAGATTATTATTTTTTTTACATGATATCGTGAATCCTGAAATTTTGGGATCAGTATAAAGACTTTCTCGGGGTTACGGGATCCCTAAATTGACTAAAATGACGGAATCCTTAAATTGGAAGCCTTAGCTACTTGAAATTTTCTAACTCCACTTCGGTACCACAGCTTAACTCCCTTGTCTATACAATTTCCAAAAACAGTCTATAAGTGACAAAATTACGTTTAAAAAAACAATTAATATTATATAATAAAAGGTGTAGGCTGTTTGAAAAATAAAATTATCGTGGTTTATTGTGTCATTTTAATTAAAATTTACGTAAATAATAATAAAATAAAAAATCTTTTGAAATGTATTAACAAACCCACCGCGTATATTATATCATATTATTCAAATGTTTTCATTTTAAAATTTATCTTTTTTTTAAGCTGAAAAAAGTTATTTTTAAATCAACCTTTGTTCATAAGAATAATAATTAAGGAAAAATCAATACTTTAAATATAGTGAAACAAATTAAAGTTGTATAAAAAAAACCTGACAACTTGAAAAAATATTATTCAATAATATATTAAAATAGGCATAAAAAAGTGATGTCATTTTTGTTTCTTAAATTATGTCAATTTTTTTTGAAAAACTTGGTTAGTTCCTATAAAAATGACAAATTAAACCAATATTAAATCACAAGTTTTATACTTCTTGCAAAATTTTATTATAAATTTAAATCATTAATTTGAATAAACTTAGTGTCGTGTATTTTATGTTACGTATATTATTTTAAAGGGTCTTTCAATAAGAACGCTCGATTTTAAAATGTCTCCGTCGTGGCATGTGCTGTGTGGCACATAGCGCCGTCCTGTTAGAACCACATGCTATTGGTAATCATATCATCCCTTAGGCCAGTTTCGTTTTGGAAGAAGTACGGACCGATGATTCTGCCAGACCAAAATCTTCATCAATCAGTGAATTTTTCGGGATGTATTTGGTGAAGGTATATCTCGTTTGGATTGGTGTCCTTCAAATCTGACAATTTTGCTTTTTCATATATCCATTCATCCAAAAATGGGCCTTGTCGCTAAAAATGTTTTTTTTGGCAAAATTTGTATCAACTTTCAACTGTTACAGAACCCAATCAGCGAATACACGACGTTGTCTATGGTCGTTTACCTTAAGTTCCTGGGCTAGTTGGATTGTATATGGGTGCAGACTCAAGCCCTGATTCAAAATTCCAAGTTGAAATCACATAAAGGCCAAGTTCTTTTGAACGACGAGAAATTGACTGCCTTTGGTTTTCCCGTACTCGCGCACAGCGCAGATATTTTCAGCAGATCTTGCGTTTTGATTATCTACTGGTGTTGGTCAATTATTTACCGAACCAATTAACATGAATTTGGCCACCAAACGTCGAATAATCGACTGGACAGGACGATTGTTGCGAGGATAAAAATCACGTATTGAGCGGAACGTTTCGCGAACGGAGTAGTGATTTTGATAATAAAATTTGTTGTTTAACGATTTGCCATACTGTGACAGATGTCACTTTAACAACATGGCTGCTATTACATTTTAATTTTTTTGAGCGTTCCTATTGAAAGACTCTTTATAAACGTAAATTTAAAACCAAAACCATTACTGGGTAACCTTATTTTAAAATTTAAAAAAAATGTATTCAACTTGATCGTTTATTTTATTTAATTTATAATATATATATAATATGTTCTTCACATTCTATCTGCTTATAAATCGTGGTATTATATAGCCTAATTTTTTCCAAATAATTTACGGCTCAATTATTTATTGCTATCGGAAGAAAAGACTCGTTTTTACAATAAATAATGGATTTATAGGTACGTGAAAAGGAAAGGTTAAGTCTAAAATCACTCTTTTTTGGGAACACTTTTAAAGATAAGAATAAAGCCAAGTATTTGCAGATTAGGTAAATATTCAAATATCCCTTTGCCAAACTTTATTATATGATTACCAGATATTTGCTTTCATATTCGATTAAATGTATTTTACGTAACAATATACGCGAAAAACGTATTTTTTGTATTTCTTTCTTCGTGTTCTTCTTTTTCTCAAAAAATATTATACTATCGTTTTGTAGTTAAAATAAATAGCTTAAGCTACATGATTTAATAAAATGTTATCATTAAATTTTCAGCATCTTTTTAGTCATTAAAATTGTTTTTTTGGCTTAAAATATGTTTAAATATTTTTTTAAAAAATTAATTGAAATGTAATACACATATTACGATACTTACGTAAAACTAACTTGCTTAGATTTAAATCAGGGTTGCCAAACGTCTCTATTTGAGCGGGACTGTTCCAAGTTTAACAGACAAATCTAGAGTCCTGTCTTGTCTCTAAAAATCATGACTTGAGAAAATTTGTATATGCACAAATGTATCAAAAATAAAATCAGTCTGGCGTACCACCTTTTATGAAAAAAAATTGAGAACAGTTTTAATGACTTAAAAAAAATCTAAAAGCTCGGAAAAATAATTTTCATAAATCTGTTATGGTTCTGTAAATGTTTGCATTTGAAGTAAAATGAAATTACTGCAACTGTATTTGATCAAAACATTTTTATTGTGATTCCTGCTGATTATTATGTTACTATGTGTTTATTTACATTTATTTAAATTAAATAAAAGTATAAATTTTTCTGTTATTGAAAACTATTTTTTATCGCTTGAAATAGTGAATCTGTGATTTTAGAATTCTGGCAACCCTGATTTAAATGCTTGATTGATGGTTGAAATTATTAAGATGTAATATATTTTCAATTGGCAATGTTTTGAAATAGTTTACCTTTCGGAGGAAATTTGTAAAGCATAAGTGATTTTACAGTATATAAAATTTTCTAGGAAATCGGATACATTGATATTGAATTTCTTTTACGTTTCTACGTTTTGTTTCTAAACTATGTTTTGTTCATTAAAATATCAAACCAACTTTCGGTTTATTGCTTTCGCAAAGTTTTCAGCGAGCGCGATTAATAAGTAACTTGCAGTTAACTTCACCTGATAATATATAAAACAAAAAAACTCTTAGATTTAGTGAAGGAATTTTCAATCTAGAATTTACTTTTTCAAACTTAAATCTAATGAGCGAATTCCCCACAAACCGTTTGATAACTTATATCCCTTATAATTACTTATAGTTACTCACTTAATTTCACTAGGAATTCTTCGATATTCGATAAAATATCGTTGAAAAATCTTGTCGCTTTTTCTATTGGAATCATTTTTTTAGTCGGGTTATATACGTTGATAGAATAAGTAATTCATGTTAACGATTCTTCTAATAATTACCAGGAACATAATCTTATACATCACCAAAATTGGCAGCATCATAGAGAAACAAAAAAATAAAAGCAATAATAAATTACTGGTTTTCTTTCTTATTTTAATTATTCTTTTATAAAACACAGCATATTGAGAAAATATTGCTGGTTTTTTGTTTTAATTTTTCTCAATAAGAGTATTTCTTTATACAGATGTTTTCAAGAGAAAAACTAATTGTGGAATAATATTCCAATCACGGATTTCAACGTTATGTATTCCATAATCATTTGATATTTATTCAAGACGATTAACGAAAAACACTGATGTTGTTCTAATCAATAGCTTCTTTAGCGTATATTTCACACAAACTTCGTGTGTTTTCGAATGAAAATTTATACTGAACTCTTACTGTTATTCGAGCTCTAAAACTCATCCAACCGAATTTATTTCAAGAGAATCTATGGTGTAGCGTTAAAAATTATTAACCTCAAAGTATTCATATTTTCATATCTTAGAATTTCACATTGCGCATACAAACTTGCCTCGGGTATTTACCTTGTTAATGCTCCTTATAACTAAACACTAGCGTTAATATTTACGCCATCAAAATATTTTGTAAATAATTACTTGTCTAATGAATGGATTCTCCTCAGATTATTTACATACAAAAATATAACTAAATTTAATGTGTAAATATATTCGTTTACGTAAGTAATTTATGTGTCTACAAAATAACGTTTACGTTTACAAGTGATAGTATTAATAACACGATAACATAACAGTCGTTTTGCTGATTAATATGACTGTGACACTATAATCTCAAATGTGATATTAACAATAAGGTGTCGCGACCAAGAATATGAATGAAAAATCGCATTCAGTATTTCTTTAATCAAACCATGAATGTTTGTACCTGAGGGCTCGGGAAAAAAAGACGATAGTTTTCATAACCCTAAAACGTTGAAAATTAATTTAAACGATTTTTTACTTCTTTAAATAAAACTTAATAATTAAAACTTGTTAATTTTTTTAAATGTTAAATAACGAGTCTAGTTAAAAAAAAACATATTTTGTCAAAATCGAGAAGAAAATATACACTGAGACAGAAAATGGTCCAGAACTTAATAGTGGTATATTCATGGTACTACGGATTATTCAGGCCATTGAATTCGTTTTTCAAACGGATTGAAAATCTACAAGTAAATTTCCATAAGAAATCTATTGAGTTACTGAACATATTTATGGTCTGGATGAATCAACGATGAGACAACAGCAACAGCAAGGCCATACTTTTTGTAGTTTGATCAATTTTGAAATGTCATATTGTATTAGGCTGTGCTTACAATACATTTTCCGTATTTCATTGATATTTTGTCATTATTAAAACAATTTATACATTATCCGTAGAGCCTTTATAAAATTTCTTCAAACTTTGATTAATTCAACTTTCAAAATTTACCTTGGCTTGAAAATGTCTTTGTTTGTATTACAATAAGTTTCCTCCCTTGAAATATCAACAGAGAGTATTTTGTAAAGTGATGGTTAGGTACTTTATAATGCTTATATACAATATTGATGTGGAAAATCAATTATATTGTTGCCATTTTATTCTGTAGTTATATGTATACAATACTCTCATAAAAATGACAATGGAACCAACAAAAAAGTTGAATATTTGTTATATCGCCGAGTAGTCTATCAATATATTTTATGTCGATAAAAACATTTAAAATTGATGCTAAGTTTATTTTCTTGTGATATAAAAAGGCTCATCGTTGCATTTCGTGTCTAAGCCAGCGATGTCAGGAACCGCATTGCCTTGCTTAGACATTAAAATTTCTTCGATATAGCGTTTCAAATGTAATATCTTGGCATCTCAGAGTAGAGCATCGTTCGTGCAAATAGCGTAATATTTTTGTCAAAAAATGTATTATACTTAATTATAAACATAACCTTATTTCAATATTATCCGATTTTCTTTCGTTTTCATTTTATATCATCGATTTTTTTTATTCTAATCCATATTCTAAATTTAAAATTATTTAAAAGTCAATCGTACGCAAAAGAAGCAGAAACAAATAAATGTATGAAACAGTGCCATCTATTGGCATCTACCTGAAACCAGCATAAAACAAAATTTTATCATTTAAGCTGTTCGTCATTTGAAAACTGTATGAGAATATTAATTGTATTCATAATTTCTTGCCCATGATATTTTTCCGATGTTTTAATGCTTATTCTGCTATTATATGCGGAGACAAATTTAATAAATCAAAGATCATAAAAATCCGTGCAGCCATTCTCGAGATATACGTGGTGTAAATAACCCCACTTTGTTTTATATATATAGATAGATGTGTACATATGCATTCAAAATTCAGTTTTGGTTAATATTCAATCACAAAATACTCGTAGTATTTCATTTTAAAAATTTGTATTTTGATATTGGAAAACAACATAATTACCGGGATCTCGGTTTCGGTATAACGGTATTGTTATCTCTTAAATATACCTTACGGCTTGCTAGGGTTATTTTTTTTTTTTTAATTAGCTTTAATTAAGATTTATTCTATAATTCTTGTAAAAAAAATCCGAAACATATTTTCGATTTTTATTAAAAAATAGTTATATTGTATTTAAAAAAAATTTAGTGGTTCATTTAAAATACCTTTAATTTAAAAAAAGGACATTTTAAATGAACCACAAAGCAATCGACTAACGATTTTTAACTGTCGTTTTAGAATAATTTTAGCAGTTCATATAAAAAAATATTTAATATTAAAATACAACCGCTCTACCAATGTTTTTATTATCATATTGCCTAATTATAAAAACTACACATCGCCCAAAATAAATTAAGTTTACCCGATAATTTTTTTCGTACCAGTCTATCTTTTATTAGCGATTTCTCGCGGCTTACCTTTCCGAAACGTGTTTCAAAAGTTATTTTAGTCGGAAAAGAACAGGGTGTGCACGAGTCTTTGAATTCATGAATACACCCACCAACGATTAAATTTCATGAAAACACAAAGACGATTTGCCAAAACTCTGCGAATTATTCAACTGTAAAAATATCACAGTGTGTTTGTCATTGATGCTTTCAAAATGTTGTTTTGTATACTGGCGGAAAAATATTGCTTGAAAAAACATTTTAATCCTATTATTTATTATTTTACTTCAGTGGGTATTTATTATTCGCATTATAAATTATTTATTTTTTCCCACCAACAAATGAATAATCATTCAAAGAAACAATGGCATAATGTTTAATATATGCAGCTTATTTATTCAAATGATATTAAATACTTGTAAAATCAACGATTTTTAATGTCGCAAATATTATACAATATTTAATATCGTGTCGGAAATGCTAAACGTCTTCATAATAAATACATCGATATATTGTATACTTTTTTATTGTTGTTGGTGAGAATACAAATGATAAGGTTATTCTTCATATAATATAACTATCTAATGATCGGTGGAATTGTGCGCAATTTATTTCACGTAATATGAGTAGCAAAAAACCATTGAATTGTTCATATTTTATTGATTCGTTAATTTAGAAAGATTTATTAAGCCAAACAAAACAAAATAAAAATATTCCTTGAAAGGTGCGTTTCATTTTGAATAACTATTTCTTTCCGTTGCTAATTTAAATTTCATGTCCTGTTTGTTTTATTGATCTTTGAATATTTCAAATGATCATTTTATTGTATATCGTTTTAATATTTTTTACAATACTTGACAAACCTTCTTTTGACCAAAAAATTATATTCGTTTAGAGATGAGAATTCATATTTTAACTAACTTTCGACAAAACCAGTTGACACTTTTTCACTTGTATAAAAAAAAAACCAAAACATTAAAGCTATTAAATGTCACACACCCACGTACTTTCGATGAAACTTCTATTTGACTAATTAATTGGCTAGTATATAAAATATTATTTTTGGATCATACTGTGAACAAAATTACAGCACATTAACTGATTCATTGACCAGGTTAGTTATATATAGCGTGTAGATTCTTGATTTATTATTGGTTGATAGATTTTTTTTACTACGAAAAAGAGTACTATACAATTATTTAATAAGAAAAAAAATGATTTTAATTATTATATTTATTAGAGCTTTTTCGTTAAAAATTCTTCATTGCTCATATTTTTATAATAGTGAAAAACTGCATACAATGATTTTTCAATCGATACTTACATATATCTATCGGAAGGTAGAAACATTAATTAAAAATGTTTATATTCACCTTTTTCCTTATACGCACATACAACAAATGCTTAATAATTAAACTTGTTTTTGAATTATCCTACTATTCAAATTTATGGCGGTATATTGATCATTAAGGTTTTGTAAAATATTTTATACGTTACCTTACAAACGGGTATAGTTTGAAAACATTAAAGAGATATATAAAGTTCCTTAAAAAAAACACGAACCACAACTTTTAGAATCGAAAAAAAAAGTTCCATGTCGACTATAGAAAGGCAAAAGGACGCAACCACATTTGTTTTAATTATCACAATGTGTACAACTTAATACACGTTCTTTTAAAAGGATTTAAGCTGTAAATACCAAAATTATATCTAAATATATCTTTTATGTTCTAAAAAAGAAGAGACTAAAAATTGTGATCACGAAAAGAGCTATTAAAAAGGTTCTTCGTAATTAATTTATTAAGTTAATTTTAGACTTAATCAATAAATAACAGTTTGTTTGTATTTGTGCATTTCAAGTTAGTGCATATTTATTATTTTGACTATGGTCCAAAATCATAAAAAAACGCTTTTTGTGCTTCCTATAAAAATCGGCATGTGTAGATTACGTTTTCTTGCCTTTTCACGTTCAATGTAATACAACTGACAGTTGCTTTGACATGACACAATCGCAAAAAGTTAAAAAGCTCCATTGCTGAGTGGAACTCATTTGTCAAACTAATAAGCAAAGTAAATATTAGTTTTTAATATGTTTTTAAAAGTATAATATTTCAAAAGAATTATTATGTAGATATTAATATTATCAATACAAAATTTGGGCCTATTAGAGGTGAGGCCTATTAGAGGCCTATTAGAAGTGAGCCAAATGGAATTTTAGAAAAAAAATAAGTTAGATGCGTCGTAATATTATGCACGACTTAAAGTATCGTAAAAGTTAATAAACCTCAGTTAACAATACACATAACAATAGTGTTATCTCTGTAAAATAAAAATGTGTTATCCACCAAAACACCAAGCAAAGACGTGATTGTACTTAAGGCTCTGATAAAAAGTTTTACCATTTTACTAGTTAGCTCACATCACCTCTCAAGGACTCATTTGTTATATGGCATGACGTTACAATAAATAGTACAGTGTTGCTAGTTTTCCATTGACGTTTTGTTAATTTATCGCTTAATTAATTAATCATATTATTGCAGAAATGCATTTTTAATTCAAACTGAACCGAGAAGCCATAAAGCAGGTCATCGATTTCTCTTTTCATATGAATGATTAATTAACGTCGAGCTTTTGAAGCTGTATTAAAAATACCATTAACATTCCAGATTCTTATTCGAAATTTCTAATTCCTATATACTTAATTGAATACTTCAAAGCCAATAATTTCCTTTATACTTTCTAAAGTCAAAAGTTCAACACTAAGACGATCCATATCAACCGCTAACTTTTCACAACCAATTAAAAGGTTTTCTGAGCTTCTTCTTTCCACTGTATCACATTACCAGTTGCTTGTGTTTAGCACACATCAACGTGGAGATCAGATTTTTTCGTATCCTGTTTCAGAATATAATAAATTTTATTTATTTTATCCGTTGTCATATTTTTTTTATATTACATTGAAATTTTTAAATTAAAAAAAATATTTTACATTACAGCTTATGCAATGCGTCAAATATTTTCAAGTTGAAAGATCATACGAGATCTACTCGGTGAGAATATTTGTAAGTCACATGAGATTAACTCAAAGGATAATTGACGTCACGAGCACCCATGTTTTAGAACTCAAATATAAATTGAAAAAATCAATTTGACATTGACCTTACCGGGAATCGAACCCAGACCCACCTGATCGGTAAAACAAGTTCTTACCAACTAGACCACATCGGGCGTCAATTATTATATTATTATATTAAGAACGTAAAAATTTCATTCTTATCGATGTCTTAGGAGAAAAACTTATACCAATAGTTGGAGAAATTTAAGAACAATTGAATCTCATGATAACTGGTTACCACTTTTTATGTACAAAAAAGCCAGAAATCGATTAAAGACAATTGATAAGTCACTCGTGGTTGTCTTCTCTCTTCCTCGTCCTCCTAAAAAACCCTCTCTTCAAAAACCTTTTTTATATATAAGCAACAATAAAATTTTGATAATAATTAAGATAATGTGTACATTTTTTAATACTTAAAAAACCTACAGCTAATTTTATGTACTAAACTCATGGCGTTTCAAAAACATATTTTCAGTTTTAATGGGGGGGTGCTGATTGCAAAGATGGTTAAAAAACATTTTACATAGGTATATTATTTCTGTTTATTAGTTCTCGCCTTCAAAAAACAATGATTATTTACGGTGTATTTCAAGCGAAAATTATTCAAATTATATGCAAAAAGTTTTGTTTTCCCCTAATGC
The DNA here is from genome assembly GCA_031772345.1 of Himalopsyche anomala. Taxonomy (NCBI): domain Eukaryota; kingdom Metazoa; phylum Arthropoda; class Insecta; order Trichoptera; family Rhyacophilidae; genus Himalopsyche; species Himalopsyche anomala. The sequence goes on along the minus strand of CM062836.1, from coordinate 9,850,870 downwards.
TTTTATTTTATTAAATTTCTCATCGAATGATATATAGGTTTTTAATTGGTGAGAAAAAATATACGCAATTTACCACATTGTATCGTTTTAAAGATTTCTTATTCCTTGTCTTCGCGTCTTAATATTTTTAATATCGCCAAGAGTCGAGCAGAGGAAGCGTAATGAAGTAATTACAAATGTTACACATTATACCACTGCATCATAATATGAAAAGCTTGGGATCAAACACACCCAACTCAACTTTGAGAAAAAATGAGATATCGTTGTAATATTTGAGTACTGACTCAAAATAACATAATTTAATTGTAAACAATTCATGCAATGAAATGTTAAAATTTTACCTTTTAATCAAAATTGGATATATATGATTTACACCATGCTACTGTCTGTCTACTTGAATGTTTATTAAATCTCGCAAAAAAATGCAATTCTCTGTAAAGCTTAATTGTGGGTAGGATAATATCAAAAAATCTAATGTTGAAATCAAGAAAACCAAAAAATCGTCGGCCATATTTCAAATTTACTCTGTTTTGTTCTTAGAAGTTCTATTTCACATCTTATATCGACCTTTTCATAGTGATATTATATTCGTATTTGACGTATATTATTGGTTTCCGTGCTTATCATGTTTAATAATTTCACATTTTTATTTGGTAATTAAATTTTCTACATAAATGCACTGTAATTAGCAAAATTTCATTATTTTTTTGGTATGCAAATAGTAGCACGTTGCAAAGCATATTTACTCAAAACTGTGTAACTTTTAAGAAAAGTGTGTTTGTCTCTTTAATTTAGTGTTCAGAAAAAAGTGGATCTGGTCATTTTTGATCCCAAGCTTCTCATACAACATTGTCATTATCAAGAGCATACTTTATTGGTAGTACTTTGCTTATTAGTAGTCACATAAACAAACAAATTGTAGTGAATTTACCTTCAATGTTAAAAAATATAAGCACTAATATATATTTGACTGAAGTGTCAACTTTCTATGAGCTTAATTTAATGTCTATTTGCTTTTGGTTAATAACAATAATTTGTATAGGCATACATTATTATTTTCTTTTTTAAAAATTATTTTTATTGAAAAACAAAACGTTACGAAAATTTTTCGCGTAGAATATTTAGAACGCGGGAATTTAAACGGCAAACTAAAAACAGATTCACATATTTTTTGAGATACAAAAAATAACGTTACTTAGTATTAAATCCAAGTATTTGAAATAACTTAAATCTGGAGAATTATGTCGAAATTAATAAATCAAGTTTGTATTAGATTTATTTTCATTTACTTTTTTACAATTCCTTGGGGCCATTTACCTTTTTTATACAACACAGTAAGTACTTTCATATGATACCAAATTACTCAAATATCAAAATGAAAATAATGAAATTTAAAATTATACCAGTTACAAAGTCAATACCCTCGCAGACTTCCAATTGAGAAGATCCAAGTTTTCAACAAAACAAGATAGCAAAAGTATCAGAGAGCGATTAGAAAAAACACAATATTCCTTTGTACTTCATTCCACTTTATTTAATATGTCAGGACCGGTTTCGCTCATTACGAGCATCGTCAACTGATAAGAAATATAATTTAACAATGCTATTTATACAAAAATGAACAGTTATAAACAACAATTGGCATTGAAAAGAAAATACCAATTACATTAAAAGTGATTCTAAAATAGCACAAAATTAAAATGTTTAACACATCTTACATATAATTTTAATTTTGTTAATAAACATTTTAATTTTGTGCTATTTTAGAATCACTTTTAATGTAATTGGTATTTTCTTTTCAATGCCAATTGTTGTTTATAACTGTTCATTTTTGTATAAATAGCATTGTTAAATTATATTTCTTATCAGTTGACGATGCTCGTAATGAGCGAAACCGGTCCTGACATATTAAATAAAGTGGAATGAAGTACAAAGGAATATTGTGTTTTTTCTAATATAATGCCTTTCCACCAAGTATTGACAGTGAACACCCTAAAAGTGATCAGAGAGCGATAGTTATGGGATATTTATTAATGGATTTTAGGATGAAAAATGTGATATGTTTATTAGTTAATGTCTGAAGAGTAGTAAACGTCTATACAAAGAACCGCGGTCTGCCGACCATTATCCTAGACGAATAGTCAATGAGTTTGTGTATCTTGGCTTGCTAGTCATTGCCCAAAATAGTGTAAGTAAGTAAAAATTGTAAGTATCAATAGAAGATTTTATTAACCGCAAAAAAAATAATTCTTAAGCTCACTCTTATAAGAATTGTTCTGGTATATGGGTCGGAGGTCTGAACGCTTAGCTCTGAGACTTCTAACTGTTTGAACGAAAGGTTTTATGAAAGTTTTTAAGCCTTGCTTGTGATTATAGGATTTAGCAAATTTGAAACAACTATGTGTTTAATTACCTTTACGATGAACCAGATATTATCATATTTGTCAAAGCTCAACACCTTCTCCGGGTGTACATAAATTTATCACGTATGTAAATCTCCAAAACGTTTTACATCAGCAAGAAAATGTAGAGAAGTGTTTGTAAAATAACTTCTAGTAGTTATAAAAGTCTTAATCTATTAGAAAATATAATGTTGTAAAGAGTGACCGGTAAAATTCAATAAAAATATTTTGTACCTAGCGTCTGTCAGTCGCATTTAAACAAACCTAATCAATTCCATATTTGAACTGAGGTGATATATTTATAAGTAACTAGCTGTAAGCCCGTTGACCTCAACGGGGGGATTTTTGTTGCATTTTTAAGAAGTCAGAAAATTACAAACCTATTTATTGAATAAGCCAGAAATTCTAAAAATAAAATAAATATATCTCGGGCCATATATCGACAGCATGCCCTGTAGTATTTAAATTGTAAGTTATTTAATTTTTGGAATAATGTTGAGTTTGCTAACAATTAGTTTTCCTATTAGCAGAAATATACCTCGTAAATTACCTAATTTTTGGAATAATGTTTAAGTTTGCTGACAATTTTTTTCGTAGTGACAAAAATTTCGTAAAATATTAAATCTTTGGAATAATGTTCAAGTTTGCTAACAATCATTTTTCATAGTAGCATAAATCGACCTCGGCGCATATATCGACAGCCCTGCAGTTTTAAATTGTAAATTACTTAATTTTTGAAATAATGTTTAAGTTTGCTAATAATCATTTTTCACATGCAAAATGGTATAAATTAATTGCACATTTTATCAAAACAAAATTATCAATTTTCCATGTTACAATCAAATGCATATTTATCAAATTAATCAGAATAAATTAACTTCACTAATTCACCAAACGGAGCTTATTTTTAGGAATATATGAGTCTTTAAGGGAACCAAACATAAAAATGGTGAAACTTTTCCATTTGACTTTTAAGTGCAATTACGTTTTCAATTAATTTTTGTGGGAACTGTCATCAACTTTTAATTTTATGTGAAAGTTTTTTCAATAAATAAGCATAAAAAAGTAATACAAAATAACTTAGATTATTCCACGTATTGTGCTACAAACTGTGACACGTGTTTCGCCTATTTCAGAGGCATCCTCAGACAGACTTACTTTCAGTAAGTAAAAGTAAGTCTGTCTGAGGATGCCTCTGAAAGAGGCGAAACACGTGTCACAGTTTGTAGCACAATACGTGGAATAATCTAAGTTATTTTTTATTTTATATTCAAATGAACTTCCACAAAGATACCGACGAATCCATCGAAAGCATAAACAATGTATTTTAGAGAAAAAATGATTGAAATTATGCAATAAAAAGGGTGGGTTCAGTTCACTTTTTCCCATCATCCTAACTTGGCTCACTTTGCCGTATTTTAATCTCGTTGACCCCAATCTATCAAACTATTTCGCTTACTTTATTTATATTACTATTTGAGCATAAATTTACCTTGTCCAAAGCATAGACTCGTTTACTCGTTATTTAAAACAAAAGATACAAAACTTTTAAATTATCGGGATAAATTCTAAATACCCTCTGTTAAAAAGTAAAATATTTAATAGCCGTCAGCATGTGACACACATGGAATATTTGCATTTAACTGTCGAAACTATATTATGTAAAATATACCACATTCATATTTGACAGACGTCACAATCTTGAATAAAAACAATCGAAGTCAGTTTGTGAATCACAAATATCGTTCCATTTTCAAATGCTTGATTTATATAATGTATTTTTATCGCCTTGATATTTATGACGTTAGCTCAGTTGATAGAGAGCTCGACTGGTAATCCAGAGTTCTGTGTTCGATCCACGGTCGCGGCGTTTTTTTGTATGAAATTTTTTCAGCGATTTGTATCGTCAAATAATAAACAGTGTATTGGGAAAATATGTCTTTAGTATGAATAAAAATATTGCGTCAGCGGAGCTTTGAGAAGGGAGGGGGAAGGGGCAGGGGGAGGGGATATCGCGGACAATCATTCAGACGGACGGACATTATCGAGTATTAATATATAGATACTTTTTTTTTAATTAAATGGGGATAAAGAAAAAGTTTTGTAGTCAGATAAAACATACTTATTATTGGTTACAGAATTAAATAATACTAACCTTTTTTCTACATTCATGCCGTTTTCAAAACTTATTCATTAAACAATGTATTAAGTCAAGTAAAATAGTGTCGTGGTAAAAGTTTGAAGTAATTGGTGATTATTTTCAAATATTTTTGATAGCGTCAATTTAAATCTGTAAAATATAATAGTTAAAAAAATATTTCTGTATTTATTTTTTAAAAAACCAGTTTTAAAGAGATCTTTTGCATATTAAAACATATAATATGCATCGAGACCTTCAGACATCATGAAATATTTAGACCTCTCTTGATAAATTTATGCTTACAAATTGTATTGTACTGGCAGTGCAATGCAAAACAGGTACGAAAGGCTCCATATTCATTTTCTTATAATGATTTTTTTATATATAAATGACGTATTCATGCCTATAACAATTAAAATGTTGGCCCCTATACACATTTTTGGTTCATGTATTCTTATTTTAAAAATACGAGTTTTTTTTATGGTTTTTATTCCCCGAGTGTAACTTCCCATTTCAAAATTATTGTAACTTACCTGTCTTATCACCTTTAGATAACAGAGCATTTAAGATTTGTCAATATAACATGAAATTCAAAGGTCAGGAACAATGTCTACCCAGGCGGTGTCACCACAGCACTTGCATATTTAACGACGTTTCAAGCCAAATAATTTTACTATTCTACAATCAATTGGTACAAACATGTTGTGATAAATAAGTATTACTTGCTAACAATTCATTTTAATTAATATAATAAATACACGATGCATAAGGTAAAAAACTAAATATTTTTCTGTTCTAATAATGATCATTATAGAATATTCAGAAATAATGTAAATATTTTGGTATCCTACGTTTTAAAGCGTTCATATTCTTATACTTACATTCAACGTTTGGCCGCGCAGCAGTCGGGAAGCCCCCGCGCACTCATTCAGGGTTGGCGCGCATTACAAGACAGTTGTTCAATTAATATTTGATTGGTCCGTGCAGCCTTTGAAATTTCCGTGCAGCTAAGCTCTTGCCTTAGAGGGAACATTGCTTACATTTACTGTTTTATTCAGATATTTATTTCTGTTTTAAACATATCCGAACCACCTGTTCACATTTTTTCAGTACGCAGGATGCGTACTCAAGAGTGTTGAGTGTTGACCAATCAACTACAGGACTAGATAATACTGTTAGTTGAATTTTAAAACAGTTCATCAAATTTGAAAAGTTAAGGAAGGCTTAAGATGTTCATGAAAAAAAAAAGGTAATTATAATCTTGTATTATGGAAATCAGTTTAATGTGTAATAGTAATAATGCTTTTTATAGAAGTGATGATAAATTTATATTGAGAAAAAAATAGCTTGTCATCTGTAAAAGTATTCCGTCTCCCCCTTCGCAAACAAATATAAACTATATTGAATTTTAAATATCTCAAAATACTATAAAATATAAAACACACGAAAAAAATAAATTTAATGAATTAACTATTGAAAAAGCATTATATTAATGACCGTATATTTTTTATCATTCATGCCTCGTTGTTTACCGTGTTTCAATAACACAAGCCCACTTTGCATATTTATTAAATAAATATTCAGTTTTTATGTCCATGGGAATTTTATTTTGTGGGATAGAAGCCTACTAAATGAAAATAATTACGAGTAAATCGCTGTTAACTTTTATATTTTATTATAATAAAGGCGGAGGTGGAATTTTTCACGAAACAATAATATTGCATGTTGTTTTATAAATGCTTCAAAAATACAAATCATCGGAAATTTGTAGTTTATTTTAAAATTTCTAGTCTTAAATCTCAAATCACTAGAGAGGAAAATAATCAAAACAATTATGCCAATAGAAAAGAAGGCGGTAGTGTCGTATATTTAATACGTCTAAGAAAAAAAATATTTTATATTAATAAAAACACAATATTCCTATTTACTTCATTCCACTTTGTTTCGCTCATTGCGAGCATTGTCAATTGATCATCATCAGCTGTCATCATAGTCATCAGTTGGCAATGCTCGCAATGAGTGAAACCGGTCCTGACCTATTAAATAAAGTGGAATGAAGTACAAAGGAATATTGTGTTTTTATTAATATAATGCCTTTCCACCAAGTATTGACAGCGAACACCCTAAAAGTGAAAAATATTTTATAATAACATTTAAAGAATAATATTTTCAAAAAATCTTTATACATAAATTCAGCTTATGTTCAGGTTTATTAAATGCTTTTATTCATGAGTTACATTTAAATTTAATAAAAATCACATAAAGCATATAGACACTTGGGTCTTTTCCGAATGCAACTGATCGTTTGAACTTTTATGTGTGAGATAGATTTTAGACAAAAACATAATTTGTGAATGGACTATTGTTATGTGTACACTTTTCGAAAAGAGTGAAAATAGATAAACAAGAAAACTACACATTGATTCATATAGACCCAATATTTAGATCGCTATTTTTTTAATTAGACGAAAGCTGATTCAACCTTAATTGTGCTAATTTTACGATTGAGTACCGACTACTTTTTATTAAATTACTTCCAACTCCAAAAAACGTACCAAAGAGTCTTGCACTTCTCTGATAATAGATAGATTTGCTTTTGGTTATGAAATATAAATAATATATTTCTTGTATCAACTGTATATCTGTATTAAACGCATGATTCAACACTATGTTTGCGCACCTTTAAAGCACAATGCAGAGACAGTGTGTCCGTGAGTGCATGAGTAGTAAATCTTGACAAGTGAGCGGCACTGCCACATCGGGTACAAACATTTTTCGTAAGAGATTTTATTTTATAGTTTTTTTTACAAAGGAATTAAGTTTGAATCGTTCAAATTATGTACATTTTCACAGATTTTGTCACTAACGACCTGGGTTTCTCCTTTCAGCATCTTCAGGCGTTCAAGTGCACGGATAAACTTGAACTGACGCCAGTTCAAATTTAATATTGAAATTTCACCAAGCACCTTCAGCCGAAATTTTAAATTATAACGAAATTAAGAATTACAAAACTCATTTTTTTACATTATTTGAATGTATAGTTAAATTTATTTATAAATATTGTCGTTACCAAAAACGTCACTTTTATTAGTCACATTTATTGTAAAGACAGGATGGTTCAAAATCAGCGAACTTCATTTTCGCAGGTGTATTGATTTTAAAGCTTTACAATTTGCAGAGCTTTAGCACGTAGAATTTGATGAATAGACTTTGCGGGTTGATTTTAGGTCTTCCAACCATTAATTAGTTCAAATTATTTGAAGTGAGTAAATTTCGGTGACTTTCAGCATAAATAATTCGATTTGTACCCATATCGGTAACCTGTAATTCAACAACCAATAGGTAATATTCAAAAATATTTTGCTGTCAAGTTGCAGGCTTTTAGAGACATTATTTTGTGATTATTATTGTTTTATTTATTTTTTAACGATTGTATTGGTGTAGAGCAGGCACGGCAAAGTGAGGCTCGCCGCGTATTTTTCTGCGGTGAGCGAGCAATATTTTATTTTTGAAAAAGATTCACGTTTTCACCTTTTAACGCTTTTTTTTAAAAGATTGAAAACAAATGTAATAATCGTTATTTTTTAATCAACCTATATATGTGAACAAAAGTTTTCAATCATGAACCACAATAAAAACTCTACGATTAAACATCACCGATGAAGCAGTTTTAAGAATCTCAACTACAAAATTAGCACCTGAATTTTTAAAAAATAAATCAGTTCCATTCCTCTCATAAGATTGTTTTTTTTCATGATAGCAAATAGTGTAAATATAAAAATGGTATTTTACTTGCGGCCCACCGCTCATTTTGAATTCCAGAATTTGGCCCGCCATCCGAAAAGTTTGCCTCCCCCCCTGGTGTAGAGAAACGTATTATGAAATAAAAAATATGTCATGCAAAATTTATAAATGATTAGTTTGCCTTTAAAATCAATTATAGTTTGTTAATTCTTATTGAAATAATGTTTTATAATCCATTTAAAATATTTTTTTTAAACGGCAAAACTGTGTTATATATCATATAGTAATATGCATAACGTAAAAAAATAGCACTTATTAAATTTTACTAGATATCCAAATCGAAGCCTTTTCTAAATGCGACATTTCCAACACTTCTTACCCAAATTACTACGGATTTTTTTTACCAACAAAACAATAAAACAGTTTAAAATAAAAATTATAGTTTTAGTGAGCTTAAAATTCAGTTTCTGTCTCAATGATATGTATAAATTAATGTAACGAAATCCACAGCATTATACTTACAGTAATTCACATAGTTTTTTTTAATAATTAATTTAATATCACAATAAATATAATTTTATATTGTAAATTACACATAATCAGAAGAAAAAAACATCTACAAACTATTTAACATCGTATTATCGTATTTCAGACATTTTAGATAGTGGGCAAAATAGAGATATTTTTCAAGTTTGTGTTGTCATTGATTACTAGTGCAATTTTTACAATCATTAAATTGATACGGCAACAAAATAATCGAAGAAAACTATCTAGCCATTCACATGTCTATGTGAGTAACCAGGAAGCAACAAAAATGAATACTGGATGTTATTGCTATTTTATGCAGAAAGCAGTGGCATTGGATTAATGCACTCTTTGTACATGCAGGGGAGGCTATATTTCATGAAATAATATTCACACATAAAATTTATACCGTTCACTCATTTTAAATTCTTTGTGTTTTTATTGTCTATAGTAAGTATTTTAGAAAATTTTCTTTTAGACAATAAATACATGAAGAATTTAAAATGAGTGACCGGTATAAATGTTATGTTTGAATATTATTTCATGAAATATAACCGCCCCTGCATATACAAGGGGTGCATTACTTCAATGCCACATTGGCCGGCCGCCACTGGTAGAAACGTAACAAAAGAGGCCATTATCAGCACTCAATACCTGGGACGACTTTATAGAAGTTAACTCGTATAAAAAAAAAAAAAATTTTGACTTGGTGCATTTTTTCAGAATTCAATTGTGTAAACCTAGTTTATTATTGTTATGCTTTTTGTTTAAAAAAATAAGTTATAATTTGCTTATTTTATAGCGAATATCCTTTTATGGACCACATTTATTAACCATAACGTATTCTCAGCTAAGTGAAATCGACAATTCTTATAAAAAGGTAAGAGTAGAAAAAATCTCGTAATCGCTTGAATCAAAAAAAGATCAGACTGCGGTATACAACGGGTTAATAACAACCCAAGATATATGTTTACCGTCTGAGCATAAACACTGGATATTATTCTTGTATGATATGAAAGCCATCTCTAGATGAGCTGAAAGTTTTCATTATCATTAATTGCAAAAATTCTCAAGCATTTTACTTTCATCCGGATATTACCAGAGTGGATAATCTTTGTTTTCTTAGGATGAGACGGACGTAACTGTTTTGTTTAATTTTCTCAACAGCATTGTGTTTATATTTCCAAGTCAAAACACTAGGACGCAAATATAGCATGTATACGCCAATTTTGCTTTCCCGATGTACATTCATTTTGTTTTCCTTGTCCGATAATCCTTTAATTTCAACGAAGCTATTATGAAACCAGGTGCAGAATTTTATCCTTTTCTAACAAGAACTTTTACATCAAACGGAATACTTCACTTCCGACAAAATGCATGAATGACACATTTTCATCTATGTTGATTTGCCTCCAAGATGACGATTCTCAAATCGTTATTGTAAAAAATAGTCGAGTACTGTTTTTCATTCAAACTTTATACAAGGTAAAGCGGAAAAAAATGTTTCTTCTTTTACATAAAATATTGACATAAAAAACACAACCAAAAAGTTCAAGATCTCAACACAATTGACAACTTGGTCACAAGACTGGACAACTATAATTTAATATCATGAAAGCTTAACGCATGAGAGACAGTTCTTTTTTACGGTCGTTTTTTATCATGTTGGTGTAGATTAGTTTTACTGAATACCAATGCTGTGGAGTCGGGTAAAAATATAACGACTCCGACTTCGGCCTTAAATTAAATACCGACTGCAACTCCAACCTCATTTTTTAAATCATTCAGTTATATACACTCCACAGATTTTGGTTTGAACGATTCAAATTTAATATTGAAATTCCACCAAGCACCTTCATTCGAATCTTAAATCATTTCAGCTGTATTTACATATCTGTTTACTATCAGATCATTATAGTTACTAAAAAATTCTACTAGATTTCACCAATCAGTGTGATGAATAGACTTATAATTTATTAATATTTTCAACTCCGCCTGCGAAAAAAAACACCTGACACCACGACTCTACTCTAATTCCAACTTCACAGACCTGCTAAATACGTGAAAAGAAAATCTTTGAAATCAAAACTCTATACAACACATATGTATTTGAATTTATAATATTACTATATATTAATATCTGTAAACAACCCAAACACTACCGAGTTCCGAATGCTGTGATATCACAGAGTGAATCTTACAGCCAATAGAAGACTGATGAATTGTAAGAAAACAATTTTCTCAACAATGAAAAAATAGTATCATTACCACATGACATTCAATACCAACAATCTTATATTGCCATCTCTTTGGCATTTTTGAACTATTTGTACAGTAAGCTTGTCATATAAACCTTTTACATTTTCATGAAAGAATAAAAGTAATGCATTTTTTAAGATTCATTTTTTGCATTGAAATATCGTGCATTTATTATTGTGAAGTCAGAAAGAGCATAAAAAAATATGCATGTGATTTGCAGCTACGGTATTTACATTCATCTTCAAACATGCACATTAAATGTGAATCAAATGGGCATATATTCAATGTATAGGTTTATACGAATTTTCTGTGTCAATATACAGCAATTGGGGTCATAAAAACTTATTTACAAAAGGTTTTCACCTGAAAAAAGAGCTTGAAGATTGATTTAACTTTATAATTCAGATATATATGTGTATATTGGGATCGGACAGAACTATAAAGGTTCAGGTGCGCACTGTTTTCAGAGCCAAGTAGGTAGGGTAATAGAAAAAAAAATATCACAGAAAACGTGTTTTTAAATATGTAGAATCGATTAAATCAATTTAAACAAAATTCGAAATTTGAATTTTAATATTATACCGATATAATTATTATCTGTAATGTATTTTTATATCCATAAACATTACTTTATATTTGTTGGCTGAAAAGATTCAAAATAAGAGGTTCAAAAATTTTTAAAACAATTCTTTAATATCATCACAGCTCAATCAAAAGATGGTAAGTAACTGATCGATAGTTTTGAGTAAACAGCAAATGAACAATTTCAGCTATTAGAATAAAGCTCCTAGCTTTGATATTTTATGGTACATAAAGAATAATGATGTTCATGTATGCTTAAAATTAAATGAACATTCGATTAGACGATTTTTACTTATAGTGTAGCTCCCCGTAGAACTCAGTTTGGCTAAAATATTTTATTTTTAAATTAAAATAAAATATTATATGCACGGATGATTGTGATAAAAAAATCAAAATATAAAAAATATACACCAAATATGTATTTTGTTATATGTTTAACAATATCAAAAATTAAATTCACTTGTACCAGTAAAAACCATCCAATACACAAGTGCAATTATTTTTAACCCGATGCCATGAATGCCGATTTGACTTATATAAGAGTTTAAAATTAATAGACAGAGACAGTTTCCTGCCTTTAAATCAGCAAATAGTAAATACATGCATATTTTTGCTAAGCTGGTATAATAAATGCATCAACTATTAATTAATATACGACAAAAAAATTATACTTGACTCATTTTTTCAGTTTTGTTATTTATCAACTTTTGCCATAAAGGTGACGTTGCTTCGTATATTATCCATAGAACAGCTATCTAATTTAACAAATGACATGTATTTACATACTAAGCTAAATTGATTTTAGAGAATGAGTTGGTAAAATTCGTCGAATTGTTGTGTTTACAATACCTTAGTCGCGCATTGCGGGCATTTTCTTTAGTATTTTATTAATACAAACACTTCCTGGTATTTGTCACTGATTAATATGGGAAATATTCAAAAAAAACACCTGTTCTGATTAACGATCAGTTTATTTTTAAAATATAGAATGAATAGTTTCTTAACTATTCCAAAAATAATACTAATCAATTTTCAATAGTAAGATTTTTAATCACGTTTGTACAGCATTTAACATGAAATAATGACGATGTAGTTCATACAAATATTCATTTAATCATGTCTTCTCATACAGTCTTCTTTATAAAGGTCATAATATAATATGTTCTCCGAACTGATATTTCATATAAAATACCGGTTTTTCAAATATCAATACCAGTATAACAAAAATTTAAATGAAGAAAAAATACGACAAATCGAGGTTTTGATATTTCATATAAAATACTGTCAGTAAAAAATGTAACATAATCGTATGTGGGTGATTTTCTTAAATGGTTTTTTTTTTAATATTAATACATCATTAAAAAAACACACTAATTTTGGAACCTCTGGTACAACTCTTAGCAGATATATAATATTTCAATTCGTCGCAAACAATTTTATTAAAATGTGTGATAACTTATTTACACTCAAAATTTGATTTTGGTTTATTTTCAAAACTGAAATACCAGAATTTTTCACTTTCAAAACCGGTATTACGGTATTGAAAAAACACCGTTAACACCGGTATTGCGATCATTAGACATATCACCCAGTAACGATTTTTTTCGATTTTTATGCACCTAAATTAAAAGCATACAATCTTTTTAGCGTTCAACCATTCCGTTCCTAAATTTGAACGAATGTACTAATGGAGCACATCAAAAGATTTGTCAGTAGGTTTATCCCTATTTTTCAGAGAAGGATTGAAAGATGAAGCTAAGAAACGATTTGCTATTGGCTAATTACTCTCACTACACCCCGGTTTTAGGACGGGTTGTCAGGAAAGGATATAAATCATTTTTGATATAAATTCTACATATTATGTCGATTGAAGAATCTATTTATACAATTTTTCGTACAAGGAATCGAATAAACTTAGTTTAATTGCAAAATTCGCCATGTTCCGTTCGATATTGATTTTAAAATTTAGTAAAATTTAGTGTGCTTTCTATATTTTCATACTAGGAATACAAAAATCATTCAGTACACAATTAGTACAAAAGAATATTATATAGTTCTTCGGAGATTTAGTGACTACATTTAAATTCACGTCCCGAAACATTTATCGAAAAAGTTTATCTCAACAAAAGTTTTTCTTTTTTTTCATTCATCGCGATGCCTTATAAATTATTTAACATAACTTATTATCTTCAAATTGATTTAAATTATTTTCAAAGTTTTCGTCTTAAAAAAATACTTCTCCAGTAAACAAAAATACTTTTTTCAGAAAACTTTCAAATTGTTATCTTTTATTCATGAATTTAGTATTTATCATGAATGCGTAATGATAAGATATGTTAATATAAATATTAAATAAATAAATTGTAATCAATTTTAATTTTAGAATCCTATGGTATATTATATACGCTTATTTTATCAATATCTTTAGCTTATGATAATAAAAAAGCAGATTTTTAACAAACTGCCTATTGAATATTCTGTGGATGGTATTTAAATGTTTAGTGCCTATGAGCTCGTTATTACAGATAATTTCAAATCTGTTGACTCGGATAACAAGCCTGAAAATTAAAAATATTTTATTGAAATTCTTTATTTTATATTTTTTTTTGTCATATGCATACATATACTTCAAAGGATATGAGATTTTTGAATGCATTAAAGACTGTTGACTAGCACTTGCATATTTTTGTTGGAGCTTGTTGATTAAATTCGACTGTTTTTTAAATTGTGGTGACTCTTTTAAACGCACAAAAATCCACTACTTTATCTGCATATCCCGCCCAGGAAACCATGTAAATACTACAAAAACATTTAAAATTATCCACTTGTTTTTTAGCTTTTGCATATTCATTTATCAAAATGTGTTTCGTATAAATTAAGCATGTTGTTTTTTCAGAACTGTTTCCAATAATTTTGTTTGAAGATAAATTCTGGTAAACAATAATTAATTTTAATTCTTCCAAGTTTTATATAAATGTTTTTTTAACAAATTGTTTTCGAACTTTATGGTATTTAAAAACGTATTTTAAATATTATTTCAACGTTTTCAGCTAAAATAATAATGCTTAAATTGTACCTTCTAAAACATGCGCACAACATCAATTTAAATATTTTTATTCTCTAAGCACATTTTGCATATCTGGAGAATTTGTCCAAATTACATAAACTTGACCGCCTTTCATTGAAACCACGTAAATCGGGGGACGATTCTTTATACTTCTGGGTTCATCTTGCATTTCGTAAATCTCACACTTAAAACATTAATGAAAAAATATAAAAATATTCAATTTATTATCCATCAATAAATATAAATAAAAATGAAGTATAAATGTGCCATAAATTCTTTAACTTGTTGTTTTAACAAAGTTTAATATTAAAACATTCTACTGTTTCATTAACCTTTACTTTATGGTACGTAATCGAGTGATAAACGGTCTTGGACTTTCATTATTTTTTGGTTGCGTGATCAACATTTTAAATTATAAAATTGATAATTTGTTTTATCGATTTTTCATGACACGTATTAATTTTATTACTCCTTACCCACCTTGAGAGATAGCAATAGGTAAGTACTAGTCTTATCATTCGTACCTATTTCTGAATAAAATAACGAGTCAGATATTTACAAACAGTTCTCATCAAAAACCTTTCATTGAATTGTTGTGTATATTTACTCCACATCAAGAACTTACATAGTTCTTAAAAAATACGTTACCTTTTTTTAAATTAAATACATTAATATTTCCTACCCTTACTCTCATACAAAACAGTGGCATTAAAAAGTTATAACTTTTATATTTTATAAAATAAGCTGTTCTTAAATTTATCATTTTGGGGTGTTACTCGACGTTCTCGAAATAATATTATTTTTAAACTTTTGTTTTAAAAGTGTATATTTTTCATTGTTTTTATAACCCTAGAGAATAAAAACCTATTTAGTTTTACCATGTTGAGCTTTTACTGCCAAACATAATGCAAACAATGAAAGCGTATATTATTTATATAAATGTACATGTATTCATTTAAATTCTAGATAAAGAAAAAATCACACTCGTTTTTTTTTACCATTTCTCTTAAAATTACCATGTGCTACAAGTGAAATCTTGGAAATGTCATGTAGAGACGGTTAGAATAGATTCTATGTGTCCCAAGACGATCAGTTAAAGTATACAAAAAAATAAAGTTTTTCCCTAGGCTAAAATCCAAACATGCTTGTCATATAGAAAAAATGTCATCTGCAAGAAACAATACGATAGTTTTTTAGTTCAGAATTGGTGTCGACTAAAATTTGAAGTCAGTCATACAATATAAAAGAAAATGTTAACTTTAATTGGTCTGGATAAAACAAAATCAGTTTGTAAAATCAATAAAAAATCATCTATATTTTTATTTCAATATTTTTTTCTGTAAACCGTCAATGGAATGTATTTTTAAAAATTTGATATGATTAATAATCCGTTTAAATAAAAATATTATGTTTTTTCGCTATGCAAAAATACGTCTAAATGATACAAGATCATTCCTTAATTTTCAATTAATCATTTGAGTTGAGCAGTCTCGTTGTGTTGGTACTTCCAATTAATCGACACTGATGCATTCGATTGAAAATGTCCCTACGGGAGTTCAACACATGGTACCACAGTCTAATTAGTTGAACTCTCGCAATCGTTAATCTCTGCTCTATAGACCCGGCATATCATCCTACGTTGTGATTTGTGATCTCAGCAGTAGTATATTTAACTTGCCACATTTTTAAGGTTTGTAGTTTATTTAAATATTGCTGTAAAATCAATATATTTTTTTAAATACGTTGCCTTATATAAATAGCAAATATTAGCGTACTGAACCCAAAACATAAAAATATTTCTTTTATATTGTCATGTTAACAATTTTTAATTAATAGTACTAGCTGTTTGCCTTGATAGCATTCTGACATCATTTCTTTCTTTGGTTATATCACCAGCTTAGGTGGCTCAGATTTTTTTTTTCGTAAAAATAAATTTATATAATATTTATTATCGAAACAAATTAAAAAATTCCTTTACTGCCAGTTTTTTTTCTGTTGGCTTTAATTAAATTATCTTTTATGTTATAATTACGTCGTACTAAATATATT
The DNA here is from genome assembly GCA_031772345.1 of Himalopsyche anomala. Classification (NCBI taxonomy): domain Eukaryota; kingdom Metazoa; phylum Arthropoda; class Insecta; order Trichoptera; family Rhyacophilidae; genus Himalopsyche; species Himalopsyche anomala. The sequence continues at coordinate 9,834,102 of CM062836.1, read as the reverse complement.
GCTGTGTTATTTATAAAGGAACGTGCTTTGGGTTTTCAACAGTATATGATAAAAAAATACAAAATAATTGGGTTATGCACGTAGCGTTTTTTATTTAAGAGTTGAAGAATATTATGTGTTTTTTTATTTGAAAATTATGACAATCGTTCATTACGCAGTTAAAAAAAGAGCCGCGCATTTTATTCGCTTAAAACAATAAATACAATACAGAGAATTTATTCCGTTTGTAATCTGATTCACTCCACTTTTCAATTCAATAAAAAAATTCAAACAAACATTATAACTGTGCTTATTTTTTATTTATTTTTTGAAATTTTATTTTCATTTTAAAGTTCTAACATTTACTCGTACATGATAGAACAAAATATTGTTAAAAAAATAATATTTATGTAATACTAAGCTGGCAGATATCGGTAATTATTATTTTAAAAATTACATAATTGCAATATAAAATCGGTAGTTATATTTCAAATTAAAATAAGTTGGTAAGCTCAATATATAACTGGGTTTTAGTTAAACAATTCTAGTTTATTGAGGTGATAGTTACTGCGACATAAAGCCTTCGCCAAAATTATACAAGAGCGTAAAGACGAAAAAGATTTCAACCTAATATAAAAAAAAGTATTACTTAAATGCAGTGTAATGTAATAATGAGTTGTTAATTGTATTCACATACATATCATAATAAATGTATATGAAACGAGTAATTTAAAACATTGTCAAGAATATTCTATACAGTATAGATATTTTAATTTAAGAATGGTTGAAAAAATGCGCAATCGTTATTTAAGTAAGCTGAGTTAAGTATGTGAACTTACATGAAAAGCTGATGAATTGCATATATTTTCTACTTTTGAGCAATAAAACATGCAATATTGTCAATACACTGGTATCAATAAGATTGCATTACACTATTTTTTAATTTTTCAAGAATTCGATTGTCAAGCCATACAGCCCAAATAGATAGCGGCTGATTGTCAAGGTGCACCCTAGATATCCGATCCAATGGTCGTAGAATAATTGACAAGTCCAAACTTTCGTGATGCTACTTCGTCAATAGAAATTCCGGAACTGGATTATACTTGCACATGATAATCAAATAACGATAATTTTCTGAAGTTTGTCATCGATCCAACAATGATAATGATTTGAATGATGGGTTTATACTAGTATATGTTTATTTTTCAATTACACACAGAAATTTTTTAAAACTTTTTTTATAATGGCATCGAAGTTACATTAGAGCAGTTAATGCTCAAAGGGTAATTTCTCTGTTGCACTTGTAATTTATTTTTAAATTTGATATTTTATTAAAATAATATGATAGTTACATTGAGATGTTTTTAGAAATACATATTTTATTTTGTATTTAATTTAATTCAATACGTATTGTGATGTCATTTAAATAATACTGTTTAATATAAATGTTATATACAACATATGGTGAGAAAATAATTAAGGAATATATGCATTTTAAAAAGTTAACATCGGTCAAAAGTGGCTCTTAACTTAAAAATAGTACGCAACACTGCTTTGGAATAATCTTACTTTATTATCAACAGTGACAGTCATCTGTATCAAAAAAGAAGCGATATCAAGTATTCCTTGAGACTGAAACTTTTAAAATATGCTGTATTATTTAATGACCCATCTCTCGAAAATTAAAAATCTCATGTGCCTTTATTTATTCAACAATTTTTCTTCTTCATCTTTTTTATATGAATGTAATGGAAAATTCATTAGATAGTGGTCATTAATTTGGAGTAAATATTTGATTAGTATTAAAACAAGATCAACATTACTAATCATACTTTATTTTTAATCTCGACTTTTTTTAACTTTTGTGAGTTTTAATTTTGAAAACTCGTCAAAGAAATGTAAAATTCTTTTAATTCAAAACGTTACAAACAAAAGAATATTATTTTTTAAAAACAAAAATAAATTTGGTACAAAATTAATTCTTTGTTCTTTTAATTTTAGGGCGTACTCTTGTGATAAAAATATATCTCTAAAAATATCACACGCTCTGCTTATTATTAAGAATTTACGAAACAAGGCGTTTATATAAGAAATACACTTATTATTATAAGATAAAAATAAATCAATGTATACCGCAAGTACGTGACAAAAATTTTCTTTTATTTTTAAAATACAATAAAAACGTTTTATTTTTAACATTTATAACATAAAGGCGAAATGATAACTCAATAACTCTACGGACTATGTTTTCTAACCTTTGCTACAAAGCTAAAAGTAAGTATTTTACGGACCACCGATATCAATTTGTTACTACAAAATCTTTATGACAGCCCATATAAGTGAAAATGCTTTTCTTTACCTTTTTTCCGGTTGATTTTTTCAAGTAAACAGGCGTCACATGTTCTTTTATAATGGCATTTATGTATCTATCTTCAAAAAGTACTTAAGATAAACTGAAGCGATTGTGTAAAAGCTTTCTTTCGGACATACTCTTACTAAGTTAGTTGTTCAGTTATTTATTTATCATTCTAAAATTACATACCACAGAAGCATTTATTGAAACTTTTAACTTTCTCATGAAGAATAATAGCGTTGATTTTATAAAGACTGGTTAAATCTGTTGCTTCTAAGAAGTTTGCTACTAGCCAATTTCTCTGTGCTTTATACTAATATCGATGAATTATTAACCATAGAAAAAACCCACAGCTTATTCTATTCGACAATTATATGAGTAACATAACCTAGGATCTTGAAACTTGTATGATTACTACCCATACAAAAAGCTTGCAATATTTCAAATTAGCAGCTGCATTAAAAATATTATATTACATTACATATAACGAAAATTATGATTTACTTGTCACAATTAAAATATCTTCACGTATTAATTATTATAACGTCTGAGTGTTTCAATGGGTTATTTAGCAATTCAAATAATATTCTTTTATCGATTAAAATCTTATATATAAAATGAATGTTTTTTTGTTCGTATTTTATGCGTTGCCTTTGACAAACTTTTTGTTTGCACTTCCAGGATGGATATAGGCATAGTAAAATTAACTTACAGTAGGTCTTATATATAAACACAATTAAAACACAAACACTTTCTTTCGTTGCGTGACATTGCAACCCTTGCCGGGAACTGGCTAGTATACAATAAATTCTTCTTTTTGGGCCATATTTGCTCTGTTTGTAAGCATATCACCCGCCAATTGCTTTTCTCCATCGAAAGCATCCGTCATAATCACCGAGAATATCCTGCAGATAATACTCAATGGTCGTCGATAACAGCAGAATGCCACCAATCGGAAGAAGACAAGAGGAAGACTGTCCGTCGAAGGCATCTATTTTCGAAGCTCAACAATCGGTGTTCTTATTTTTTGCCAGGCTTAAAAATTCGTTACCGTAAAGTAGCATTTGTAGAAAGAAATAAAAAATAATATAATATTTAATAAACACACGTGTCACATAATTGAAAGTTTTCCGAATGTGAAGATCCTTAATAAACGGCGCCATCTATGTTTGCAAGTTTTTACTAATGTCTGTAATACAAACTGTATCATTAAATTATCACTACCGCAATGGCAAGAGTTGATACGTAACGAATTCATAGTTTTTAATAAACAGCAAATGAAAAGTGGCAAAATTTAGTATTTATGGCACCGATATTTTATGATAAATAGTTAAATATAACATTAAAAATTAGATGGATTTATACTTATCTGACTCAAATAAAGATAAAAATAAATGGCCAGAGACAATTTCTTGCCTGTAAATTTGCGTTAATAAAAGTTACTATAATAATATAAAAATGCCGATACAATAAATACAACGATTGAGTTATTCCAAACAAAGAACTTTATTCTTTACTTACCTCATTTTTTTATTCATTAAGTTACTTACTAACTTCTGCCAGTACGATGACTATATAATACCTTTCTAAAAAATAGTTTTATACAATTAAAACACACTTCGTAAATAATACTAACCACGAATAAAAAGTAACTCAAATTAAAATAAATAAGCCGTAATATTTTTTATCATGTACGATCATTAAATATTATAATGAAGAATTATCTGACGTTATTTTCATAATGTCGTTTATTTTTTAAACGTCATAACATAAAATGTGTCTATATTAGAAGTTATGTGCTATTAATTTGAATTAAAGCAATAACACATATAGAAATTGGATAAATTATTATTTTTAATGCCCATATTACAACATTCAAGTACATATATAGGTACAATAAAATCAAAGTGTTCACAATTACTTGGGACTTATTTTCCAGGATAATATTTATTTAAATGCTAAAAGTTTATTTAAATACTGATCAATCAAATATAAGTATTTTAAAAGTTAGTTTAATGATATTGATCTCAACGTAATTATAATCAAGATGCTTACAAATGTACAAATTCTCCAGTCTCTCTGCGGAAATTAAAAAATTAAATGTTTTTTATAATAATATTATTTCAAATATTCAAGATTGATCAATTTTATATTTTGTTAAATAATATAATTAACCACATGAATACCAAACGGACACCGGTGTCCGGAACATATGCAAGCGAACACGAATGTCCAAGACATTTAAAAAATCAAATACTTTGTGTTCTAATACAATATAACCAATGTGTTGATATATGTAGTTCTATCTATACTGAGTCAATATGGGTTTTTAAAATATCGAATTCGAGTGTATATTAGGCAAAATTATTTTTTTCAAAAACAAGCAGTATCTCTGGGACATATTAATAATTTATTTGCGCGGTATTCAAGCGGTTAAATGTAGTCTTCGAAAGTCACTACCTGTCAAGCCAGCACTCACTCGATAAACGAAAAATTGAGTTATGCATGAGGTTTGCCTTACGCAAGAAGTTTGTATACACAAAGGTAATTTATCGACGTACACATCACTATATAGCTCACCTTTGCCAATTGAGTTTATTGAATTGAAAATGTTACCGGTGCGTAGCTAAACTTTGGCGACGTCTCGCCCCAAGTTTGGTGCAGTGGTTTATAAGCCGCATAATTTCTGGTACACAATGCACCTCTATTGGCATACACCCACATTTCCAAAGTTGAACGTCATAATATAATACTAAGTTTTATATAACATGTTAGTTATATCTAATTACAATTTGTGGTGTGTTTAAATGATCGATTGATATATTATAAACAGTATTTTATATTAAGTCACGCATTCAAACGGTTTTGCTAATTGCTGAAAAGGATATTAACACTAGTTTGCTTTCTTCCTGTCTTATTGATCTTCATTTAATATGTATCATTTGGATAGTCGTAATTATTTAACTTAAGAATTAAATAATATGAACTTTCTCATATGTTACATGTAATAAATCAATAAAAATATGGTCACGTACCGCAATCTAAATATTGAGATTTAAAATATACATATAAATATTTAAATACTTTCGTTTCTCACCTAGTCATATTAATTACTTGATTTACTTTTATGGTACAAATACCGAATATCATAGTTAATTTACACAACTTTACATACATTTCTTTGCGAAATATTCATAATGACAAATAAATCTTTTATGAGTTTTTTTTTAATTTAATCTTACTAATGATAAATATCAAGAACGAGTTTACTCTTCTTTTTGCCGCAATTTTTTTTAAAAATGTAAGATATACCATTTTATCCACAGTTTATAATATCATCGTTATAGAAATGGAAAGATGAGCATTGAAAATGCAAAAAGATTTTGACACACTCTATAAAATACAAATTTAAGCTATGCTCTTTTTTGTGTATTTTACATTTTTTTATTCGTGGCGAAAATATTAAAATAATTAAATTTATATCTCAAAACAAGGTTTATAAACATAAATTATTCTGCCACTTAAACAGAAATATATTATATATATGACATGTTCGACAGTTAATTATATATTAATACATTGTATTCATAGTGTACGTACATAGCTCACTCGACTAAATTATCGTATCTCACCCACTGACAAGTCCGGTACACAAGTTAAACGTCTCTGTGGAATTGCCTGGTTATTGTAACGGAAGGACGGTCACATTCGAATTGAAGTTAATGCAAGACGTGTAATCATGACTCTGTCCGAAATGTGTACAAACTTGCTTACCAAACAAATCCCATAGACAATACGATACGTCTTGCGCGATTATTTTCTTCAACATTGTTGGATTACTCATATATCCATAGCAAAATTCAACGCTGTCAAACAAAAACGCACTAATATGACGAAAAAATATCAAAGCATTTTAGTATTACAAATATTATTTTATATATTATTTATAACTATTTAGGCTTAAGCCCTCATCAGAACTTTGCTAAAACTTATATTAACTTAACTTTTTCAATACACAATATATCTTCTCATCCACTTTTACATCCTTATTTATATTGAAATATATTATATAATATTATACTTCATCAATTAAATTTTGTGTTTTCGGAACGATAATAAATATGGAATTATTCAATACAATTCTGTTTAAATTTAAGAGATTATGTATAATTAATTACATAAGCGTCTTATAACATCTTTAATGACCAAAAAAATATCAATCAATTAACCTTGCCAAAACCCTTAAAAGATGATTATGTCATAAAATATAAATCATCACATTTATTTAAATTAATATCGTTTGAATAATCACATATTTATTTTTCTTCCGTATAAAAAACCCTCCCGTTTCGTTAAGAAATTTTAACACGCCAAATTATGGTTGTATTCATCGTTCAGTCATCTTATAAAAAAATGTTAGAAAATTAGTAAAAAATATTAAATTCTTAAGGCGAGTAAATAACAAAGGATTTAATTAAACGCTCAAAATCTTTCGAAATAAATAAAGCTTCAGTAATAAAATTTAAGATTTGGGCTGAAAGTGCTTGGTGGAATTTCAATATTAAATCTAAGCCGTTTCCGTGCGTTTTGTTACTAACAACTCGGGATACGAATAAAAACTCATTTCGGTCAGTTTTCAGTTAAGGTTTGTCAAGCTGAATGCCTGAAAATGTTAAAAGGCGAAACCTGAATTTTCATCGAAAAAACACATTGAAATGTATAAAATTTAAGTGATTCAAATTAAGATTTATTAATATTTTACATTAATATCATATTGAGAAAAACGGGTTAGATTTTACTTCCCTGCCTCTTCACGAAAATAATAAGTACCTAATAATTTATCTTTTTTTTCTTTCTGCTTCCACCTAGTAAAATAAAAACTGTTCTGTCACTTGTATTTTCTGAATTATTTTAGTGCATAGTGATGCACAAAAAAAACATATTACCTACCGATAGCCGAGAAAAATGAATTATATTTTGACATAAATTGTTATTTAAAAGAATTTGAGCTTGTCGATTTAGTTTAATGCTTAAACCTCCGGTCAGATTTTTTCAGAGATTTTTTTGTCGAAAATGCCTAACCGCAAATTACATCCATACATGTGCTTGAATTTTAATTAGAGATTTAGTAAGCAAACGATACAAAACATGTACCTTGTTTTACAGAGCTTTACTCAATGTATCAGATGCTAATCAAAATACCGATGTTTCTTCAAGAATAAACTGTTTTAGTCTACAACAAGCATGTAGTAAGGAAGATGAGTTTTAGTAGCTGACATATATACTCGGATTATTCTCAGAATATTGTCAAAATCAATATTTTTTCGTGTCTTTATATTCCAGACATGTGATATTCTGTCAAACATCTGTGAATGTAGAAATTTTCTCTCTAGAGTCATACACAATCTGAATTTTAAATTAATTTTATTAATATTTTGACAAATGGGGTTTTGTCAAAAAACTCATTAATTACATTGCACAACTATATTGGTATTTTTATGGATTGCAATATTTTGGGTTACACGATAATTCTTATAAATTAAAAAAACTTTATAACAGCTTAATGCAAACTTTTATTGGGAACAAATAAGCAAAAAATACGCTAACAGAACTGATAAAATAACGTGAAAGAAAATGATCACAGAATTCTATAAATGTTCAACAAATTACGAATATGTGAAAACAATATTTTGCCATTCCACTAAACAATGGGTATACAAAGAAATAATGAAAACATACATCTCAAAAAAAATCAAACGTGCTCTTTCTATGAGGATTATAAAAACATAATATTTTTGATTCAGTAGAATGCAAAGCTCAAATTTTGTGAGCAATAGGCGTAAAAATCAGTTAAAAATGCTTAAGTGCGGAATGCAATACAAAAAAGTGTAATTATGCTTCTATCAGTGATAACCTTGGTTAATAGTATGAAATGTATGGGCGGGCATTTACACGTGATTGTACTTAATCTCAAAATGATAATAAGCAACTTAGCAACTTACTCCAGAAAGAACAACAAGAGACAATCTAGTCCCATATGCGATAGCTATTTATAAATACCTCGAGCAAATATCAAATAAATTCTAAGCTTAAAATCTAATATCATTAGCTGTATGTGTGATGTTCTGCTTTAAGTTTCGCATACAAATAACTAATCTTAATAATAGAATGTTCAATGGTTTGTTCTGTCATACCTACCGTGTATTTGACTTTTTATTTATGAAATCATTAGAGAAATAACTAAACTTTCGTCACCAATAACCGTTTTGGGGTATTCAAAAAACTATTTTGTTAAGAATAAATTATTTATAATCATTATTCTTATGTGTATGTGTTTGGTTTTTGGTCTTTATTAAGTCGTTTTGCACCCTCAGAACTGATAGAAACTCTTGTGTCTTTTTTTAGTTTAAGAGTCCATAAATTTTTATAACAGAGAAGCCAACATATTAAAGTATTAAAAACAAACGACTAAATGCTGCTTGATCAAAAAATTAAATATACCAAAACAGAGGCAATGTAATGTGAGACTTGCTGCATATATGTATAGTTAAAAACTACCAAAATGTAACTTAGATTCTCCAGAGGCTTCAACTAGTCTACAAAGTTTTTAAAGTTTTTGGTCGAGTAATTGGAAGAATCTGTCTTTGATTAGTTATTAACAACTATTTGATTTGACTTTTAGAAACATATACAACCAACATGATATATACTGATTAAGAAATACTAAATAGTTTAAGGCATATTCTGAAAATAAACAATTAATGAAAAATGATTTCGATTGAGTTGTTAAAATGTAATATGAAACAGTATAAATGTACGGTTGATAGCCATTATATTATATTTATAATGGAATTAACGTTTCCCGATTGATTCACTTTATGAGGTAATCCATAAACGAGTTTGACGTCGTGCTTTTAGTGAAAGAATAGTTTAATAATAGTGATGATTTGATATAAATGACAACATTATTTTACATTACTCCAAACCAATTAATGATTTTTAAAATCACTACTCACTCTTTTTTTTAATTAATATTAAAATTCATTTTGCCAACATGTATAGATCATTTAAGATTTTGTAATAACATATTAATATAATAGGAAAGACTATCAACTGAATTGATAATGCTCGCTATGAGCAAAACCGGTCCAGGCCTTTATAAATAAAGTACAAATAAATATTATATTTTCTTAATATAATGCCTTTCCACCATTGACAGTGAACACCCAAAAAGTGAACAAAATAACTTTCTTCCATGGCGTTGCTAGATTATTTACCACGAAATAAGAAATAAAGTATCAAAATATTTAGTTGAAGTATCTATTGGGATCTCAAAATAAATAAATAAATAAATAAATTAGGCTCCGAAACTTTTCAAGAGTATTTTCAACAGTTACAAATTTTTGGACCATATAACAAAATTAAAAAGTATTTTAATATTATTAGCAAGTGAACGAGTTAACCAAACAATGCGATGAGTTATTATAAATATATGGAATCATCACTTACCGAATATATTTTCTAGTAGTAACGTATTAATTATTAGGAAAAACCTTTTGTTTAGGTCTCAAAATAAATTCGTCCGACATTTTCTTCCGCCAAAAAACATTTAACCGTATGCACGGTATATTATTATATCAATTAAAATTTTACCCTAGTAATAATAAATCTGCATACACTGTTGTTTTTTGCAATATGTCATAACAAAAAATAATTCATGCAGTTGAGGGAATAATTATAACTTCACAACATTTTTTTACTGCTGGAAAGCTGATCAAAATAATGAACATTAAAATCGTTTTCGATGACTTTGTTCGAGTCATCGTTTTCACTTGCTCAATATATTTTATTTATTTCTTTAAATATGGTGGTCACTTTAAGGACTTAAATCAAATAACTTGTTACTGTTTTATTCCGTTTCGTTTTCAACAAAAGAATCAAAAAATCTCAGCTAAATTTACAAATGACGATTTACAAGTAAAGCCAAATATTAGAAAATATAAATTATTAAAAAAAAAGTTTTTTATTTGTTTGTTTACTTCTTGGCTGGGTGTGACTTTGTTTAATTTCTCATTTAGTTTATTATTTAAAAATCTCTGTAATTTATTGAATTATCTTTTGTATAGCATAACAACTATAATGTCTTATTTTTACGAGTTCAGCTTTATATATTATCGATGTTTTAAAACGTCTTCTTTTTAAATCAATATTTAAATGTAATTAAATTTTGATTGACAAACCCTGATATTTACTTACGCTTCTTCGCACTTACTCAAATTACTATTTCAAGTATCAAACTTTTCTCAGCGGGATGATTTATTACAATTAGATAGAATTTGTCAGAGGTAATCGAGTGAAATTTGTGTCTCAATTTTCTTAGTCAAGTGATGAACAAAATTTTAAAAGTCAACAGCTGCCACGCTTCGTTTCGCGAACCCTAATACATGTTGACTCCATAACCAAATTATAGGGGTGTGTTTAATCGGATTGGGGAGTTTTTAAGGAACTGCAAACATCTCTGTGATGTGAAGTTAATGGGATTGCCATTCCGATACGCTCGCAATAAAAAACATGAGATTTTTTTAGATGTCAAATCAATCTGAATGTAAACAGCTTCACTTAATACATTTTAAATATCCAAGATTAAGTATTTATATTGGCTTAAGCAGATTACATTTTAAATTGACTTAACAGTCAAAAACATTTAAATAAACATCTTACTTAAATATCTTTGATCTGTATGTCTAAAAAAAAACAATTTTCTTGCAATTGATTTTATCAGTGTGAGAATCTTACATATTTTTTTTTAATTTAATCAAAAGTTGTTTATGATACCATCTTTTCACTGAAGTGAAATAAAACCCTCTTACTCGAATACCTTTTAATGATATCCAAAGAAATTGAAATAAATATGCTTAAAAAAATCATAAAAAACAAATAGTGAACAACAACTTTAATCAATAACTTTAAAATTAAAAATTTTGGTATTAGCGCAACGATAAACTATTTTCATTTCGACTTTTTATGAAATAAATCACCTGTCAAATAAACAGAAACTAGTAAAATCAAATGTCAACATCAACACAAATTATTCGCAGAATACGAAAATGGCATAAGTGTAGTGTGATCTGACATAGTTTATCGACGACAACCGCAAAAGTTTAGATTAAACAAAAAGTGCTTATATTGTATTTAGACAAATGCATTTAAATCATTAAGCTGTAATAGAAGAAGTGTTGTTACTAAATCAACTGTCATCAATTTTTAATCATTTGATAGCCAATATATATGTAATTATTATTTTTCAACTATTCGTACGTAGTCGAGTGGTGAAAGTCGATTGATTCTATGACGATACTCTCAGACTGGAATCCTAGTACGGACAGTTTCGTTTCAAGAACTATTAGCTTATCCAAGGCCTAAGCCTTATCTTTCCTTAAACACTGTCTCTGAAAAAAAGATATTGGGCAACTAAATAAGAAGCAATTTTTATAGATAATTTTATTTAAGAAAAATTTCATTACGAGTTAGCATGTTTCATATTGGAATTAGACATAATATATGATACATGGCATAGACTTACTTGAGGCAAGAGAAACGGTGGAAAAACTAAAAACACGAACAAAAAAAACATCAAATTATTTGATTTTTTAAAAATATTTAAATAAGTAGTGTGTTCATATAATAGAAAAGAATCCGAAAAAATACTCATTATCGTTTCGTTACTTTATATTAAATTTTAAAATTCAATGTAATAATGCATTTAAGGATGTTGAAACGAATTAAATATAACGGAATAGTAAATGTCTAAATAACGGTTTTATTGTTTTTTAACGCGTTGCAAAACACGGCAATATTAACAGATTTGATTTAAAATTTTATTTCAAGCTAGCAAAACTGTCAGAAGAGTTGTAACCAAAAACATATTCTTGATAATAACAATTCTTGTCACTCTTTACATTTCCAAAAATGCTTTCTTATACATCTGCAATAGGAGTGAGGACGTTCAAAATTAAATCTCCGTGCACTTTTCTTGACTTCTGGAGCTGTCATCTGTGTGTAAAAGGTTATGAATTTTTGAATAAAATGGGATGATTTTAAGGATATTTGTTTAATTAAATCATTCTCAAAATATGTCAGTGTTTTATAATCCAAATCTTTTCACTTCACCTCAAACGTATTTTTTCACAAATTTAGTATACTAATAACGATGTAATTTTAAATTGAATTAATCATTTGTTACTGTATTCATTGACAAGTGTTGGGGTATTGCTCAAGTTTTTTGTGGATATGAAATATTCTTTTAAGCGCGGGCACGTATCGCAAATGTAAACGTGCATGGTGAAAAAAATGGCGACTGAAAAAAGGGGTGTTAAATTACTTTCCCGCTCGCACAAAGGGACATGACATTTTGCTTAAAGCTAATTACAAAAATACATCTCGAAAAGCAAAGGCATGCTCACTTTGTAAAAAAAAACATCGTTACTCTTTTATATCACACTAATTATAAAAACACAATTAACAAAACAAAAACTTAAATACTTATTTTTCAATTACCTTTTTGTGATTTTAGCTAGTCAGCCTAATCTTGATAATTTAAAAAACCTATAAAATAAAACTACCTTTCAGCTGTGGTAAAATCATTTTTAGACAGTTTTTAGTGCATACTTTTTTATACACGAATAGAAAGAAAATAAGAAGTATACGATAAATTAATGTCTTTCCACCAATAATAATTATCGATTTCCTGTTTATTTTACCATGGAAGTGAACAAGATTAATTCATCATTATGTTAAGGAGAAATTGGGAAGGAAACATGTGTTTATATATTTTTTATTACTGTACTATAAAGTGAATAGAATATTTATATAACTTAACTGTGGTATGAGAAAACAATTACTTACTATATTTCCCGATATGATGGTTTGGTAACATATTTTCGCTCATCACAATCGCACTCCTTCTGCACGCTTTAATAATTATTTATAATAAGCTTGTTTAGCGTCTGTGACAGACTGATCAACATGGTCTTCTTTGATTGGGGTGTGTATTTGAAATTTATTGGTAAGCTGACTGCTCTCGCTACGTTCCGTTATTTAAGGGTTGGAAGGGTGTGAAGGAATTTTTAGACATCGAAAACGCACATGATTTCAAGCAGGAATTGATTGAAAAATTGTTGGTTGTACTGAGGCTTAAACCAATGAGATCCGAACGATTGATTTTATGCACCGCCGATTAAATTGATTTTATCAATAGCACTTACATACATCGCACTGAAAGTAAAGAATCAGAAATTAATATTTCTCTCCTTCTTATATTAATTACATAAACGATACAAATTATTTACTGGCTGCCAGTTCGAGTTTGGCCATACCAGAAATACCAAAAGATAAATCCCAGATCGTTAGTGATATTTATTTTATAAATAGTTTAAATAAATTATATCCAGTTAACAAGGACTACAAACATATTTTCATTTCACGCTTTCATCTGAATGCACGGAATGACAAAAAGCAACGATTTGTAAAGAATGTCCTTCGCTTCGTTAGCTGTACAACGCTTCAAGAGCTTTCAGTCTTGTGCAATTTTCCACGCAATGCAGTAAGTCAAACAAGTTAGTCGACGATATAACATATTACGTATGTTGTTTCAGCTCCTAAAACTATAATTACAGTATCACAGAAACATGTCTCTATTCACACATATTTTTTAGGCTTTTTCTCAAAAAAGGAATCCAAACAAATTTATTTTCTTTTTCGTTTATATGATGGATGAGTTTAGTTATCCAAATGAAATCTTACCTTTTTCACTGTTACTACAACAGGTGAAGTTTTATATCTCCTTATAAAATAGCTTTTTCCTACGTCTATATTGTCAATAATATTGACTTTAAAATGATTATCGTCTTATATTTACATTATATGTACGAAATTTTTTATATGGACTTTTTGAAACAACAGTTTTTAAAGCGATTTATCGTAGTAAACTCTTTGCTTCAGTTTTTTTTTCGTATACGGTAAGAATTTATACCTTGATAAAAAGAAAAAGATGGTATTCGGGCGATTGCTGTTGCATGAATATAATTTATTACAGATAACTTAAATGATGAAATGTTTTTTACAATTAAGAGAAGTTTAAGCATACAGCACACACACAGTTCACCCTCTCCATTAAACTTCTTAAACGAATGCTTACAGGTGGAATATCAACCTGATCTAAATTTGTTTCATACCATAATTCTTTAAAGTTAAATAAAAAAAATAATTTATCACAGATATTTGTACTGCTGTCTGTTCCTATTGTGGAACATATAGACTGCTAATGAAGTTTATTTGAACAGAAACAGAGTGTTACCCAGTTACCTAATCTCTCACAGGGAGTTGAGATTAAAGGATAATGCTAGAACAGAACTAGTGATTAACTAATCGCTCTCGCTACGCCCCTGTTTTTAAGAATATTCTAGATTACAAGTCATCCCATACACACATGCTTTCAAACAGAAACAAATGAATTGATTGAAAAATCAATCAATAAAAACTGCCCGTACCAGAATTCGAACGGGCGACGTCCGTGTTATAAGCCAATGACGTTGGCACTTGACCAAGAAATTTTTTTACTCGCCCTTAAGCTGCCTTCTAGTTCTTATCTGCGGAAAATATGACCGAAGAAAAGTGTTTTCCTCCGTTTTATTGTAGATATAAGATCACTTTTTGGATCAGTCCAAATTCTTTTTATAGATAATCTTTTCACTCCAGAACCATACACAATTGTATTGTAATGTGATTTTTATTCTCCATTGGCTTTTACCAAGTGTGGAGATTTTGTGACGGTCTTACTTTCAATTAAAAGTAATTTTAATTGACATTGGTGGCAGATATGCATTAAAAACTTTGAGCATATAGTTTGTATTTATTCGATTGCTATTTTACTGATACTTAAAGCGTCTGATGACGACAACAAATTTATAAGTCAGCATGTTATGCAATCAATTTATCTTTATAATATTATTATTTATGTTTGAAATCTGATGTTAGCACGTCGTGGCATTTTTTATTAGTCATCTACCACAGCGTAACAATTCACAGGTGTTTACACTCGAGTGATTGTTTTACGCGGAACATTATCTTGAGCGCTTTTTTGTGAAACAAACGTGAAAATTTCATAAGATTTTTGGACATAAAAAAAATAACTACGTTGTATTTAGTCCGTATTAAATAATTAACCAATCAAAAACATGCAACCAATGTTATAGTAATTCTTACGAAATCAATTTTATAATCTATATATGTGAGGAATAAGCCGTCTCATATTCATAGGTGGTTGCGAATGGAATCAGCGCTCTAAGAGCCACTTTTGAAACATTAGGATAAGACTGTGCCATCGTAATCCAATAATCACTACAATACTTACTTATCACTAAAAACATGTTTGCACCCCCATCGTTTTTTAAATCAATAAACTGTTGAATGTACATTAAATTGTCCTTTAAAGGCAGACCACCAATAGATAATACATACATCTTATTAATAAATCGATGATATTCTTCAAATTCTCGTTGATTAGGAAAATAGTAATAAATTTCATTGTTCAGAATTGATATTTGTTGTTTCATCACCTTAAAAATATCGTCATCAATGTTTAGTTAATTTTCTTAAATATATTTTTTCAGCTGTAAAAAAATAGAGCAGACTTCTTTTTCTCTAAATTTACATGCCATAGTTCAAGCTTCATATTGAAAAATGTCAATTTTTCGTGATAATGGAGCACTGTGACATATTTTCCTTGCAAGGACAGATTGATAGAATTATAGAAAAAAATCCAGTTTCAGTAGATTATTGTTGTATAAATTTAAGCTCGGACATAACGGAAGTACGGCGTTTGAAAGCATTAGTTCTACAATAGGCAGTGATTAGGGCATCCAATCCCGGGATCCCGTTCAATTTTCTGATCCCGAAATCCCGGGATTGACATGGTCGCGATCCCGGGATTTCGGGATTGAGAAATTTTGAGTAAATCTCGAAAAGTGAGATGAAATTGGCAAATTGTCGATTCCAATTTCCCCGGTGAGCTAAAAAAATCCGAAAGAGCCGAAATCCCGGGATTGGAAAAAGGCTCCGGGATTGGATACCCTAGCAGTGATGCAGTAAATTTAAAAAAATCACTTTTTTTATTTAGAAACTATAGTCGGCCCCAAACGAATAAAAGTTACAATAATAGTGTTATTATCAAAGCAAATCTATGAGATAACTTATTATTTTATCTAGTACTTTAGTAAATATAATAATGCTCAAAAGGTGTCATGATTCACATCACAAACGAGAAATATTAAATATTTAATAATTCATAATAATATAACGATACTTTTGAAATTTCTTTCATAATGAATGAACTCTCTTTTGTTATTATTAATTTTATAAAGTGCCAAACGTAAATTATGACGTAATATATGCATACTTTCCCTCTTAGTGTGATGGGGTTTATCAACATCGTAAAAAAGATTTTTTACTACCAAATTTAAATATGGCAATACAGTGTGAAAACTTATTAAGATTTATATTTTAGAACCGCTTCAACGCTTAAACATTTATCAACCATAATAATAGAAAAACACTTCATAATTTATTTAGAAATATTTTTATCATTTGAGATTTAATATTACATTTTTTTGACAAATCAAATTGTCGATTGAAAATCGTTGTGAAAAAATATCAAAGTATTTTAGTTCTACAAATATAATTTCATATATGGTTGATAGATATTTCGGCGTATACACTTTTATAAAAAAAAAATGATAGATTGCACTCTTGGTTTAGCTTAAAAATATTTTTACTGTCAAAGCTGTTTTTATAAAAACAGTAATTCAATGTTTAGTAGTAAACGCTATTGGAATTTTGTGTATTCGGTTACGGGGTTACTGGTTTTAACCAATGTTTAGAATTTTGCAAACGTTTATTCAACTATTTTCATCTAAAATAATTAATGTTTGGGTAGTTTTTGCAGCATCCTCTATCTCACCGTGAAAATAGAACGTTAATTATAATCTCTTTTATTCCACCCTTATTTTATCACACGAAGATGAGCATCTGAGCTATAACTAACAGAAATAAAAACAAGCAATTATGAACTAAGGGAATAGTTAAGAAAAATTATTAGTTATTGGATTGAAAACTTATTAACACTCAACTGAAAAATCTTTCAAAAATTGTTAAAATAATTTCATTACTTTGAATGTTATTTCCGATTTAAGTAGTGTGCCATTCTTTTTTATCTTGTGAAACTTATTAAATAACATAAAACTTTGACGGAATGATTTGAAATAAAAGTATACGACTTACGAAATGAGTCACGTAAAATATTTGATATTTCAATAGCTGAATTAAGTGAACTGAAAAAAAATATTTAACTTTTTCGTCTGCAGAAGATTTCCGAACAAAAATTGTTTCAACATTCATAAAAAAAATCTCCCAATACAATGACTGCGTGATCTTTTATTTCGTTGGCGTATTTCGAATATGAATAAAGGAAAAGTGTTGTGTTAGTATCGAATAGTAATGAAAAATAATTGTCGCGTGTCTAAGATGAAGCCAAAATCAGTTGACTGCAGGTCTCGCCATCTTTTTTTAATAATTCATGCTTTACGAGCTTACATTATATCGACCCTTAATCGGCAGAAAAACTTAAGCAACAATTCACAAATTTTATGTGACTTTTTTATATAACACTCTACCACAATAAACAACACTTATTTTTCAGCAACCAGTTTTCAGAAAATTGTTAAATATTTTTTGAACGAGATAATTTTTAAATATAAATCATCAATGATTTGCAATGATGTCAGTTCTTGTAAATAATATTGTTCAATTATTTTTAAGTCCATGGACTTCGCTAATAAATAATAATTGTGCATGTTGCTGTTATCATGTAACAACCGGATACCACTGTTGCGCTCTGTTGCCGGTTGATGAAAGCTTTTCCTGCTTCCATAAGCTCGTTATTTTCAATCCAGATACAACATGTGCCTCGTTCGCTAATGGTCACTCACAATTTGAGGAAAAGGATTATAAAATAATTGTTACATGTAACTTCAGCATTATCGACGATAATACAGTTTGTATTTATTTTAATTTCAAACTTTATAATCTGTAAGATTTGTCATATATTTGATGTGCTTCGCATTATGTATGCCAAAACTAAATGAATTATAAATATGGATTATCATCTCCCAGTCTAGCATTTTTCAAACATTGTTTTCTATTTAAGCACACAAATTTGTAGAAAATTCCTTGCCATATGTGTATAATATAATATTATATTCATTTATTTTAGTGTATTCAAAAGTTGAACTAAGCTTGTATAAGAACACTACTAAAATAGTTAATTACTTTTTAAAACACATAATTCAGTGTTTCACTCGTATTTTCCAAAAATCGAGCTAGAAAAAATCGCAAAAAAACCATGGCGGCACAATTTTCCGTAGTGATAAAAAATATTAAAATCATCAAGAATATTTATCGAAATATCTTATTAAGTACACAATGAAAAATACTCATCACCGATTGGTTCTTTTAAATCAAAACGTATTATTCATTTAAAAATGTGCCAAAGATTAGTATCGGTGCCTAACCGATAGTAATCTTTGGCATTAGTGTTAACAGTATTTAAAGAAAATTTAGTAGCTTTCTAGTTCTATATATAAATGTATATATACATCTATGCATTGAGATTTGTTTCGCAGTTATCTTAAAAAAATCAAAAAAAAAAATATTTTGAGTTTTAGTACTAAGCCTCTCATGTAAATTGTTAAAAGTTACAGTCAATGTAAAATGTATTTATCAAAAATAAGCATTATTTGTAATCACTTTCAGTGGTATCACTGTCAATACTTGGTGGAAAGGCGTCATAATAAATTAAAACAGTATTCTGTACTAATTCCACATTTACTTATTAAGGAACAGTTTCGCTCGCCCATAGTATTATTATATAAATATATTTTTATTAGTTGAAAATAAATGCTTGCGATGAGCAAAACCGGTCATGATTCTTATAAATAAATGTACAATTATTACAAAAGAGTATTTGTTTCTAGTATTATTTTTTATAATTTATTCACAACCAAAATCAGATAAGCATAGTTTTTTTTTATATCAATTGAAATCACTGATGTGGTGTTAACTGCCTTTTTTTATGTAATGAGTATAAATAACACACCTTACATAAATACTCATGCTACAATTTTATCAAATGATCATTACCGGTTTCGATCATGCCGAACATTTCAGCTGATGAAATATATAGTAATATAAAGAATTATCTAATATATTTTTTTCAGAATCAACAATCAAATTTATATAAAACAATCAACGTACAATTACAAAGTTGTAAATTAGAACTGTCGAAATTGTATTATATTTCTGTGCTTAAAATTAATATTCCAATTCACATCAAACAAACAAGTGGAAAAACAATATTATCAAACTTTTTTAATATTGTTAATTTTGTAAATTTTGGATTGTCTTCAAAAAATGCAACATGAAGCTTTTACTTATATTTATTTTAAGCAACTTATTATTATCTTTCAGGAGGCTGTTCTTCGTTCGGCCATTCTTGCTTCGGAGGGCACGGTAAGAGATCAGAAGGGCGCGGCGCGACTCCATTTATGGGAGGCGACGGCCAGGAGGAAGTGGCGGCACCCCGGACGGGTTATCCGCATATTTCCGCCGACGCTATGTCTCCGGAAGACGATATCATTCCAGTTAGAAGTGGTGGTGAGAGAACAGAAAAGATTTTATTCTTTACAGCACAGAATAAATTTAAAACTAATATTAAATATAATACCATGGTGTCATGTATATTACATAGTATGTAAATCAATGCATTGGTAAAATCTTAATTCTTCTTGGATCATATAAACTTTTTGTGTGAAGCATATAGCTAAAATTGCTTCTTTTCGTACCATGCCAACTTTTTTTAGTTCCATCAAGTACATTCTATGGATAGAATATAACATTGCAGTTGTCCAGAACGCTGGAATCTCACCGATTGGTTAAAGATGCTAGAAGAGTTGAGTTTCTCCTTAGGCATCCAAAGCTCGTGTTCCATCCAGTTTTAACGTCCTTACAAAGCATTTCTTAGTCTGTTTATTTATTTTAATGATTCTAACAAAATCAAACTGCCCAACCCGCAAATATACGACCAGAACGTCGTTCGAGTCGAAAGAGAAATACGATCAATATTTTACTTACGTATAAGTTTACTAAGTTACTTTAAATTGTAGACTTCACGTGGAATACAAGATAACCGCTTAATTATTGGTTATATTCGTGATACAAAACTTGAATTAGTTTAATACAGTAAATCTATAAATTTTAAGTAAACAAAAACATTTTTGCAATTTGCAAATGCATTTAATACCGTGCTCATATGTTATACGTTATGATAAATATGCGTTGAAATATGGAGAGTAGTAAACGAAAGTTTTGTCAGAGATATATTGAAAACCTCGATGTTAGAAATATGTTTTAGTTTTTCACAAAGCAGATACTATGACCTTAAATGGAACACAATTTGGCGACAAAAAATATGTAAGTTATGTTTACAAAGCTGTCAATCTGTCATAATTTTCGATCCAATAGAAAATAATTTGAATCACTTTATCTTTATTTGTTTGCTTAGACCGTTTTACAGTTTTATTAAAATATTGAATTTATTTATTTATCATCTTTAGAGGCTTAGCACGGCATTTTTGCCATACTTCATAGATCTCTCATGTGCCACCGATCAAAAGATGGTGACGACTATTTTATACAATTAATTTATTCTTATATAAAAAGTCAAAAAAAACAATTAAAGTAAATATACTTTCAACAATCAAACAACGCAAAATACTCCTTATGATAAGTTGAAATTTATGGTAACTTTTTGCTCCTGATAATAATTGTACTTATTTAAATTTCAGGTTTCATGGATAGTGGCGATGAATCTTTGAATATCCCGGAGCAACTCAAGCTGCGTCTATCACCATTCTTGAGGCATTGGGTAGGTCATAAAAAGCATTCATACTTTTTTTTAATATTTAGTATTAAAACAAACACAAACACCCACGTCTTATGTCTCAAATTTAAAATGAATTGAAGAAAATCTAGTTTTGACATTGACCCTTAAGGGTAATCGAGCCCATACCCGACTATTGGGTAGGGCAAGCTCTAATCAAGTAGAACACAGCGAACGATGGTGAAACTCGTGTTTGTGAACATGATAGAAAAATACACTAAGTAGGCACATTTCCGCCGCCTGTGTGATCGAGTGGTCAACGTCGTTGGCTTCGGTTACGGAGGTCCCGGGTTTGAATCCCGGTACGGACAGTTTTATAAATTGATTTTTCAATCGATTTATGAATTTCTGTTCAAAGGCATGATTGTATGTGATGTCTTTAATTCCCCCTCCCACCCCTCCTATCATATGAACTGCGCGTATCGAGAGCGATTAGCTAACCACTAGTCCTGTCCTAGTCCTATCCTTCTATTCCTACTCTCTTTGTAAAAAGAGAGGTAAACTCCATTAGGAGTCCATATGCTCCACATTGGGAGCGGATATGGTAAAAAAAGGCACATTTCCCCCTTTTTGAATGCATCAATTCAAAAAATAGTAACGCTTTTAATATATACATTAATGATTTTTAATGTGTGTCAAGCAAGACCATCATATTATATATATTGTAAATAATTCTACAATCTCGCCTTTATTGCAATATGAAACAAATCTTATTGGAGTATAAATAGATTCCATCACAGCGATTAAATGTATGTATATTTTGTCAGGGTATTTATTTTATTTAATTAATTAACATTGCATTAGATTGACAAATTATAAATTAAGGACTTTTACTATGAAGAAAAAAAAGCATATTATTAAAAGCAGTAAAAAAAATGGCAAGGAAGTCAACTGAGTCAGCTCCGACGAACTCTACTTTAATAGATAAAAAATAGCATTCGTCGGAACTCATCCACGTCTACATGAAATATGTCGACATTCGAAGCAATATTATATAAAACTCTCCCCAGTGGCATATCCATTGGCAGACCTTGGGGGAACAAACAATTCATGTCCACGATTTCTCAAAAAAAAAATCAGGGAAATTTAGCTTCACATTCTCGAGAATGGTGGAATTCTCGTTTTGGCCTCGTATAAGCCAAAAGAAATATATGGTCAGGTAAATTTCTCTTCGAACGTTCAAACTATTAAAGTTTAACATGCTTAAGAGAAAGTTGGTTGAATAAAGCCATGGGTAATATTCATACACCCTCATATAGAGAAATCTTAAAAATTTCTTCAGAATCCTCTCTACTATAAGGGTAAAATATTAATTTTATATGTACCTAATCGCTACAGCAAAGCTCTTACCCCTAGCTCACAGATGACGTTAACAATGTTGAAAATACTACATAAATAATACATATTGAAAAAATGTAATATATTTCCGTATATAGATAGCATTATTAAATTTTTATTTAATAAGTAGTTGTTTTCAGAAGAATGAATAAAAAAAATATTATATACCGTATTTCTTTGATTAAATCAATAATTCACCATTGAACAGATTCTGTATAAATATTTTTCATGTAAATACTGTATTTGTATTTATGACGAACAATCGCTTAAATTACTACAATTGTTTTACATAAAATTCATACCTGTGTTATTGTCTTTTTCAGCTCATCTCATACAGGCGGTCTCAACAAAATAATGACGGTGGTTACCCATACAACAATTTGATCTAAGACCATGCAGAATGAGATATTTCGATACGATGAACACGAAAATAGCACGGACAATTTTTATTTCCAACACTTCATAGACGATAACGTTTTTCTTTTCGCATTGTATATAAAATACTATTATATATAGTCGTGGCACAAAAATAGAAAGCTAATTATTAACTTACTGGTTTTATTTTATCATACAAAACAACTCCGAAAAAATTTACCATTTAAACAAGACAGTGAGACATGAAGCAATTACGTGAGAAGAAACTGGTAAATATGCAGAATACAAAAAAAGTTTGAAAAATGGTCCAAAGCTATTCTTTATTATGTAGCAAATATAAAACAACATACCATTGTTGCTTTGGCAAAAATATCGTGTTTTGAATAATTTGAACGAAATAAATGATCCGAAAACATGATAAATTTTGATTTATGAAAAACTTTCTGTAATAAAATTGTAAAATTTAACCAAGATGTTTATAGAAGCATTGCTTTTAGGATATTTGAATATTTCATTGATTAACACTATTTATTTCCTTACAATTTAAATATTTACCGCAAAATCAAAGCTAATATTGTTTTCTACATTTTTGTCATAACAACGGTGGCATTCAATGCAATTTTAAACCCAAACATAAAAATGTGTATTTAAATAGTCTTTCCTTTATTTTTATTTTTTTAAATAAAGCTGAAAACTTAAATTTATATGTATAAAATGCAAATAAAATAGATAAAATAATCATAAGTTTATATTGAAAAATCTGAAAAATCAAACACATAATTATATTTTATTAGTGGAAATAATTATTTTAAAAAATTATTTATTTTGCCAATGTGAAAAAACCTTAGCAATTTTAGGATTGTACCTAATGGTTTTAGGATTATAAAACTTTTAAAAAATTTGGTATGCTGCATGTTTACCAAACAATATTTACAAAAAGGCCATTTTATTTAGGAAAAAATGTTTTTAAAGTGTTTAAACAATATATACCAATATCATCGGTGGTCTTGAAAAACGAAACCTCGTTATTCAGAATAATGAGACCTACTTTTGGTCACGAATCAATGTTAAAGAAAGTATATATCTGTGTATTATATTTTAGTGTAAAGGTAAACAAACAAATATCCATTTTTCTTTTACTTAATCGGAGGCTATATTTTATTCTTAGGTGTATTAAATGTATATTTTTTGTGTATAATTAAAATAGCTAGAAAAATGTTAAATTATTAAATGAATTCTGGGCTGGTGTTTGTTCACTCTGACGTGCTAAACAAAACAGAATGTTGGTGTTTTTCCACTTTCGAATGATTTAAATTACCAAATCAAATTACATATGACCATTATAATTGAGTTAAGAAAAGAAAGCTACCAAATATAATGAAAGATTATTTTATCACTTAATGGCCGATGTGACTTACCAATCAGGTTGCATTAATGAAAATTTTGCTGCATCTATTTCCCATATAAATGAATTATCTTAAGGTCATTTGTGTTCTATTTTGTAATATTTTTATTCAAATCTTATTATTTTGTTACTATATATGCTCCCTGCGTGTAGCATATCGCTTCATGATCCTCTATATATACCAATTGAGTTGCTTCCAAACATTGTATGCCAACAAACTTCAGATACACCCTATGGATAGTACCCGAGGAATATTAAAACAATAATTTAATTAGGGAAGTCATTTTTTTCTTAAAAAATAAATTTTGTAATACATTTAAAATTTAAAAAATCAGGATTTATGTTTTGTGGCATAGCTTATCTGGACTTCTCAATAACCTTGTCGTACTTTTTAATTTATATTAAAAATACTTAACAGATTATTTCAATAAAAAATCAAAATAAGTTCTTTTAGCCAAAATTAATATTGATCAATTGTATTTTGTTCACTTTTATTGAAGTATTTATTAGGTACAATTACTACATATCTTGTTTGTAAAATGTTTATGATTGTTAGGAATGTCAGTAAATAAATAAATGAAACCAATAATGTATTTTTAGCAATTATTAGTTTACCTTATCTTTGTTTAATTTATTTGTTTTCAATCATTGTGAACAGATATAAGAATTCTGCTTATAATTTTACAACATCTAATAATTTAAAATAAACAATCTTTGCATTATATTTTATGAAACCTTCTTGCTTATTTTTCCAACATATCAATTTCATAAAACTCCACACAATCTTTTGTCTTATCCGTTTCATGTGGCTTCACGCATTGAACATGGTGTTTTCATATATACATATATAGAAAATTTCAAAATAATAATTAATCATCAATCATAATATGTTATGCCATTCATGTCATATGAACTCTCGAGATGTCAAGTGACTCGAGTAATAACATGGTAAAAAAAAATCTATTAGAATTTTAAGTACAATCATGACTTTACTTGGTGTTTTGGTGGATTGCAAATTTTCATTTTATGGATATAACACTATTATAGTGTGTATTTACTGACCGCACTTAATTTGTACGATACTCGAAGACATTTATTTATATTATTATAATGCATGTACCTCGTCAAATACAACATAGCTCACTTAACTTCTCAGAGGCTCGTATTACAAACAAGCATAATAATTTAATAAAGACGACACTTTACTAAAAAATCTGCTTTAAGTTTGTGAAAATTTCTATAGATCCATTTAACTAACGCTTAATATCAGTCAATAATTTTTCTTAATGACAATATCATTGAGAGGAAACCATAACAACTAGGTGAGAATTTTAGATGTTTTGAGAATGTTTTTCTAGAAAGCTATACTTTTTTAAAAACTTACTAACTATACTATACTTACTAACTATATATGGAGCATTTGCCCACTTTACGGCGCTTTGACAGTTCTCTGTTACCCGCTGATATCTTTATTTTCTCCCACAGTATTATTTTTTTGTACGACAGAAAAAATCAAAAAAATATTCCTGAGGGTGAACAGAGATGCACCAGATGGCTTTAACATATTTCCATTAAAAGTAAGATATATTTCCCAATTCTCAACCGTAAAAAAAGTCTAATGGGACAATGATCAATACACTTCCATCAATCACTTAAGCAACTAATGTAGTTATTACAGACACAACTATACATTATATACATTACAACTATACAGAAAAAATATCGTATATCTTGATTGAAATCAAAGACAATTACTCATTATTATTTTTGCTTCATTAGAAGCTGTCATATATACAAAAAATTCAAGCTGCAGATAGTATTTTCATGTAAGAATACTGGTATAAGATCATCAACGCCTATAAATACAGAAAATTACAGTTGTTCTCTAAAATAATAATATGAACTGATAAGATATGATGAATGAACACAGAGAAGAATTGAAGGAATCATGTGGTAGCCATATTCTCCGACTAGGTAGTGGATATGAAGAAAAAAGATGTAATATTACCTATTCAATAGCCATGCCGCGTAAACAACGTTTAATTATTTCTCGCACTTTTAAAGCGTAAAAAAACACGAAAGCTACTCATATTGAATGGCACCGTTCAGTTATTGAGCTTGCTGTGTTAACTGATGAGCTTAACTTGTTAAGAGCATCACAAAAGCAAAAATCAAAAACTGAACATTTTTATTTTATATAAAATTAAAAAATTACTTGTTTTGTTACAAAATGCGACACGTTTTGCCTCTTTGGCTCTGAAAATTATTGCTTTTAAAACATCTTACGAGTGAATCATTTGATAAAAATGATCACAATTTTTAAAATAATAAAAATGGTAAAATACTCCATTTAGTGAATATCTTTTTTTGGAAATCAATTAAGTCATTAAAAGAAAGGTGACATTAGTAAGGAACATTTTAAACAAGGCAGGTGGATCACCATTGTTGAGTTTTATTCCATTTGAATTTATCGTACCTCACGTAGGTAATTTATTTGTTATCATTGCTATCAATGTTTTTATTTTACCCTCTTCCTGTGTTCAGTTTATTTATAACTTAAGAATTACAATCAATTTGTTGTGTCTGATGATGCTTCTCAAAGAGGTAAAATACGTGTTTTATTTTGTAATACAACTAGAGTTGCCAGGTGTCCCGGTTTGGCCGGGATCGTCCCGGAATTGAAATCGCTGTCCCGTATCCTGGATGAGTATTAAATGTCCTAGAAATTTAGAGAAAACTATAAGAAACGAAACACGCTGGTATTTCGGGTAAATTGATAAATTCCTGGGTTATGGATTCAAAAATCTCGGAAGATCTAAAAAAAAAACGAGTCACGCTGGTATTTTGGGCAACTCGGTAAATTCCTGGGTTTTTGGATTCGAAAGTCAGCAAATCGGACCCGGTCCCGGATTCACTTGCAAGAAATCTGGCCACCATAAATACAACGAATGCAGTAATAAATCTATCAAACTTCCGCAAAGTTACCGTCGAATCCATAATATGATTCAAATTTAAATAAAATTTATTTTAACAATTTTACTTCAAGTCTACAAAAAATGTGTATGATTTAATTAAATATAAAATATTAATATTCATTGTATGAATATAAGATATAAAAACTTTCGTATTCTGACCAAGCTCGATACGTGTTTGTAGTATAAAAGTCTATCATAGTTTGAACATACGATATTTGAACTATTTTCCAATATCTCAATTAATCTGATATTTTGATATTGTACCCACGCTAAAAAAAACTTTCATTCAATAGGATCTTCAACGAAAGCTTACCATAAATTTATTATTATAAGAAAATTATTTTATCAGCCAACTCGAATAATCCACAACATTTTAGCTTTTATTTTTCGACGAACCATTACGTAATCTGTAATTCAATACAGATTACGTAATGGTTCGTAATGTTATAAGAATCTTTATAAACAATAAATTATTTTTGGAAACTACTTACAACATATTATATCTAATAATTATCTACTCGTGTAAACTATTTTATTACATACCACCATTCATTATTAGTTTACGTAATAATTTCAAATAAAGTAATTTTAATCATTGAATGAAAATATTCTAGGAATAATAGTAAAAAAAATGGTAAGATCTCTGAACGAAACTTAATATTTTTTCCCAAATACAAAAATAAAACACACATACTTATATAATATCGTCGGTATATTGGCAGAAGCCAAAAAGTTAAAAAAACTTTATAATCGTGAAATTTTAACGTCTCTATTTATGTACTATTAAATATCGTTCTAATCAATTGATTAAATTTGGTAATGATTTATTAATTTGATTAATATATTTTTCCCAAATCTCTAATCTCTAAAGCTCTAAAGCTGTAATCAGAATTGACTTTATGTACATTATGTTAAAATTATGTAAAAATACAAAGTATAGATGAACTTTTTTCAGAAGATACATCGTGTTCAAAGATTAAAATATCTGTATACTATCAGAATATAATAGTTATTATAATAATTCTAGTAGATTTCACCAATCAGTAAAATGAATTGACTAATATTTTTTCAATACCTTTAAATTATTTTTCTCTCGTTTTTCCGACTCCACAGTTTTGGTTCTAATCCAGTATATTATACAACTAAAAAATATTTAAAAATAGTTTTGATGATATTGAAAAGCTAAAATAGCTACCAACCAACTCATAATTCTTATAGAACCTCATTTTGTAATATTTTGACTTATTTTACATAATGTATATTAAAACATGATTTTAAAAAACAATGTCTTCATTGATGGAGGAGGTATCGAATAATGACATTGGTATTGAAATGGGTAGGGGCAGGTGTCATAGCTTTTTAGAAAACTAACGAACAAAAAATCGTAAAGAAGAAAGCAAACAGATTCCGACATATCGTGCCGAAAAAAACTCGACAGGATTCCTTGTCCTGCAAAGCGACAAAAAGACATCTGAAAATCCACATCCCCCGAGGCTTAGCAAAAAAGGTCATATTATGATGACTGAAGTAAGAATTTTCATTCGTATTGCAAGAGAATTTTTATTTATTTAGTAATTTCTTCTCAAATTATGTATGTAGCAAATTATTCTCAATTTGAATCGTTCTAATTATGTACACTCGTACAAGTGCACGGATGAATTTGAACTGACGTTTAGTAAATAAATTTATCGTGTTTATATTAGAAATAAATGTATCACTAAGTTTAAAGCCATTGCTGGCAAAATGGATTAACACATGGAAATGCTTACAGATTTGAATGGTGAGTCATTTCAAGATTTATATTTATTTTGTTTGAAAAAAAAATCCAGCAAATCGTTGAATGAAAATATATTAACCACTGCTGTCTATCGTAAATACTTGTACCCATGCAATCAGATATTTCTTTGCTCTTGTTTTCGTGATTCTTTTATCCCAAGATTGTTTAAAATTGATTTGAATAAATAATCATCATGTCAAGTTGTCAATGTGTAGTAGTTAGTTTGAACTCCTTTTTATTTAATTTCGTAGTTATTAAAACAAAGAAAAACTGTTTTAGCTCATTTATTAATAACATCAATATTTTATGACAGTTTCTTACGATTAATAACACACATATCTTTGACACAGTTAAATAAACTAAGGTTAATTCCGTTGCATTCATAAGAAAATACACTCCATAATTAACAATTTTATCATTTTTATCATAAGTACATATCGAATTCGGCCATTTTAAAATCTATTCGTCACACATCTTAGTAAATATATTTTTTTTCTCTCGTACAATAATATAATGACGATCATTTAACATTAATAACAATTTCAAAAATGTAGACTCTTTATATTTTATATCATTCTTATAATAAAAAATGAAAAGTATATAACATTTGACTACTATTTAGGTCAAATATGAATTATGGAACAGTTTTCATAAGTAATTATTCATTTTTCAGCAATGTCGAGAGGTTTCTGTAAAAACTTGCTACGTTAGTGGCAAAGACTGCCTATTCAAGGAATGTTGGAGATGAGTGTCCGACAATTACAGTACTGGAAACACGCACGAGTATACTTTCAAAGCTTATATAGGCTCATTATATTTCTTAAAATTTAGTGGTGCGCACCACTATAAAACCAAGTGCAAAAATTCCAGTAAAGTGACACACAATATAAAATTAAGATTTCCAACAACTTCTTACTTATTTGTTCGCCATATTGTATATCGACTTTGGAAAGGAAAAAGGACGTAATTTTACTGGAGACACAAAAAACGTTTATTGAATTTGGAACAAACACAAATTATGAAATATACACAAACTTGAAGTGCATGGAATTGACTTTATATTATAATAATTTAACACATTTTTCCCATTCAAGCCTTTTTTAATGATTGCAATTTTCGCAGGCCTTTATTTTTTTCAAATTTGAAAGCTAAATTAAAATACTTATTCGGCATTTTCAGCTAACATCCTTTTGATATAACGCGTATCAAGTTGTATGTAATGCGATTATCGAAAAAACTGTGGGTTACATCTTTTTTTCCTTTCCCCAGTTGATATATAAATACAACAGTGTTCATAAAAATTAAATTAAATGACAATACGTCGTGATATAATAATGCAAAAATAAACACATAATAAAAATACTTCTTTACAGTTACATAGGTTAGGACGCGAATGACCTGTCGCAGCATGCTCGAAAGTCAGGCTAAATTAAGAGTGGTTTGCTTCATACAATGAGAATGTAAATAGTATATGTACAAGGCAAGTGGAAATATATTCGTTTTTATCAACAAGACTTTTTTTTTAATTCACTATGATTTGAACCAGATCTTTAAATTCAGTGCTTTAAACGTTTATATCGATTAATGATTTTTCTATACAACAACTGCAGTCCAGCGAGCAGTAATTGCTTTTGAGTCACTTAATGATTAGAAATGAATCTGTATAAAGATAGATCAACTTTTGCTGCGATTATGTATACTGCTATATAAAATAAACGGATTAGATATCAATAGTGCTTAACAGAACAAAGCAAGTATCGTCTAGTCCTGTCTTAGTCCTATCTTGATATCGTTACTTTCTTCCAAAAAAAAGAGGTTAAGCAACTGAGTAACAAGCAGTTCTCATAAAAAAACCTATGTTGAGATACCTCCATTAAGAAGCCGTCATGGATAGAAAAAGCTTTAGTCAAATGCTCGATCACAAGTGAGTTCTGGTTACTATTTAAAAAAAAAACAATGCTTAGAAGTATTACAATTAAGGAACTCCAAAGATAAACGGCCCAAACCCAAAAGCAGAGTTTTGATTAAATTCATTTTTAGGTAAGGCATGTTTTTCTAACAGCAATAAAACTTATTGAAAATTTTTAGTTTAAATTTCTTCATATCATCTTAACTAATAACTAGTAACTAAGTTCATTTTTATCAAAAAATTAAATTTGATAAAATAAAAGTGAACTTATTAAGAGTAAGGTTAAGAATTAATAGCTGGTTAGTAATTTAATTAAGACATTAATATAAAAGAAACATTAGTTAATATTTTTTTAATTAAGATAGACGTACCACCATTGGAGAATTTATTTACACTAAAATTTACTGTACCTTATTTAAATAATTAAATAATAATAAGTAATATCCATGTTTATATTTTATTTCCTCCCTTCATCCAAAAGTCTTTACTGCTTGTTCAAAGCCATCAAAGTCATTCATGTAAGTGAAAAATTTACTAACACTATTTTTCCACTACTGTAATTGTGTTTTGAGAATTTTAATATCAGTTTTTAAATCAAAAAGCCAAAAATGTGAGTAGGACTGATTATCATTTAAAACTCTCAATTATTATGTGTTAATTGACGAATTCACCATGGCAGACGAAACAGATTTCAAAAATATTTTTGTATGTTTTTAGGTTCGTCAATCTTAATTTCCAATCAATGTTTTTGCTTGACCTATTTCCAAGCTCGTCGCAACAAGAACGTCACACATGCTTATAATGGACTATAATATCATATTTCATAATGAAATATAATATTTCTAATAATCATTGTTGAGATGTTATTATTTTTTTGTCTTTTTTTACCGAAAACATAAATATTTTCAATGTTCGTTTCGTAAGTTTCCTTTTATAATAAACAGATTTTTGGCAAAAAAATAAATAATCATAGTAGATATCTTTTTATATTTGTCATTATTCGAATAACTTCTGGTTATTGAAGATAGAATTTTTATTCACTTTCATATACAAAATATACAACATTAGAAACAAGGTTATTTTCACTTCATATTTTTAATTGAATTTCCAAAAAATACATCATAACAATCGACTGCATTAACTAAAATCCATCTACCTCAAATCAGTCAGCAGTTTTAAAGTATCTAATATATCTCTCTCTCAAAGAATATTAGAAAAATCTTTTCAATACCTTTTGACAATCTATATCCTTCACAATAGTATATATTTATGATATCGTTTCTTAAGAATTACAACTATACAACATTGATACTCTTTTGGCCATTAAAAATACTTTAGATTTTTAGAGATAGATTTTTCACAATAAACATTTTCAATAAACCAATCTAATTGGTTATTTATTTATACACTTTTATATAAACTATATTTCATCTACTCTCTTATACAATGAAAAAATACATTTCACTCTTTTAAAAATTGGACAATATTTAATTCAAGAGTACATGAATTTTGCACATTTTCGTTATACATTCTGAATAATATACATATATTTTAATAAATAGTTCACAAAATAATTGGCACTTTTCAAACGTTATGGCATAGGCCTCAACAAATGAATTTCAATTCAAGTCATAACACTAAACCCTTAAATTTGCCCCACATATTCATAGATTTTGTTGCATTGATTCAGGGCATTTAATTGAAAAGTCTCTCCCAATTACCCAAAAATACATTACACATGTCGTTGGTAATTTTCTACAATCTTGTATCTCAAAAAGCACAAGTGTTCAGGAGACACATAAATTTGCTTTATTCTATCGCTATCGCTTTCTATCGCTACAAAACACCACCGGAATGGTTTTTTTCTCAATATTTTTGAGAAAGTGTATAAGAAAGGAAGCAAAGACGTTTTCATCCATACCATTCACTACTTTGAGCTTAACATAGCACATGACCATATCATTTGTCAAATTATTTTTTGGCCTACGTTTACAAAATACAAATTGGGATAAATAAAGCATGAAATACAAATAAAAAGAATATGTGTGTATTGAAATTCTGAATGCATTACATAAAAAAACGCAAAACCGACGAAAGTTGAGAAACGCACTTGTAGAAAATTTATAAACATTTTGTCATATTTTAATAAAACAATTATTTTTGCTCTGATATCATTTTTCAAATTAACATGAATTCATATTATAATTTCTTGGGCTGTCATAACATATATTATGGTTCATTTCCTGAATTGGACAAATTAATACAAATTTTAAAATATTAATAAATGATCTGAATATTTTTCCTGTCTTAGTAGAAAGATATTGAAGTAAAATATTCACTGCTTTGTTCATATATTTTAAGAGTGCTCATGAACTGAACATGTGCTCATTCTTCAGTGAGTGTGTAGTTTTAACTGAGAATTAAAAAATCTTTGGTTCAACATCATTTACTTGCTAATTAAAATGTATTCTGTTCATTTAATAAAAATACATTTCTGTTTTGAAGAATACTTTTAATTCTACGAAAATCATTCTGCTATAGATTTTTAAAAAAATGATATTGTCATATTTTCTTGCGGCGATAATAAAATAAAATAAGCCAAGGATATATAAAATAAAAATGTTAATAATCATACTATTTTTCAGATTCAAGCATATTTTTTGTATGCATTTTTAAGCCACCAGATTCGGAGACAACAAAAGATTTTGCAGAACATTTATGAGAAAAATATAAATTGATATTACTTATTTTACATAAAATATATTACAGTCAATATTTTGGATGGATATTTTATTTATATGGACTGAATTTTTGATAAAGACAAAATATACTTCCCAAAAATATGTATCATACACCTATGTACATACAATATAAATAATATTATATAATTTGACCAAGCCTGGTACCAAACTAATTGGCTGAAGGGTCATATTACAAATTATATGATTAGGTTTAAATTGTTTTATTCTCGTCGAAGGAATTGATTGAAACAATTTATTGACCGCATTGTGTTGCGAACAAAATAAATATCCGAAAGATATAGCAGGTCGCTGTTTTCCTCATCTTTATATAGAAAGTAGATTGACTTATACATTCAATCACACTTACTCACGTGTTATTGTTTCAATGTTTAAAGCATTGAAGTCATTATTCTCGTATAGAATAATACAAATTGGTTTTCCAGCTGCATATTTAGTCAGTTTTCAAACGACGGGTTTGTTTCGATCCTCTTCTTCTTCCATCAGGGTAATTTTCCTTCGTAAAAATATGATCAAGAATACTCCAAATATCTGTAAAATTAAGCAACACTCACATTAATTCATATTTTAATCTACTTTAGTCTTTATTACAGTTTTAGGAAAAATTTTCAGCAATTAATCTTTAGCAGTATGCCACCGTATCAATTGATTGAATATACAATTTATAACTTTTAAATAATTTCTGTACTTGTTATATTTAGCCAAAAAGTCAAAAAAAAAATATGACTTGACCAAACACATTTAATTGCTTCTAGACAGTAAAATATGCTAGCGATCATTTGTAAATTTTCGTCAATCGATTTCGTGTAAAAATAAAGTATTTATAGTTTTATTTTGGAACGTGTTAAAATCAGTGTTAAAAAAGAGTTAAAAAAATATATTATTCCAAGTCCCATTTAATATATTAAATGGACGGCTTTCAAACAGATGTTTTCATAATATTTTCTGTGCTAGACAGCTAACTTCTATTAACTTTTAAAATAAAATGAGCAATAGTTGTAATTTTTTAACACGAAATTTTTGGAATCAAATTTGAATAAGAATGGATCGACAGTCGTTATTTCAATTTGGAATACGTAACGTCTTTTTAAAATTATTTCGTTTGATTAACTCGTGCATTTTAATAAACATCTAGTGAATTAGCAATTTTTATTATTCCAAATTTTTTTCAATTTTGTAATCCAGAAAAAAAAAATTAGCAAATTTTATCACTTTTAGAGTGTTCACTGTCAATACTTGGTGAAAAGGCATTATATTCAAAAAATAAAATACTCATTAGTCATTTTACTAATTCTCACTAATATTTAATATTAACAGGACCGGTATCAATATAATGCGTGACATGAGTGAAACTGGTCCTGATTATAACTTTTTTTTAGATGAAATTTGTTAACTTAACATACCTTACGTAATGTACTATCAAATCAAAATGTTCGAAAATCGGTCGATAATGCTTG
This sequence comes from Himalopsyche anomala, assembly GCA_031772345.1. Classification (NCBI taxonomy): domain Eukaryota; kingdom Metazoa; phylum Arthropoda; class Insecta; order Trichoptera; family Rhyacophilidae; genus Himalopsyche; species Himalopsyche anomala. The sequence continues at coordinate 9,798,724 of CM062836.1, read as the reverse complement.
TCATGAGCGAAACCGGTTTTGATCTTATAAAATAAACTTCAGTTTATTCTCTAGTTTAAAAAACTACAAGCTAATAAACTTCATTTTCCTGATAAAATAATATAATAAATATTAAATTTAAATATTTGATACCTCTAGGATCACAGTCGAACCAGCAACAATCAATGCGTAGGCAATCTCTTGTCTAACCCATTGTTCAATATGGTGAATGCATCCCTGAAATGAAATACATGATAATTATAATAGTTTCAATATAAAAGTAAACAACTTTCACATTATTAAAAAGGAAATTTCATTTAAACTTACCCATTAATAGGACTTGAATCATTAAATATTTAAACATATTCAGCCAGCAATAATGAAATATGTATTAATCTAATAATAACTGATCTATATAACGTTCTTGTATTGAGTTGTTTTACTAAATTGCTTATCATCTAAAACCTAAAAGATATTTGCTTTTAAATACTAAAAATTTATCGATGATGAATATCATAAAATATTCTAAATAAAAAAAAACATATATCCTAGTTAGATTAAAACTCATTTATTTCATAACGTGATTTGTAAAATTAATATGAGTTTTGATTAAAATTGATTTCTATTTCTTATGATCTATTGAATTTTCTTGATTACTTATCACCATAATGTCAAAATCAAGTTTTAAATCTTCGTCACAAACGTACTTTCAAAAATCAAACGATCAAATCTTTCAAAACCATCGAAATATAATTTTCAATGCAAACAAAACATTTTTTAGTGCTGCATTTAATCATTTAATCCATTTCTATTCTGAGAACTGTTACTCAATTGGGTTGAAAAAAACATGAGACATTTTTAAAAACGCTTTATTAAATTGTACCAATTGATTTAAAAATGAGTTTATAAAGGAAATTAACAGTGATATTTATTTTGTCAATAACGTTGCGTCTCTGCAGCAAACTTAATATTATTCGAACGAGTATTAATTTTTAATGGCTTATTTATTTAGATGAATTGAGAATTTAATATTTTTTAATCAAAAAAAATGTGCAATATTTTAAAAAAGCGATAAAAATAAACATACCTTTCTATTTCTAGCACTAGCAAAATCTCCAAGCTCTGTAGACTGGCAGGAAGATTCATGCTTTGGCTGAGGTTTCTGCCACCCTTCTTCAAGCTAGAAAAATAGAAATAAAACATCTTTATAAACTGTTCATCATTAGGGTGAGTATCATCATCATGGTAAGGAACTTTGGTAAATTTTATTTTATCTCACTCTATTTTGTAATGTATACTATAATTTTATTGCATACATGTGAAAGAGAGTTGTTTTGAAAACCTTATTAAGATACTTTTTATCAATTACATGAATATTTGCAAATAAGTCAGTTAGCAATTTGTCTTTATTAAAGGTCTCATTGTAGACCAGGTGTGACCATCCCGCGGCTTAATTGAAGACTTTTTGCGGCAATTTGGTATTAATAAAATAAAATAAACATTCTTAACTCCATTTAACCTGGAGGATCAGCGCCTCCTAATTTACAAATGAAGCTAATAGAACTGCAATCAAACACAGAGTTAAGGTGCTTGTTTGAAAGGAATAAGATTGAGTTTTATCAGAAATATATTCTCAAGGATAAAATTTCAAAATTAAAATGACTGAGAATTTGCATTTCAGCAGCATTTGGTACTACAATATATCGCTGCGAATCGATCTTTTCAAAATAAATTTGATAAAAACGAAGTATTGCAGCAGGTTTCTCGATGAAAACACTTAAACGATTAAACTGCAATGCGCGTCGATTAAATTACTAGCTTGTATGAAAAAGATACCAAACAATGTACAGAAAGTGTCACATTAATTATAAGAAATAAAATATTTTGAATAACTTCTGTAATTTATGTGCGGCCGCCCTACCTTTGCTCGGTGATATTTTTTGTCCGACCGAACGATTTGGGTTGGGCAGCTTTGTTGTAGACGATTGCACTCACTCATTACTCGTTTGTCAGAATACACTGTTGTATAAAATATATATTATAGAAAACTTTTATCGACAACTCGAAATTGCCCGAAAATGTATCAAATCGCATCCCAAAGGACATATTGGGGAGGTTGCGATCCAGATTACGTATGTAACACAACAAAGCTTGCCAAAAAACTCAAACAAAAATGCCTTGCCACCATACATAGTTTCACGTTTAGATATTTTCTAAACAAATACACTCTTTGTTGCAGTGAAGCACGATAAAATCTAATAGCAAAGAGATAACCGCGAAAACTGTCCGCGTCATTTCCAAGGTAGCAACATAAAACAAAAAACACGAAAAAACTTAACGCAGTTTGTATATATTCAACAAATTTAATTTATTTTCTAACCCCATATTACATAAATCAAACGCATAATTTTTATACTTATTATGCCATGACACAAAATTTCTTGAAAGTTGGTAAAAGATCATTGATAAAAATGGAAAAAATATTATTGACTGATTCATCTCAAAATTATTTTTTATTTTCCCTCAATTACTTGAAACCAACTTATTTAAGTATATCAATAAAAGTTAATACCTAATGGTACTCTTTTTCTCATCGTAAATTTACTAAGATCTGCAAAAAATAATGAAATTCTCTGAGAAGTTTAACTTCAGTCACGAAAATGTCGATAACTCCAACGTTGGTATCAAGTAGGGCATCCAATCCTGGCATTCAGTATCCCGTAACTCCGGGACCCCGTTCAATTTTCCGATCCCGAAATCCCGGTATTGACATGGTTGCGATCCCGGGATTTCGGGATTGAGAAATTTTGAATGAATTCCGAAAAGTGAGACTAAATTAGCAAATTGTGGATATCAAATTCCTCGGAGAGATAAAAAAAAAACGAGGTTTTGTGGCAATCCTGGAGAAAAGTATACCAAATCGGCGATTTCAAATTCCTCGGTGAGCTAAAAAAAAAAAACAAGGTTTGCAGATAATCTGAGGAAAAAGTATAGGGAATCGAGGATTTCAATTTCCTCGGTGAACTAATCCCAATCCCGGAATCCCAGGATTGAAAATTTATCAATCCCGAAATCTTGGTATTGGAAAAAGGCTCCGGGATTGGATACCCTAGTATCAAGGACACCAATAATTTGTGCGAATAACGAAAAAAAAATACTAAAATTCGTCTCATATTTCAAATATTTTTTTTATCGTTTGCTCTAAAAAGTTTAATTTGACATGTTATGTTGACTTTTTATACTTATATAAGATTCGTATCATCGGCTTTTTGGTTCACATATAGAATAATTTGTATTTAAATTTCTTCGCAGCTGCATTATGTTCATTTCCAGGTAGAAAACGAGTAGCAACATACTAAAGCATATTCAACAAAAAAAAAACTTTTTTACTAGCAAAATGTTTATTTTTCTATTTTAATTATAACTGTTTTACACACATCCTTTCGTTGTTTTTTAGTGCGTCTTTCCGCTCCAACAGTAAACAACATAATATTATTTCATAAATATTAGAATCATGCCACAATTATATTTACCATTCCATAGAAAACTCGAGATACAACGCTTATTGGACTGCCACTATGGGATATCTGAAATCAGAGGATTCGTCAAATAGTATTGTTTTAAATATGAATAGAAAAACAAACCAAATGATTATATTATTCATTTCCTTATTAATCCAAACACAAAGAAATATAGAATAACAACAGAAAGAAATATAGAAAAATACAATTGAGGAATATGCATATTTTTTTTATTTTTTTCTCCGATACTAACCACTTTTTTATATAATATTACAAAGAAAGTATTTCTCAATACGACTGAAAATACTCACTAAAGACGTGAAATAATTTAAATAAATATAGTATAATTTTAAAACATATTATGATATTAGTATAAGATGAAATGTTTAGTTTATCGCACAAGCATTAATAATGATCACTTTTAGGGTGTTCACTTTCAATACTTGGTGGAAAGGCAATATATTAATAAAAACACAATATTCTTTCAAGTCAATTTTTTTTGTATAAATAGCACTGTTAAATTATATTTCTTATCAGTTGACAATGCTCGCAATGAGCGAAATCGGTCCTGACCTTTTAAACAAAGTTGAATAAAGTATAAAGGAGTATTGTGTTTTTATTAACATTAATAATGAACAAATTATTTTGACATCACGTTATCTTTAAAATTATCAATAATATTTGACATTTTTTTATCGTTTTTCGTTATATGATAACAAAGATAATCTGGTTGTCTAATTAAAAAAATAAGTTGTCATTTTAGCTTTTCGACATAGCATCATATTATTTTTCATTTTTAAAACACTTGACACACACTTATTAAGATCAACGAGATAATTCAATATGAATACAGTTTGACGATAGATTCTGCTATACGGATTTGGCAGAATCGATAGGAAAATTCTTCAATTGGGAAGCAAATTGTTAATATAAAGCTGCAAAGCTTTGACTCCAGAAAAGTCTACCTCATTCGTAATTTGTCCTGATCACTTCACTGTAAACCTTTTCTAGCTTTGCCGATTAGTTAATACTACAAAATTTGTATGCGGCAATAAGATACAGGTTGCTGAACACTTCCTTTGACAATGTCCAGAAATGAACAACAAACGGAAAAATTTGAGTCGGATTTGTTGACCCTGTCAATCATACTGACTTGATTGCATCTAGGGAAAATTACGAGATATCTAAAGAGTCCACAGCACCCTAGAAAACCTTTTTAGAACTCTCCATTTTATTTTATTCAACATTCTACACGCTACAGTGCATGTAACCAAAAAAATATTGTTGTTACAATACACCTCGTAACAAGAATGTCAAGCTGTAGTGAATGGTAGTGCAACAGCATTAAAAGAAATAATAAATATAATCCAAATTTTATATTGACCTTACAAAGACTTGCATGCGTAACCTTCTGATTGCCCATCAAAGCCACAGAGGTTGAGTTATAGTCACAGAACGCTATTTGGATGAAGTCAAAAAAAAGCAATACCAGATACAATTCTCAATTTCGAAGACAGACACTTAAATAAAACAAATGAATTTTAATCATACATTGTTCAGAGTGCTAAGCGTTTCAGGTACACAGCAAGACGGTGGCACGATGCGGGGGTGGCCGTGGGTCGCTCCAAATACAAACCACTTTGTCAGAAGGTAATCACTGTCACCCTTCACTCCGCAACACTGAAACTGACAATCACACAACATTAAGTAAGGCTACACTTTATTGTTTTGTAAATCCTGCTTAATATTCTATTATGCTAAAATTTTCTCACACCACAAAAAAAATGCACCAACATAATAAAGATTAATATTTTTTTTTGTAATGGAAGGACACGTTTTATGTTATAAGAAATACGAATAACTTTATGTATTAGGGTAAAAAAGATTTAGTTCAAAGTTGCGTCTTTGAAAAGTCTATACCACAAAATATAATTCTGAAAACGTCTCATTTCATTAAAATTCTCTTCTAAATAACATTTCACTTACGGTTACTGATATGTGGCGTATGTTATTTTTAAAACTTTGTTGAACATAACTTTGTTAAAAAAAATATAACTTATCATGTTAACGCATTTCTTTAACTTTCGTATCGTCGTTAATTTTCTACAAACACGTAACTCAATATTTGTCAGATTTTAGGTTTTTGATGTAATGTGTAATTCATAATTTCAATACACACATATTCCATTAACTCGTATCCCATAATGTATTTTATTTTATTTAATACAAAAACTTTGGCATAAAAATAATATGGTCATATGCTGTGTTTGGCTTGAAGGAGAGGGTGGCATGAATGGAAACGTCTTTGCTTCCTGCCGTATTAACTTCGTCACAGATATTGAGAACTAATCCATCCAAGTGTCGCTTTATAGCGATAGAAATAAAAAGCGATAGCGGTAGAATAAATTACATTTCTGTGTTTCCTGAAAATTTGTACTTTTTAAGATACCAGATTTGTGGAAAATTCCTTATGATATGACGTGTCAAAGTTCAACTGTTACATGAAAATCTATATATTAAAAGTCGATAATGTTCGTCCGTCCGCCCTATGTATGTCCGCGATTTTGCCTTTTCGATTATGTCAAGAAACTTTTAGAATATTGTATTTGGTTCATTTTGTATTTTTATATCGTACACCTTTATATTCTTACAGATGAAAACAGCTTTCTTGGCAGTTGCAAGCTGAAGTTTAACAGCCACAAATCTCTACATTGACTATTTGAGTTTCGAATTCTACCGTCGGCCAAGATAATATAATAGTAGATCAAATGTCAAAGCAAACACCACATCGAAGACAAAGAAGGGACTTCGATCTAGACTATATTGTATTGTGTACAAGGTGATGTTTTGTTTTTTTTTAAGTTTTCACAATAAAACTTATATATATTGATTTAGTCATGCTTTTAATGGGTAAGTGTCAACACCCATTGGAAATAAATATTTAATTAAATTATTATTTTATTATTCAAGTATAAGTCAAAAGTTAACCATCTTTTAGAAATATTAGAAGTTAGTAATAATATGTGTCATTGAGACTAAGCTTCTCAATTTCAATATAAAAAGTAGGACTTGAACCTTATTTTAATAAATTAGTGTTGAGCACAACGTCTCAATTGAGAAGAAAAATTTATAATTTCCGCCCCAGTGCAAACATAAGCATGTTAAGAAGTTACGGAAGATTTTGACGAAGAAACTGGGATATTTTTAAATTATCATAACTGACAATTAGGGATTCTGTGTCGAGACTTTTAAGTTCCGGGACTTTTTTGGAAAATGTCCCGGGAAATGTGACTGTGATTTATAATGTGCTAATAACATGTACATTTTAATTTTGAAAAAAACAATTCTTGTGGTTAAGAAACCCTCAAAAGAACTGATGGGAAGCCCCAAGAAAAACGGAAACGTGATCGGGACGTGACACTTACCCGGGGTTTTAACAAAATTAAGTATGCATATATGTAAAAAGGATCTGATAAAAAAATAGATGTTTGGGATTTATAATTTCCATACCATGATACCATATGTTTATTTATTGTAATATAACTGTAGCAAAAGCAAATTACAAAATATTAAAATTAAATGTTCATTCCTGATGTTGTTTTACGTAGAAATGTTTTTTCACTATTTAACAAAGGTACCAATATCTCAATAGGACAAAAAAGGTCTAAAAGCTGTATTGTGAACTTACGGTCATAAATTTACTCTTGACGGCGGTAACCGTTATCATCCCTTCTTAGTCAAAATTAACCGTAAGCATTGCACACATTCATTACATAAGAAAAAAGATATTTTTTTAAACATTGTATTTAAAAAAAGCGATTTATACTAGTGTGTACTTTCAAAAGGCGCGGAGTGTATATAATACATACATACATACATGCAAATATTTAAGTTTAATAAAATTATAATTTTATTGAAGGGTAAATAAAAGTCTCGAGTCCCGGGATGTTCCGGGACTTTGACTTTATCACGCCTCGAGTCCCGGGACTTTGAAAACCTCGAGACCTCAGAATCCTTGCTGACAATTAATTATTCATGTAAAACACTTGTGAGAAGAAATCAAAAATTTGCTTTCCTCCTAATTTATTCATACAAAGATTTGTTTACTCTCCAAAAATACATTTTTATTATGTTTACAAATTATTTTAATATATATATTTATGATGAACATCTGGGTTATAAGATTATTTTCTCATGTCTTATTTTCAATATAAAACAACATCAGTTAACAAAAAATGTAATAATATTATTTCAGAGTACATGTAGAAGCTTAAAAATGAAAATTGTATTAAACAAAATTATTTAATGATTCTTGGTAAATTTATATTGACAATTAATTTGAATCACCGCACAATCGAAACAAATCCCCAAAGATGAAACTAAATTACCTCTCACCATAGAAGCTGGCAACGTGATATGTATTACATGATTGCAATCTGATTCGGTAGAGTATTGCTTGAATTTGAAAATCAGCATATTAATACAATATATTAATACAATATAAAGACCGGAAACTCGTGACTACTAGGGCCAATACAAAAATTGACATTTGAAAAATCCGGTTATATAAATATATGCTAGTTTTCAAAGTATACAAAAAAAAAATATTATTCAAATATAATAGCAAAAAAGTTTCATTGTTTTTACCGTAACAAAAAAATAATTCAATTAACTACAATTGTATTCGTTAAGTCCTTGTCAGAAAAAATGTTTCTAGAAACAAAATGCACAGCAAAAACATTTTCAAATAAACAAAAAAAAAAATTTTTTTAACGCAATAATTGATGTATTCTCGTTATCAAATTACGTATTTTATTTTTTTTTATTTGTAACTATGGTGGTTTCAAACTAAAATATTAAAGTTTTAACCAAATATAAATTAATCAACATTGATTTTAATATTTGAATCCAGGTCATCAATTTAAGTAAACAAAATTCGTATGTCGAAAATTTAGCCAAAAAACTGTTTTTTAACAAAAGTTAAGCTCTTATTACTACCGCATTATATTTTAGGTTGAGAAATTTGTTTTTTTTAATAAAAGGCTGTTAAATTTAAACATTAAAATTTTAGACTTTTCATTATTACTTAGTTTTCTCTTTAAGCTATCTGTTTCCTGAAATTTACTATTCGTGAGAATAGCTTTTATATACCCTTCTCGGATGTATTCTAGCTTAGTACTGTATTGTTCAGTAATCAGCTGAATACTTTGAATGGCGAAATCAATTAATAAAAATATTTTACGAATAATGGTTGCACAATTTATTATATTATATTTCACCCACCCACTTCTTATTTTGTAATTTAAGTTAAAAATCCTTCCCTTTTTATCAAAAGTATTAATTTAGCATATTTTTAAAAAAACATAATATAAATTTATTCCGTTTTTGTTTACAAAACAATATAAACAAGTATTAAAAAGAATTTACAAATTACATTAAAAAATATGAATAAGTGACACTAAATTTACTTAATTAAAATGTTTAATAGCTCTAAAATGTAATTACGAAAACCATCAAAGTGTAATTCAGCTAAAATAGTGACTTCATAATTAACCACTTTTTAAAAACATAACTTCATTTATCATCGAATGTTTTATAATCTTGATCGTGCTTTAAATATTCAACTTGTGTTTCTTCTGAATTGTTTTCTGAAATATTAAATTGAAGATGTAAATACGGATATAAAAAAACGTATTTATATTTGAGGCTTAGTGCCTCTTGTGGTCTTATTCTGGCCCTTATAGGTGGAACACGTTTTTTCGTCTATGAGGACATTTTCAGACAACTTCACTTGATGCAACCAGAAGAACAACAATGTAGTCAATTTTACATAAACCCATTGCTTTTTTTGATTTCAAAAATATTCCGGGAACGTTATTTCTAGTTGCGCTACAAAATGGGTCTAAAAAGTTGTCTTATTTTCTAGTTAAATTCAGAATTCTTAAATAACGAAGCAATTTCAATTGAATGATGTTTCTTTTCGATATTATTTACACGATTTTTAATTTAGTTTAAATAACTCTTATTTCTGAAAATGCTTATTTGAGAAAACGGGTAAATAGAAAATTCATGCCAAAAATATTTCATCGTATTCTTAATAAGTCAACCTAAGATATTTATTAAAGGAAAGAATAAAATTTTCAGAATGCTGACAGCGAGTTGATTATAGAACACGAAAAATTATTGTTGACACCAGATTGACATTCTTAGAAAACAGATCTTTTAATTTCAATAATTTGCATAGCAATAGGCTTTTTTAATTTTTAAATGTGTTTTTATTTATTGTCTTTTTTTCATATTTCATTTGTCATAATATTTCAAAATATATGTTAATAAAGATTGAACCGCACAGAAAGAAAATAACAATCGCTAAAAAATAACATTTGATATCGAGCGTAGCACTCGAACGCGAAATCTTTTGATATAGTGATTAGTAGAAATATAGTTATTCGAAGAAGATTTGGTTGTACACACTTGTGCTTCTCAACCTTTTTCATGCCACGGCCCCCTAAATTTGAAAAAATAATCTGCAAACCCCTGAAAAAAAACATATTTTAGTCGTCAACATTTTATGCTATATTATATTATATAAAGAATGTTGAATAAAATTTTCTTGGACTGCCGTGAAAAACCTGCGGACACTACATATTTTAGTTTCCAATTTTTAAAATGACTACAAAGTCATATTTAATATTCATAAACAAGATATTCAGATGAAATTTAAAACTACCAAAAAAATATGTTAGTTTTTAATCACATGTCAATATTGATTTGTCGTATGTAGACAAAAAAACTTTTAACGAGTTCTAGTTAATAAATTTCAAAAACAATATAAATTGTATGTTTAGAAAAAATCCGATTTTTTATGGACTCCTTTTCAAACATATTTACAAGCTTTTTAACGAGGGCTGCTGGTGGCCGAGTCGCAAAGCCTCTCTCTTTGGATGGTGAACGGAAGACGTTTTCTCTATTTCCCGTTTGTAGGATTAAAAAAGAGATCGGTGGATCGGCAACTTAAAATGTAACATCTCACATGCCATCCAGAAATTATGTTTGTTCAAATTTGATGAATCAATCCCTTAAAGCTTGGCTGTCCAAAGTATTTTGAAGCACCACGGATTTCGAGGAACGATTTATTGATTTTCGGAATATTGAGCAATATATTTGACTTTTTACTCAGCTTTTTTCTCTCAGCATTATAAATGTAAGATGCGGTCTTTAGCTGGAGTTTTTTTTCACTTTTTTTTAGTTACAAATGTGAAACAAAAGAAGATTTTTTTAAATATTACTAGAAGGGAGGTACCTTAAATGGAAGAACATTGGTCTCAGAATGTGCTGAAGTAAGTACATTTCTTTGTGAAAGTACCCTTTCAAGCATGAAATTTAGAATAAAGAGTCTTTCAATAGGGACGCTCGAATTTTTTTAGGTTATAGCAGCCATGTTGTTAAAGTGACATCTGTCAAATTTGTTGTCAATTAGTACAGTACGGAAAATCACCATGAAACTTTATAACGTTGAACAACGTGTGCAAATCGTCAAATTGTATTATCAAAGTCACTGCTCCGTTTGAGAAACGTTCCGCGGAATACGTGATTTTTTATTTTTCGTCTTTAGACTTCTTTTGGAGCTATCTTACAAGTTTTTGCGAACAAACCGCAAACAATTGACGCCCTCAAAGTCAGCATAACAAACGCCATCCAACAAATTCAGCCAGATTCATGCGACAAAGTCATTGAAATTGGACCTCCTGAATACGTGCCACTAAACAAAGTTACATTCCACACTTGCCATAAAATATTCTTTCAAATGAAAAAAAAATGAGTGAATATCTCACACACAACTTGTTGTATTTACATTTCAAAATTTATCGAGCGTTCTTATTGAAAGACCCTTTACATATGTTCGTTGATAGATTAATCACTATCAAATTTGCTGCACTTGGTATAGTAAAGGATTCAGACTTGCCACAGAATTTAAATTTAAATAAAATTAGTTATGTACTGCCTCAATAAGATTAACTGAACTATATAACTTCTACGTATTTTTATAATAAATTACTAAACCTAACCAAAATTAGGCATGCAGTCCGCGGATACATGTTTTTTTGAAATGCGGCAATCAGGTGAGCTTTGATTTATTAGCCTCTGATATAATATGTATTCCCTAATTGGTCTACAAATTATATTACCCAGTCATGGGTAAGTATATTTGTATAAAAAATTGAAACTTTAAACGATCTTTAAAATTTTTAAAAGTTTATAGCGACCTTTTGACAAACTTTGTTGTATAACATAATATATTAAATAAAAGGTTTCCAACTTTATAATTGACTCAAGATTATAGAAAACTTACATGTTTTAAAAAAAACGTTATAAAGTTTCTCCTTTTACTTCTGTTTTATAAACATCCGTTATAATTTTAAAAATATAATGTAAAATAAGGAACAAATAAAACTTAAATATTTCAATCAATTAGAGACAAAAAAAATATTATAAAAAAATGTACCAGCGATTTACGAAAAAAACAAATAATTACAAATGGTAATCTAAAACCATAATATTGAAGGAATTAATTTGCTAAGATGGCTGAGCAAAAGTAACTTTATAGTTTATACAATACTAGTATTGTAGAATATTAATGGAAAAGTTACAGTGAATTACAAAAATACGTTGACTGATTGGTCAACGTCATTGGAATCAGTTACAAAAGTCACGGGTTCTAATCCCGGTACGGGCAGCTATTATAAATTTATGAATTTCTATTCTAAGATATAATTGTATGTTATGTCTTAAATTCCCTTCCGCCCTTCCTATCTTCGAAACGGGTGTAGCGAGATCGGTTAGCTAACCACTAGTCCTGTCTTAATCATATCCATACTCTCTGTGAAAAAGATTGATCGTGCAACTTAGTAACAAGAAGTTCTCGTAGAAACACTTATCATATGCTCCACATTGGTTCCAGGCATGGTTAAGAAATTTACAATGGTATACTGCCAAATTTTAAATATTAGTAACGATAAACATATTTTATGTTAAAAAAGGTGTTTTTTAAAAAACTCTGTTTTTCGAATAAGCAACACTTTTCTAGGGAAATCGAACTTGGATTTCACTAGAACTTATTACAATGGAGGTCTTTCTATTAACTGTTAATTCAATCAATAAAGTCAATCGTTGTATATTTGTATCTAAATTCATTGTGCACCTTTGAAAAGTGACCGTAGAGAAGGTGATTAGCTAACATGTAGTTCTCTAAACCTACTCTTATGTCCATATTATCTGGGAGGCTCAACGACTACTGTTAGCTTGAGTTTTTACCCTCCGTATTATTATATTGTAAAAAAATACATTAACAGAGTATTGTATTTCAAAATAATAATTCAGCATTCCGTGAACACTCTAGTTAATTTATCAATTACAAATGCATCATTATTAGTGAGAGACAATATTTGATAGCACAGAACATTCCTCGAAACCGAATTTCAATCAATCCTATATTTCTGTCGTGATGTGATTGATAATCCTTGTACTAAATATTCAGCACAGACGGACGCGTAAATTGATAATCGAATACTAATACAATATAGCGAATTCCTGTAAACTAGACCCTATTGTTGATGTATCATAATGTACAACCTTGCTGGTGTCGATATTATGTCGAAACATTCGAGCTACATATTATGTACATCGTAGATCAGCGGGACAGAGACCGGCCACAGATGAATTGAGGATTTTTCACTGAGGAAATCATTTTATTAAGCAATTTGTAATACATTTTTATACCGCTCTTTTCAACAGATTAGATTATTGATTGGAGATTAGATTTTCAATGAGAGAGTGATGGCTTTTGAATTTATTTTTTTCGGGTATGTTTACAATCTGAAAATTGCGTGTTTTATAAATTAAATTTTAAAGGCTGTCTACATATCACATTCAAGGTTTTCACTGTAAGTTCTTGGTGGATATGCATTATATTCATTAAAACACTTTTTTAACAGATTCGGAAGTCGTGGAGCTGGATGTTTTGTCAGGAGACGAAAAAATCTTAAGTCTACACTATTTTTATAAAATAATATAATAAATTCCATAGTGATATATGAACGTACAGTATTCTATTCTATATTTGAAGTATAGTATCCGTTGCTAAAAAATTTCATCAAAAATTTGTAGCTTTATAAAATATAATACACTGAATGCATTGATATTTTTGAAATATTACCTTTCAGAAAAAAAAATAACTTTTAAATAAATATTTTGACCTGAAATATATAATTAAACTTTTATGTTCGTATGTCTTTTAATCAATGTAATGAAATATACTTAAATGTTTAATGTTCTTATTTCCTATATTTATCAATATCGTTATTATATTATGTTTGAACGACATGTGTGTTCATTAATATTTAGATTTAATCAAATATTATATAAATCTGTTAAAATAGTATACAAAAAAATGTGCTTTTCCGTAATTAAATCATTATTTTAATTTTATACTATTTTTTTATATATTATACATATAATCAGTTATTATTTAGCTTTTAACTTTTCCTATAAAAACTATCAATTTTATATAACATTATTTTTGTAAATTTCAAGATAGCGGTTACTTAATATGTTGACTTTGGCCCCAGCCCGTAAAAGAACGTTTTTCGTCCCTTCCATAAAACTTGTTTTATGTCGGTTAATAACCTTAATAACATTAATATTTAAAAATTAAATTAATTCTAAAATAACACATAAATTTTCAAATTTAACATGATTGAAACACCATCTGTAAATTTTTTCATAAGAAAATGTAGAATTTTACAGATTGACTTCTTAATTTACAAATGAAAAATATATACTTACTAGCTGGCCCGACGAACTTCGTACCGCCTCAGAATCAATAAATGTTGTGTTAATTTATTGGATGAATTAAATTCAGTTTGAATGAATACTCAAAATGAATTAAGTTCAATAAATGTGCAAAATTCAAAATGAAAAGTATTTTAATTACATTGAAATGATGTAATTCACGTGGCACAGTCGATAGATTTAAAGGAATGCAGTAGATCAACGATTTGATTTTGAATTGTGAAGTTTAAATGATCCACATCTTTTTTCTTATCCGCAAGAATTGCTCGTTCACTCAACCAATTGTGATTTTTGTGATTAGATGTTTGGGAACATTTTGTTGATGAAGCCGTCCTTCGTTGAGACGAAATTGCGAAAATTCGGCGGAATCGAAATCAATCCGTTCGATTCTTCAACAGGAACACGGTCGTTACCGACGATAGTCAACAATTGCTTGGAGAAATCTTCGGCAGATGGATCGTTTAGAAATGCAACCCGCATGTTTGTCGTTAGCTGAAATTTCTTCACATAACGCCACAGAGTCGATGATTTGAGGCAAGCGTTTATTTCATCGGCAGCGGTCGATCTTTGAATGACTGGTAGTGTTTGTCGGAAATCGCCAGATAGTAGAATCATCGCGCCTCCAAAACATCTTGAGTCATTGCACTGATCTTTCATAGTTCGGTTGAGTGCTTCCAATGCGCATTTGTGCGCCATTGTCCATTCATCCCAGGTGATGATTTTTTTGCTTCCAAAAATTTGGCCATTGCTGCGTGTTTCACAATCTTGCATGTCGGTTTTTCAGTGGTTTGAAGGTTTAACGGCAATTTCAACGCTGAATAAGCCGTTCGGTATCCTTCTATCTACGTTGCCGCTATTTCAGAAGAAGAAACTGCTACAGCAGTTTTATATCTCGCACAAACAGTGGCCATAATCAATGACATGAGGAATGTCTTCCCAGCTCCACCGGGCGCATCGAGGAAAAATAAGCCACCATTTCCATCATCAATTGCCTTCATTAACGTATCGTACACTTCCTTCTGTTGAGGGTTCAACACTGGTACATTCGTTCAAACTGATTGCTTCAATGCATTTCGATCATATTTACGTTCACGTTCCGATTCTCGATTGAAAGCGTCGTTCATTCCACGATCTGGCGTTGGCATTCCTAACTTGACTAACAAACTGCCGCATATAAGGCAACACATCTTCGATCAAAAACAAAGTCTGGTTATGTATTTCTTCATTCATCTCGAGATCGGGATTCCCTGAACTGACATGAATTCGATGTAAAATGTATTCGGACATGTCATTCTTGTACTTGTTCCACAGTTCACGGGGATTCGATGGGAAGCATGTCAAAATAATGATAGAAAATAATGTGCGTATCTGACTTGGAGATTCAGAAACTATTTCTTCAGCGATTGTCGTGTCCTAACGATGTATAGTTTTCAATCAAATTGAAGTATTGACATACAGCACGAAATGTTGGGCACACTACGCCATTGACAGTTTGAAGTGATTTAAATGATGCCGGCCCACGAACATTCACCAGCAACAACCGCAAGTAGAAGCATTCGTCATTCTTCAGATTAACTGTGTTAATGCGACCAAGAGCATCAGTAAAACGCACATCCGGATGATCAGAAACCGTATTGCCTTGCTTTTGACGTTGAATTTTTTTCGATGAAGCGTTCCAAGTGTAATAACGTGCCACCTCAGCAGGGCTGTCGACTCCACAGTGTGGAGTCGTGTAAAATAAGACGACTCCGACTCCAGCTTAAAAATAATTAACGACTCCGACTCTGAAGAAATTTTGCAACAATTGCATTTTAACATATATTATATATATGCAGTGCTTTTTTTTGAAAAAAAAAAGGTGCCGGAACGCACTTTTTTCGAGCATTTTATAAGAAGGTATATTACTTATTATATATTCGAATATCATTTTGATAGAATTAATGACGGCTTTTCATATAATGCATAGAAAATAAAACAAAATATACATATTTTAAAATAGAAAAATTAAACATTTATTAAAATTTCGAGAAAAAAAGGTGCCGGAACGCCGTTCCGCCGCGTTACAGGGTAGAAAAAGCCCTGTATATATGTAATACCATCAGATCATTTTAAGTCAGCGAACCATGCAATATCAACACTTTGGACTATTTTGTTTGAATACTCATAATTAAATATATTTTTCAAAAAAAATCGAGCCGCTCATTTTTTACGACTCCGACTCCGGCCTAAATAACGCAACACCTCGACTTCGACTCCACAACCCTACACCTCAGAATAGAGCAACATTCGTGGAAACGGCAAGCTTCGTTTTTGCCAATCAATCGAATACATCCAGCATCGAGTATCCCCAAAGATGCGATGCTTAACAATGTAGTTTATCATCAATCAGCGACCGGATTTTTTGTTTGAATACACGTGCGGTTATATCGTGCCGATTACTTGATGTTTGTCCGGGGAGCAGCAATTGAACAATTTCTATCCATTTCGGATTGCACGTAAAGGTGATGAATAGATCTTGACGATTGTAATGAAAAACATATGTCATTGCATCTTGCGTATATGCATGCATATGACGCGAGTTGAAAATGTACGTCGCCGGTAGAATAGCCAATCAACCAACATTAGCTGCGTCTCGTTCGCGCCACATTATTAACCAATCTAAATACACTGTTCCCGCTATTAGACATGCATCTCGTGTTTGACCATAATTGGATAAATAGATTTTCACACCAGAATGAATTATCGGAATTAAAACTTTATAAAAATCGATGAAAATTCAAAATCGCTCCTACATAGCAAGCAGTCAACTGTCAAAGTTGCAGTCAACGCCATCTCGTGAATATAATTCAAACAGCATACAACGTCGTGTGTCCGCGTTCCATTTAGAAGAAGTTCAAATTTCAAAACAAAATGTATGAAGACATTAATTTTCTTTATAATTTCTTTTCCGTGATATTTTTCCGATGTTTTAATGCTTATTCTGCTATTCTAGGCAAATAGAAATTTAATAAATCAAAGATCATTGAAATCCATTCAGTAATTCTCGAGATATACGTGGTGTAACTAACCCCACTTTGTTTTATATATATAGATTTCGGGGTTGTGAAAAAGAAATGGAATTTGTAAAACTTAAGTTTTTAGTATAAATCAATGTTTAAAATGTAGCCAGCCGAATCTGGCTATTTTTTAAAAATTAACTTCAACTTATTCTTTTTTAAGATAGCAGTACGATAGGACTAGGACAGGACTAGTGGTCAATTAATCGCACCCGCTACACCCCTTTATATAAGGATCGAAAGGGTTGAAGGGATTTTTTAGATATCAAACAAACCCACGCCTTCGAACAGCAAAACGTCACAGAAACCCACGCCGAAAAATAATTATACATATGTAAATATATTTTTTCATTCACATAAATCCAATTATTAACTTGAAAACTTCTTTCAAGTTTCTCTACTCTTAATAAAACCATTAATAAAATGAGTTTTTTTTTCCAATTGTAAAATCGATATATTTTATCATTTTTTTTGCATAAATATAGCGCAAGAGATCCGAGTGATCCAGCCTTTCTTTTTATTTGTACCACCAAACCCCAATAATTGCGATTGCCAGCCAAGGCATACGCCCTAGTTTTAGTATTTGGAACGCGATACGATACTCTTCGTATTGTGTTTGTACTTCTATACAATTCTAGACACTTCGCCATAGATGATTTGTTTATATTGAAATACGTTATCATTAACGCAAATTAATTGCCTTTTAGATAATTGGAATTAATATCCAAATGCCCATATACTCTTATCTTGTTTTACATGATTTTAAAATAAGACGGTTCACTAAAAATAACGATAGCTATAATTAATTAATTGATTTTTACACGATTTCTAGATGTAAAAGTGCAAAAGTGGACAGCAAATTTCCTAATAACAAGAATTTCAACAACACAAGACTTACTGTGTCTAACGTGGACGAAATCAAAGTGAATGGAAAGCGACTCGGTGCAGCACAAAAATTTTGACAAAACACACGCCGCGATCGGTTTGTTTGATATTTTAATTCGCTATAAGCCGTGTTCCAATCGCGTTCGCTTCGATTTCGTTCACGTAAAACATACAGCTAGATCCTAACACATTAGACGCGTCATAAATTTCTAGGGGGGAAAGCGATCTACGAGTCTTTCAAGTCAGTCAAGTCAGCGGATATAGTCAAATAGCGATAAATAGTTTTTATTTTTAATCAATACCTACAAATATTTTTTGTAATTTACTTATTGGGTGAATATTCGTTAAACTCAAATAGCGCATTGAAATAATAAAGAAGAAAACGTATTTTTATTGATAGAATTGGCATTGATTTGGTAAAACTCCATTGTAGTACGGTGAAAAAATATCAAAGTATTTTAGCTCTACAATTATTATTTTATACATGGTTGATAGCTATAACGTACGCTCAAATCAAAACTATGTTTAAACTTACATTAACTTAGTTGTATATATTGCTTTAATAGAGATATACAATACATGTCTTTATCTATTCTAACATTTTAACATATATTATTAAATACAATTAATTTACTTAAGTGTGTCCCGGAACGATAACAATATGAGGTAATTCAAAACAAATTAATTTTGATTAACGTGATTAAGTTTAATTAATTACATTAGCTTTTTGTAACCGTCTTACAGTAACGATGAGGGGTTGACGTGTCTTTGGTCATTTGAGATTTTATTGGCTGTGTTAGTTCTTTTAATTTCTAGTTTATCTTGTCTAGTACATTCAGATTAGGGTTTTAGTATAAAGATTTAAATATAAAGGTGCTGGATTAAGAGTTTAATCCCATATTTGTTATCGTTCCGGGAAAAAAAATACTTTGATAATCTAAAACTGATAACATTTATCTTATTTGTTTCATAATTTATTTACTGATTCTACAATACGGAAAATATGTAATTATTATAGTCAATTTAAGTAATTAATTCGCTTGACAATTTGCTATTACGCAGAACAATGTTTTCGGTTAAAATTATTAAATATAATAAAACCAAATATTTACGGTAAATGGTATTGAACGTATTGTAAATGTTATATTAGTAGACATCCACTCAATTAAACGAGGATGCAGACACGTAAATAAAGCGCCAACTTTACTGTATTGCGTGAACTTTTATTACATATTCAATGATTAGGCACGGGCATTCCCCAATGTTTTCAATGTCATACATTGGCTACCATAAACAATAATAAATGTAAATTCATGAACGAACGTGAATATTCTATATTTAAATTTAAACAGAATTCACTGGCGTATAATAACGAATATGTTTCATGTTTATAATACAAGAAGTACGTAAACAGATTATATAACTAGGGATTGCAATACCGAACGAATATAATAATACCGCTTTTTCAGTACATATTTCATATTAAATTAGGGTATTGCAAATGTCAATACCGGTATTAAAAAAGGATTTAGAAAAAGCAAAAAAAATACGACCAACTGGGATCTCAATACCGGACGAGTACATCACAATCGATATTTCATATAAAAAAACCGACATTAAAAAATATATCATAATCACAAACGGGTAATTTTTAAAATAATAAAACTATGTATAAAACGGTTATCAATTATGAAACCTGTCAATTAACGAACTTTCGACAGATTTAAAATATTTTAATTCGTCGCGAACAATTTTAACAATAATATATGATGATTTATATGCATTCAAAATTTGGTTATGGTTAATTATTTTTTTTTACCATGTCCGCTCCCAATATGTAGCATATGAACTCCTAATGAAGTTTATCTCAACATAAATGTTTCTACAAGAACTGCTTGTTACTCAGTTGCTCAACCTCTCTAGGAATAGAAGGAAAGGGCTAGGACAGTACTAGTGGTTAGACAATCGCTCTCGATACGCCCCGTTCACAGGATAGGATGGGTGGAAGGGGGGAATTCAAGACATCTTTATCACAACAAGACATCACATACATCCATGCCTTCGAACATAAATTCATAAATCGATTGAAAAATCAATTTATAAAACTGCCCGTACTGGGATTCGAACCCGTGCCCTCCGTTGCGGTAGCCAACAATGTTGACCACTCGACCACACAGGCGGCATACCTATGTTTTAATACCTACCTTTATTTTAACAATTTCAAAACCGGGATCCCGGTTTCAGTAATATCAGTATTGCGATCTGTAGATAAAACGAATCGAATGAAAAAATCAAGCAGTTTATTACAAAATAAAAAAAATCGATAGTTAATATTTTCATTGCAAAATGGTATGAATAATATGCTGAATGTGGAATTGGGATTGCATACCGTAATAACTAAAACCAAAATAGCTGAAACTGGATTCCCAACATTTTTTCTGTTTTTCCAATATTTAAATACCGTTTACGAAAACACAAAAACTATATTTTACTATTCGATTATGATTTTCCTATGATATAATATTAATGGAGTTGTTAGTCTTTTCGAGTCGCTGTTTTGGTTAGTTGAAATCTTTGTCCATCGTTACCGATGGATGGGCGTGATCATTTTAAAGTTGACGTGAGCAATCGACTGTGAAGCCAGTTCAAGTAAACAGCATTTGCATTCATATGCAAGTTATGCTAATATATAGGAATATATCCTTCTCATATACTATACCGATAAATAGACATACACATGCGCATATTTAAATGCATTCACATTCATACAACACATAAAGAAGTAAACTGAAAAAAATCATTTTCATAATGCATAGAGACGTGTTTATAAGTTGTATTCATTTTTAGAAGAAAATAAAATCTATGCAGATTCTTCATATAATAAAAGATAAGATTAGATTCTTCTTATAATATAAGAATCATCTATGTTGAGATATATTATATTGTATTGTATAGATATATTATATTGTCTCATCATAATATAAAGGTAATAGATCATTTGGTTATAATTTTTGCCTACGTCACTGTGAAACTTTTGAGTGATGTCACGCACTAAATTGCGGATGTAGGTACAATTATAAAGCAGCAAATTGTAGTATAACAATCAGTAGTGTAACTAAAACATATGCAAAAGTTATAAAAGGCCTACAATTTTTCTCGTTACAAAAATAAAATTTATGAAAAGGAAAGGACAACTTTGAATTGTAAATTCTCAACTATCGACAAATAAGTGAAAGAATACGTATTTTTCCGAGAGTTTTTAGCTGGCGATAATAAAAAAAACGGTTACATTCATTTCACGCGTGCATGAGAGAAAAGCTTTATCTATTTACTCATTTGGTAGCAAAAAAAAATTTTGAATTGATTTCTTTTTATTTTAAGTTTGAATATGAATATAAATTCGGGGGCCCTTGTCCCTAATGGCCCGGCCTTTATGCGTCGCATATTACCCGTTGTGTGTTGGTTACGCCGCTTATTACGATATGTAACGTTAAAGCTATTTAATGACTGTTAGTCCAACGAAAATTGAATCTTAAAGAGAATTTCCTGCACCTGTCTTGTTTTCATAAATATTGATGGATTTAAGCATCTTAAAAGCATTATTTTGATTGTTGAAAATCAGAGTTGTGTGTATGTAAATAAAAAAGATAGTTGTCACTTGTGCGGTATTTTATATGAAATATAATAATTCTTAGATATTCTCTGAATTTCAAATTACTACTGCGTGTTAACCTGGTCGCAATACTTTCGAAATTAATTTCTATAAATCAAAAAAAAACATAATTTCGTGGATCAAAGCAAGACAAGAATAACATATTGTGCGAGAGAATGGCTTTTGCATCATTTTGTCAACGTTACAAGCCTATCTCAATCGAGGTCCTGTTATTTAAAACTAGTTCCAGGAAGTAGTATAAAAAAATTAAAAGCTATCTAATTAATTGTATTCTTGTGAAATTAAATACTTTGATATGTTGAACTAAGTAAATCCCAACTCAATTGATTAGTTTACACACTTTTAAATTAAAAAAACCACTCGAGAAAATGAAAATTGATTTATTTCATAATGTGATTTGTAATGACAACGTGAATTTTTATAAAAAAATATGATAATCGAAGGTAAATATGAAATGCGACTAGTCCGTTATTTTTTTTTAAGCCGATCGACATAGAAATCGATTAAATTTGGCACACATAAATGGTTTTTGGTCTTCGCCATCGACATAATATTTAAACAGAAAAAAACACCCTTCACAATTTTATATCTGAAAGTGAAACAAAATTTTATGATATACGTGTTTATACTATGCAAATGCTGTAACTAATATTTTGAATGTACTAAAAACTGTATCACATTTCTCGTAAAATTGTTCAAACAAATGTAATATTTTACATCTTTTCGTCGACATATTTCAAATAACGTGACATCTGAAACAGTGATAACCAGTACCCGACCTTCGATTTATTTAAATGTGACCCGTGGAGATATTCACTTGACTAAATCTCAAGAAAATATTATCGTTTATCGATGGAGTATTTACTTGTCCTCTGATTTTTTTTAACTTGTTCTCGGTATTCGGAAAATAAGAGCAATACACAAACGACTTACACGAAGATGGCGGCCAGATGAGAATCGAGTTTTTTTTTCTTTTCCAGACTATGATGTGTGTATGTGTTTTACTCATTAAGTCCATCCTCTTTTAATGTGTTTTTTATGCGGTTTTTTTAAAATTCAAATTAAGTAAATGTACTATATTAACGTACCACGTATCGTTGTATTTTTTATAGAATAAAGAAAGGATCATTAACACTGACCGACATTAGGAAAAAAATACGATTTTGGACTGCTTAAATCATGTTACATCTACCATCGCTGAATTAAGTATACGTATTTTAAATTCATGCTGGAAAGCAGTGTGGCTTGGCTGTGTTACAGTCGATGAAACTATTAAAACATAGGCGATATCAGCTGAAATTATTACTTTAGCACATAAACTTGACGGATAAAGGTTTTATAACTTTAGCAAAAATTATGTCGATGAATTACTTATGGATAAGTGACTATGGCGTCATTAGCTTAATTATAACTATTGACAAAGATCAAGAAAACGATGACAAAGTGGAAGAAATTCTAATTCCCCACACTGCAAAAATAGTTGAAGAAGGTCTTCAACTTTGCAGTAAATCAGAAAATCATTTCTTTCTAAGTGATTCAATTTTTGAATGCGCAATTAAGTTTCAACAATAGCTTAAAAATTGTATTTCTAGGTATAACGAACTGCATAAACAATTAATCATCGAAAAAGGAAAATTCGAACAAACTCTGATCACTAATTTCATTGATAGAAAAAAACCAACACACCTAGCATTGTCATAAAGTGACGATAGTTTTACTAAATTGTTACTAAAGTAAAACAATAACCAAAAATTTAATTTTTAATAAAAAGTATTTTTACGCCGTTTTTCCCCTAGTTTTTCTAAACTTTTTTATGCGATTCTGGTTATATTTTAACTAGCTGTTTCAAAGTTATGCAAATTTTCTGATTAACGGAACGTATATTTTTCATGGAAGTCAAGTCTTGTTTTATGCAATATATCGTGGAAAGCATCGACCGCATAAAAAGAGTATTGACTGTATTTAACTTTTTGACAGAGACGATGAAAGTGTGAAAGTGAGAGATGATGACGTTAACACTTTTCTTCTTATTTTAACCTTAAAATAGTATTTTTTGCGACCCGACCCGTGTGGACTGTTTAATTTTCAGTTTTTGTTAGTGGCAAAAAAGGTTGCTCGCCACTGATTTTAAGAGATTGTGAATTCTTCACGTTGGAAAAGCAGGCCATGTAGTAACGCGCTGCATATTTGTAAATAACATCTCATATTTTTCTATTCAGTCGATCAATGTTTCGCTAAAGAGATGCTATTTCGTGTGTAAAAATACTTTTAACAAAATACATCATAGTCAGAAATCTTTTTCTTTTAACAATATACTTATTTTTTGTTCAACAATACTTTTTAAAACCTACATTTGATATATCATATCCATAAGGGTGCATAAAATTTAGAAAGACTTACTATTTTGTGACTTTGGGTGTTGAAATAATAAAACTTTTTAGAAGTGTTTTTTTTTTTAATATTAGCCTTTATTTACAACCCTTTATAAGCACATTGCTGTTTTTTATCGGGTTGGTTGACACTCTTGTGTATACGGCCTATTTGGTTGTGGGGTGAAAAGCTCGAATCTTTTAATAATGAAGAAGATAAAACTAATATAAATAAAAAATGAATCTTCTTAATACATAAAACTTTTTAAGAATCATTTGCTTAAAAAATATCGCGTCTTCTCTGTTCTGCTTACTGACAATTGTTAACAAACTCTTTTAACTTTTTTTATTCTCATATTGAGAAATGAAATTATGGCCTTGCGGTGAGAGTGAGGGCTCTAAAATTGTACGCAAGCGTTTAGAAAAAGAGCGTAATCAACCCATTATATGTTCGACAGTCGAAAAAAGGGAAGGCGGTGTCAACGTTTTCTTTACTGCGGCCTTATGTTGAATCAGATAAATGAATGTGGCCCTAAAAATTAAAGGTTCCCCATCTCTGGTGTAGACTGTAGAACACAATAATATATACTTAATTAACAGTCCTTTTCTCAAACTGTATGTTAAAATAAAATATATATTAGATTTTGTACAACACTAAGCTATATGACTCTCCAGTCTCCTACTGCTGCTTTTGATGAAGCGGTATGTGACAGACTTGAAAATGCGTGCAATCAGCTGCCGGTTGCAACTAACTATATTCATTTTTCTACAGCTGAAAGCACAGTCAATGCTGACGACAAGCATCTAGATTGCAGCCACGTTGTTTATGCAACGTAGGCATAGCAACAACAAGACATATGCATACATGTTTACATACAAGTAACTCTTGTCACTCTGTTTCGTCACAATCCCTCACAGGAAAGAAATTCCTGAAAAACGGTTAGTAAATAGTAATATATGACCAATGTCTATTCTGATATTAAAATAAAATTTTCTAACTATTTTAAGTTCTCTAGATCAGCGTTTTCTCAACCGGGGTCCAACTGAAACAAACGATAACTAGTCAAGACGCTAAAATTCTCAGGTCCTAAAAAAGATCAGACGAATGAGATAACGCACTGAAAAGTCACTGATGCCTTAGGCTTAGGCGATATTAAATAATTATTGATTTAAAACGCAATTTACCGAATTGTGTCGCTTAATTTCTTTTACCGATTATTGGTCGATATGGCCCTTTCTCATGAAGGTATATTAAAATAAGTTTTTCTACGAGAACTGCTTTTTATTGATTTGTTTCGAAGAGATTAGGGATAGAATATTATATAGGGCTAGGACAGTACGTCTAGTGGTTAATTTATCCTTCTCTCTACGCCTTGTTATTTTAGGATTGGAAGGGTAAGGAGTTTTTAGACATCGCAAAATTCATGCTTTCGAACAGGAATCGATAATTCGATTAAAAAATCAGAAATGTAAATATATTTGGTTAATATATTTTGAATCTGAAAATATTCGAGGCACATATTTGCATTTATTGGAATATTTTTAAATGGCAGCAAAATCAAACACACATTGAATTTTAAAAAGCTTTTTCTACGTCCGGGCGTTATTTTACAAACAATAAAGGCCTGGTCAACATTAACATATTACAGCATTGATAACTAAGCCTTTTTATGATATTCTTTAATCCATACAAAACAATTAATTTAGGTTATGTATTAATAACAAGTAACAAAGAGATGTTGGCATGTCATGTAAAGAAGCAAAGAAATCGACAAAAAACAGGAAAACATGGAGGTACCGCGTTGGCGGTCATATGCTCCACATAAGGAGCAAATATGGCTAAAGACGAAGAAGATCAACAATAGTCATTTATGTTTCTGATACAGACATATTTTAAATACCAGCCTGTACTTAATATTGGATATCCAACTACCGTTATCTGAAAAAATAAAACATTTTATTGATTCTACATTTATTCATTTTTGTTTAGGAACGTATTCGCTTTTCACGAACATTACCAACTGATCTTGTGAATAGGGTGTTTAACGAACTACAAAATATTGTTTTGCTCGATCGTCGCATCTTCAGCGTATTCAAAGAGTAAATGGTGCTGTATGGAAAACTCGAATAATCACAAATCTATAATCCACTCTCTATAATCGTATAGCTTTAAACCTTTTTATGCTTTCTCCAATTCACGTCTAAAGGAATTTCTTTGATATTACTGGGAAAAAATACAAAATTGCGAAGAAAGTCTTTACGCAACGGTATTACATCGTGTGAATCGGTTGTCAAACTGCAGCGGTTGATAAATAATAAAGTTATAAAAGGATAAAAAATACTTGAGTAGCTTAGAATCATAACTCAAATTTTACGAAAATCAAGTTATGAAAAAAATCGCAAAAAAACCATGGGAGCACATTTTTTGAAGTGTTGTAAAAAGTAATAATAATTACTATAAATATTTATAACGAGTTAAAATTAATGAAAAATATACTTTTAAGCTGTGAAAAATACAAATCACCGATCGGTTCATTTTACGTCTCATTTTATTCATTTTTAGATGTGAGCTTGACCTTCAATGGTGTTCTTTGGCAATGGTTTTAACATTATTCAAAATATTTTTTGGAACATAACTATTTTTGTATACATGTATTGATGCATTTAAATTTATTTGGCATCATACCTAACTCAAAATGTGAGTTTTGATTCTAAGCGTTACACTAATATGTTTATATTTTTACAATCGAGTTGATCATACGCAGTTTAAAAAAATCAAAATATCTAACGTATTGTCTTGTATTAATTGTAATTTAAAAAATACATAATTAAAATTATACTCCGACACGCAACTCAATTCCGATACTCTTGCTAGAATAATATAAATTTCGTTATGTTTAAATTGTGTAGGAAACTTTTAAAGACAATTAAAAAATTAATTAGAGTAGCTTGCAAAATTTACATATGATAATTAATATAAAACATACAAAATAATCGTTGTAATACGCTATGCTTGTTTTAATGAGTTACAACAAATATCAAATTTCTCTGTATAAAATGCAATAAGTCAAGAGAATAATAATTCTGTTTGAGATGAAAACATTCAAAGTTCATAGAAAATTATCTAGAATACCACCTACTTCTATTGTGTGTTTGCTAAGAAAAGATATACGTAATCTCGTTCATTCCACGAGGTTGATGATCAAGTATTAAGTTTCGCCAAAATTATATTAATTAGTTCATAGCTATATTGTCTTCACGTCAACTCTATATAGCTAAACTTAAGTAGTATGTATGCATAAACATAGTTCTGATGAGTAGTTGTATCACAAAGAATCTTCTTTGGGTATAATGTTAAATTCATATAAATCCATTTTCTTCTATTGCAGTATTTCTGGTATACGAAGAAAATTTTGTATTCATTAGTAATACGAACAACACACTTTTCCTAACTTCGTGTTGATGTATTGTTTTAACTTTTGATTCGTTGTTCCCATAAGATTTAGCGAAATATGACGTCGCTTCTTCTTTTTGAAGATTACCAAAAATTTCTGTGACTGCTTCTTTCTCATCAAATGAAATAACTTTATTATAAACAAACTTTTTGTCTCCATTGACATGACAGGACACAAAACAAAAAAGTTAAATAAAATTTCAATATTTTTTTTAAATATACTAACAATGTTCTGGAGAGCATAAACTGTTTGAAAGCAGCATAGGGCAACACAGAATTGGCAGATGCAGGAAGGCAAAACAGAAATGCGTATGCCTTACTCTGTTGTAGTGCCAGCAAAGATTCCTGAGTGACACATGCACGTTTGGACGTGTTCTTTTGACTTTACCGCAAAAATGACCGAGAAACTATTAAATTAGTGTGAATTGAACATTTGCTGTCGCAGCGCTGGGCAGCACAGGATTCGCAGGTGTAGGCAGGCGAAGCAGATATGTGCGACCAGCGTATGCTTGTGACAGCTGCATCACGCTATTGATATATTATATATGAATGACACATAATGAATGACCCACAATCTCTTTTAAGCGTGGTCTACAATATAAATATTTTTTCAAAACAAATTTACCACGTCTATAATTCATGGCTGCCAAATATGAACTGTCGTGCTTATTAAAATGGTGACCAAACAAAGTATTAAACCTTCTCAGCGAACAACCTGTACTTTAAATCTGATGACAAATTTTATTAAGCCATACAGTACATTTTGACACATTAGCGGTCTTTACCATGCGGTTAGTATACCGTTGTGTATCAGCATAATTAAATATGCTGTTTAAACCATTTCCATGACAATCAAGTTTACGTGCACAGGAATAATAGTGTAATGAGGTATTCATTATTCGGATCATTGCCATTAATTAAATTGAGGTATTTTATTCCAAAAACTATTTCATTCCCCAATTATTATCCAGTAAGGTGGTTTTATAGATCGGTGGTCCGAGCATTAGATATATATATAGCATAAGATAATTCCTTGAAAAAAGCTTAGTATTTGCTTAATCAGATAGCTTCGATGGATCGTACAACCGAATCATCAATTCGCAATGTCATATGACGCACTTAGTAATTGAAATACTTCTTAAGATTCAATCTGGAGCTTAGTTAACTTTACCGCCACGACGGATTCTCAGTATACTGATAGTATGAACACACATGATAACTTCAGTAAGACTATTATAAATAGTCCGTCTGGAGAGGGCGCTATTGCCATGCGAATAATGTTGCCTGACTTACAGTATATATACTTACAAATCTCTCATGGACGCTACGCGATTTGCAGTTTATTGATTATTATTAAAAAATAGTTTTTGAAATTCGCCGTTTTCGCAATACTGTGGTGCTTTTAAATAACCTCTTGCAATTTTTCACGAATCATTTTTAAAATACTTACTATTTACTTTTTTTATCCGACAAAGTAGGCCTGTGTTGTATATTTTATATTAGCATTCTCTTAAAATATTATTAATGAGTATAATATTTTTACAAAAACATATTTTACACAACATTATTAGCAAAACATATAAATCTTCTTTGCCATAACAACAAAATTTACTTGTGTGAATAATTTATTAATTTCATAATTTTCTGAAAATTATTTCACATCCGTTAAAAGGAGGGCTGTTCTCAGTATTTATTGTACATCTTAATACATTGAAAAAGGTCTTAGTACCCATTCGCAAAAATTAAACTTGTTAATTTTTCGTCATTGAATTCATTGGAGTGGTTCGTTACTATAAAACGTAATTTTCTTATATTATAATATTTTTCTGGAACTACAGGCTCTGCAATACAATCAGTGGCGGTTCTACGTACTGGGGTAGGTGGGCTTAGCCTGACCTGAATTTTTCACCCAAAATGTGTAGAAAAAAAACTTTAGATGGCTGAATAAAAATGAACAGCAATTCGGCCGATGAACAAAAAAAATACATTTCTAAACGTAACTAACCTTTCTCAAATTAATACAATAACTTTGTTTTGATTTTCTTTTGTCAATATAAGAAAATGCTATGTCTACCTACAATAATACTCTCGATTATGTTTTTTTATTACAATTTTAAACCGAGCCAGCATAAAAAAAAGCAATAACCCTACACATACTTCATACAGAACAGGCAACGTGACGTCAGTATGGCGATACCTACGTATTAATAATAATAATAAAGGCTCGGGCTATTTTAGAATTAGTCCGAGTACTTTGTTTACACTGGGGCGCAATCAAGCACGATTAGAAAAGTATGTATTTTATTCACATTGGCCATACGGAAACGTCATCTAATGTATACGACTGCGCCTCGCGATACAGCCTACAGTCATACGTCAGCGGGAGCTATTTTAAGCTAGCCCACACATACAAACACAAATACCATTCTCGTTGTATCGTATGACAGTTGATGACAGTTCCTCCGTACGGCTTTTTGTACATGTTTGTATCATTTTGAAGGAGACAAATTTGAGGTCCAGTTCTTACTATTCTATTATTTCTTAATTACATTAGCTTTGATTTTATTATATAATAATTTATGCTTTGCAGTAATGTCGTAGTATTTGTTAATTTGCTTTAAGGTTAATGTATATAATTAAATTAGTTAATGTTATAAGGTGAATTGGAAACATGCACAATTTCGTAAATAGTATACAATGCTAAACTTTTCACTAGCCCACCCAAGATTTCAGGTCACGAACCGCCACTGAATACAATTGTATCAAGAAATAACATTTAAGAGTCCTGGTAATAATCTTATTAACATTTGATCTCCTAGCGGAGTCATTCACATCGCAAAATTCTTCTTATTGCAAACATTTGCTGAATACCAATAACATCTAGCTGATGTATATTGAAATCTTCAATGATACCTCAATAAATACAATGCAAAAATTACGTAAATTAGTCTGGGGTTACTTTGTACCCTTTTGATGTATTTTATAAATTTTATTCATGAATAGTATCACATAAACGAAGCTCCACTCAATCATGAGTTTCTCGGTCATCAAAAAAACACGACCAAACGTGTGTGCGTCACACAGGAATCTGTGCCGGTAATACAACGGAGCGCAAAGCAGGACAAACGCATGCCTGCGTTACAACAAACGCAGTCCTCTTTGTGTAATACAAAATCTGTGCTACTTGCACTGCAATTCGATTCGTCGCCTGCGACTCAGCATACCCTTAGGCTTCAACTTTGGTTTACCAGTCCACTTCCAATGTAAGTAACAATTCAGTACTTCAAAGAAAGTCACTACATCTCCTTCTTCTTCATCATGTTCTTGGCTATCTCAACCTTATAGTTTGCCGTTTTGTCATGTCACCATGTCCACTATTTCTTGTTTAGCCATACGGCGCAAATAACCCATCCAAAATGGTCTCCTAATTTTTGATTGATTGAACTGCACCGATATATTCATATGACCTTAAGTGCTTTCGTCATCTGTTACAGTGTTCGGGTACACAACATTTTTCACGAAAATATTCATTATTTTCATTACGAAAAGTAAATTTTCAAGGTTTTGTGGTGTAAGTAAATACTAACTCTTGGTACAACTGAGAAAAAATTCTTAAGAGAATTACAATTTTAAATTACCAAAGGCTTGTTTGTGGTTTTGGTCTCAAACAATTTGACATTTTAAATCAAATGTTTTATACAATACAATGCTATTAATAGAATATTTTTACTCTTAGACAGAAGTTTTGTTATTTTTTTATTTATATACCTATTAATGTCCATACGAAATAAATATAATATTTGATATGGATTCAGCGGTAACTTTGTAAAAAAATATTTTGTATAGCATTTTAAATAGGATGGCTCACCATTGTCAAATTTATTTATTTTAGGATTTACTTTTCCAAAGACTAGTAATTAGTACTGTTATTGTTTGTATCTAGTCCCATCCGTGCGTTCAGTTGAAAGAAGACCTTCATCTAATTTTTAAGATAAAAGTTAGAATCAGTGTTTATTGCTTTGATAAATAACTTTTCGATAGTCAGTTTTAAGATGGCTCTGGTGTCATAATTATTTTTAACACAGTCAGTAGAACAACAAAGTTATCAAATTTTCTTTTATATTTAAAACGAAAATATATGGTTTTCAACTTCATTTTTGAATACTATGTTTTTTTTTACTGAAAATCTTTGGTAGATAAAATTGTTAATATTTTGGTAAAAATTACTTACACACAAATATATAAAAACAAAAACAGAACCGTTTTTTTTATTCAAAAGGCGTCGATTGTCTGTTGAAAATAGTTAACAGCTGAAAAAAATGGTTTTAATTTTAATATTTTTTTGTTGTTGAATAAGTTATGATATAATGCCAGCTGCGTAATCGAGAGTCAGTTTCGTTGAATTAGAATACGGAGGTCACGGATCAGAATATCAGTACGGACTGTTTTAGTATTAAGCACTCATACTATCCTTACAACGGGTGTAGAGAGAGCTATTAGCCAACCATTAGTCCTGTTCTAGTCTTATCATTCTATCCCTACTCTCTTAAAAAAAGATAAAAAGAAAAGTCGTAAACTACTGATTTCTTGTTACCAAATTAGCGTTTTTTTTTCTTTATCATTTTTTCAGAATGCAATACAACGTTTATGAAAATTTAATGCACAAGGATTATTCTTATATAGATCAATGGAATCAAACAATCGCAAAATAACGGAGCATGGATGTGTGTAATGTCTTGAAAACCTCCTTAAATAACGGGCCTAGAGAGTGTGATTAGCTAACCAATGGTCCTGTTTTAAACATTATCTTTAAACTTTTACTTAATAGTCATGATAAGTTAGAATAATTATCTTAAATCGGTATCTATCGCCTGACCCGTCAAGACTGTCAAACTGCTTACATAGGGAAACAGGTAGAAACTTTAATGTAAAAATTTAAAACCACGTAATATGTATGTGTAAAAGTAATATTTTTTCAGAGTTCGCGAATCATTTGATGAAAAATGATAACAATTTAAATGAAAATGAAAAATATATTTGATAGCGTCGGTTATTTTTTTTTCTATGCTGTCCTCGTATGCGTATGCAGCATTACAGAACTTTTCAATTTGTAAAATAGTTTTCAGTGAAAATGTTCTAGTTCGAATCGCTGTCTTAAGCCACAAGTGAAGCAGCTGTTCGGCAGTGCTGTTAATCATTTATATTGTATTATTTTTCTTTTCAAATAATACAATCAATCATTTAATGGTGACAACAAACTGCTTATTCTTGGTAGGAAAACGTTAGAATTATAAAAATAAAGCATTTATTTCAATATTCTATCTATATTATAATCAGGGCCCGTTTTGATCAGGGATGGAGTATTTTCAATGCACGAAATGATACAATGTATTCAAATTATCAACCTGAAGCCACATACATCATTAATAAGTATAGTTTATTAACTAATAATTAAACATTGCAAATTAAGAAAACAAATTTGTATTTTGTGAAGACTTCAGAATCAGTTTAATGTTTTCAATTGGCGGAAAGATATTTAAATTAATAATAATTATAACGAAGCAAAAATTTACCGTAGATTCCATAAAGTTATCTCCAAACTAAATTAAAATTTGTCTTCCTCGGCTGCTGTAGATTAACAACTCGTAAAAAGTTCTTAATCATTATTATCTTTAAATAAAAATAGTATTTTTCAATTTTAACAACAATTAAAGATTACAATTTCTAAAGTGATTTAATATCAAAGTATAATATAATATCATTTCTTAAATCTATCCCTTGTGAAATAGTTAGTGGCTTTTTCGTAAGAAAGGTAGTACCTTTTTTATATCTAACGTCAAAGCTGAAATCTTCTTGTCCTTTCCGGCAGCACGAATAGTAAATGAATTTAAAACGATTCGTCTATCTCCGTACATTTTAAATATATCTAAGGAAAAGATATCGCTTTTTATTGTTAGCAATACCATGCCAATTAAAAAATATATCATTCGCTTTATTAAATTGAACAGCGATAAACTAAAGAGCTACGTTGTTCTCAGCGGTAATATTTTTTTTTAAGATTTCAATTAGATATTGAGGAAATATTTGTTCGATAGTTATATAGATTGCTCGAAGCACTTTTCAATATGTTTTATAGTCGTATTAACTTATCTCAGAGAATCTTATCCATAAAATATGAAAAATTCCCCGGACATAGCTAAAATAAATGAAAAAAAAAACGAAAAAAAATCGACAAGGCTTTTTATGATTGTGTTTTACTTTAATTGTATAAACTGATATTATATTACTCACTGTATATTGCGCATAGTCCATGGCCTGCGTGAAGACAGTGTTGGAATGGTTGTTGGCACTCTCGTGTCCATACATATCGATGAGATCTGCGCGTAGTCTTGTATCAAAGCCTACCAATGACCTTTCCTGGATAACTGCTACTGTAACACTCACGCATATCGTGCTGCTCGCTAGCACGATCAAACTCACTGCAAACTGTAATAAAAAAAATACCACAATAAATAGAGTACATAATAGGAATACTACCCCACCAAATTTCTTTTCGGAATGTTATCGTTTTACTCTCTTGAAGCTCGAAGATCTTTTTCAATTTTTCTTCGGGGCCGAGTTAATAATCCTGAAATTCTCATGACTATTAACTTACATGCTCCCAATTTATTCTTACGTGGGCGAATCTATGACCAAAAACTTTTGTTTCAATTTGTTCCTCGCGTAGGACGTATGAGTCGCCAGTTCCAAGGGCCGTTCGACTGATCAACATTTTTAGCGACGGTATTTGTAAACTGTTTGTTAAATTTTATTATTATATTTCTTGATTTTGTATGTTGATTTTGATGTATTATGTAATTTTATTATATATTTTGTCTCATTATATTTGTCAAGTACATGGTGAATTGGCGTCAGCTGTAATTTCATGTACTGTACTTTAATTTTTTTTAGCAATAAACAATAATAATATTATAAAAAAATACTCACAACTTTCATGAAGGCAACAACTCAAAATGATTCCTACTTCAAATCACCACTCGCTCTTTGTCTATTGATCAACCATTCTAACGTAATAACAGGCAGAATTAGGAAATAAAGTTTTAAAAATTAGGCTGGTCGCTGTCAAACGTTAGATCATACATAACTATCATGATAGAAATGATCATAAATACGGTACACAAATGGAAGTCAAATTTCTTCAAAAACAATCTGAGGCAATACTCAAAATATTTTGGTTCTCTCAAAAGAGTTTATCAACTATTTGAACACGAACAGTGACACTAGCGCCCTCGCATAGCAATCAAATTATAGCGGTCAATCTTTATACTAATATACAGTGCCGGCGCGAGGTTATTTGGCGCCCTTAGCAACCGTTATTGGCGCGCCCCCTTTTTAACAACTGGTCCCATTTTTGTTTCAAAATGATGAAAATAAAAACAATTTGGAATCGTCAGAAATATTTTTTATATATCCATGTCCGCTCCCATTGTGGAGCATATGGCCTCCTAATGGAAGTATCTCAACAGAAGTTTTCTATTAGAACTGTTTGTTACTCAGTCGCCCAACCTCTCTTTCAAATCATATAGAAAAATATACATAATTATAACAAACATACAAACATAAAAATTAAATTAAATAAAATGTACTACATATTATTTATTA